>CM022706.1:75060131-75595131 GCA_012295165.1 Asparagus setaceus
GAGAGTAATCTTTTATCTGATCGTCCTATACCCCGTATGAATTCTTATATTCAGATCACATTTAATCAATTCCTTTTCCTTAAGTATTTTGTTGTTTTAGTATTATTTATTATTTTTTTTTTTTTTTGGTTTTAGGAATACTTTTATGGGTCAGTGAAGGGTCTATCTCCGCATGTATATACAGTAAACTTCAACGATATATCTGTTTTCCGAATCGGTGGTGGTCCACAGGCGCCTCGTTCAGCACTTCCTATAGGGGCAGAGCCTGTTGCAAATCCTATTCGACTTGTAACTGTCAGCATAAACCGCGAATTGCTTCATTCAGTTCTTGCTGTTTCATATGCAAAGGAGCAAGATCAAATTCTCTCGAGGTAAGCATTATCAGTAAATTGTAATCTCCATACCAAAAAAATCCTTGTTGATTATATACCCATATAGAAGGCAAACATGCTTTACAGTTATATATAGCTATGTTCATATTTCAGCAAATGCACAAGAATCCTTACTTTTTGGCACTTTCCAGTTTCCACCGCATTTTGTCATGAACAGTGGTGGTTATTGACTTGAGTCATCTCATGGTTGAACTGGGTGTTATTGGCTCAGGATGAGGTTATTTGCAACAAGTTGGCTACAAGAGATCTTATTCTGAAACTGTATCTGTTTAGTTTTGTGCTGCTTATCTCAAACGAAAAAGTAGAAATAACAGAATTCATCAAAACCTGTTTACTTGTTACCTAAACCTTTTTTTCCCATTATCTAGTCAATCCGCAGGTTGCCTTTTCTTTTCTTCTTTCCTTTCTCATGAACAATGGATAACTTAATGCTTCATTTGTCAACTTTTTTTTCTTTTTTTGTCGCATAGACAGCTGACAGATTTTCTGGCAGTAATGTTGCAGGGTTTGTTAATGTTATAGATATCGATATGCAGAGGTATGATCCTTCATGTACTTTTCTTCATTTCTGCCTCTTTGGTTTATATTCTCATCTTTGGGAGTCATGTTATAACAGAAAAGTACTCACATATCTTTCCCCATGCCCGGGAGAGCTCCCTGGAAAGCTACTGGTTTTGGGGACGCTAACATGGTCGGAGAGCTAGGGTTCTTTCAAGTGGCGAGGAGGCAGTTTCCATGCTTTTCGTGTTTAGGTGTTTGTGAAAACCCTTTCCAGGGTTTCATTTTTGTGATAATTGAACTTCATATCTAGAATGTATAGTGACAACCAGCAGCAAGCTAGGAGATGGTTTGTTGCTATCAACCTAATGCAGTTTTTACGATGCCAATACTGTCAGGAGTAACTTAGAACATATAAGCAGGCTTCAAGCTGTTCAGTTTGCTTTTCTGTTTATTTTGATTTTATTCTGATCTGTGTCAAATTTAAATCTTTGCTTCAAGTATTGCTATTGGTTGTGCTCTAGGTTGTCCTTATTAGTACCAGTATACGGAGCGTCCTTGGGTCTGCAATTTTGGCTCTAAAGTATTATTAGGGTGTGGTACACTAAACTCCCCAATAACTTTCAGCAAATTGCAGTAAACCCACTACAACCTCTAAATTGCTTTAAACCCCCAATAGCTATTAGAATTGCAGAAACCCCCAATAAATTTCAACACTGTGCAGATAACCCCATGGCGTCAGTCGACATTTTGTGCTGGCTGATACATTAAGATCCTAATTGTGTACTAATGCTGTCATGGGGATTGTCTGCAAAATGTGAAAACTAATTGGGGGGTTTTCTGCTAGTCCAATAGTTATTGCGGGTTTAGTGCAATTTTAGAAGTTATTGGGTTTATTGCAAAATGCTGAATGTTCTTGGGGGTTTAGTGTAATTTAGCCGTATTATTACATAGAATAGGCAGTTTAACGAGCTTTCGACTCGTTACTTCGAATCTCAAATCTCGTTCCATATTAGGCATTTACTAATCAAGATTGTCGGTATCGTTTGGTTTTGATTAGATTAGATTGGCATGCTATTGGTAATTAACATGATATCTTCAACCTTGGTTGTGTGGGTGATTGGTGTTATGATATTGAGTTGTGTACTTTTCCTTCTCGGTTGAATGATGTTCTCAAATCAATGTTTCTCTACTGTGAAATGCTTTGAGCTTGTATGAATTCTACATTACAAATCACATGCTCCTCTGAGAAATAAAAGGAAGAGCTAGCTTCTGTAACTTGAACTGTTTCACATTTCGATAAAACTTTGTAGCTCGAATAAATGTTTGATTCTAATCAAAGAGAGTCCCTGATATTATAATGTTCCAATAAATTCCTAAAATTGCAATATTTTACAATCAATCTGCATGTACATGTCGAAGGGAAGCATTTGTTGCATTCGGATCTTGGTACACAGAATACAGAGTGTAAAAACCTTATAATTTTCGGTAACCTTAATTGCACATACAACCTCTGATACTCTAAAAGAGGTTAGTTATTTATAATTGATAAGCCCAAATAGGAGGCCAACGTGCAAACTTTTATTCTCTTTGGATGGAATTGATAAATATATGTACATGAAACAAGAGAACATCTCATGTTATAACTCCATAGCCAATTTGTGCATATATGAAGGAAGAGAATCCTGAGCATGTTATTATTGCTCAATAGACAAATGTTTGTGTAAAAGAAATAAGAGAATACTGTGTGCTACACCTCAATACTTCTTCTTTTCTCCCTGAATAGATTTACATGATTCGGCTAAATTCAGGGATACAAATCCTGTGTCGCCTTCCTCGGGACTATGACCATCCCCTAAGAATGAATTTTTTTTTTATTTTTGAATCCAACCGTTCCACTCACAAGCATGTTTTATTTTTTTAGCTTTATAAAAAAAAAACAGTCCATATGTGAAATATGGCTGTGATTATGAAATGGGCTTTTTCGATATGTACCCTCCAAATCCGCCATCTCTTTAATTCTACTCAAGACAATTGAGGTTTATAGTCTAAAATAGATAATCTATTGTAAATTTTTCATGTCATTGCCATATTTGCACTTTCTAGTGCTTCAGAGATATCATTTGAATAACCCGCAGTGCTGGCACAACGGTGTAAGGCCCTGCTGCGTTCCTGTTGGGGGACGATCCATAGGGGGCTAGTCCCGTGTTCGAATCCCCAGCAATATTTAACACAGAGATCTCAAATTTAGATGATGATAATGTGTGGATGGGCGATAGCCTGCGGTGGCAATTTTCTTCTGATGGCTCTTTTAAATCAAACTCTGCTTATTTGTTGCTTTGGAAGGACAACCAATCGATTGCCTCTTCGCCAACACAACTTGAGCACGTCTTCAAGGTTATTGGTAAAACAAAACAAAACAAAACTCTCCTAGAGTCAAAATTTTCGTCTGGAGGGCGTTGCACAATGGCCTTGCAACACGGGATGTGTTGTCTCGAATTGGATTGCAGTCTACAGAAACTCGTCCCTTATGTGAGCTTGAAAAAGAATTTATTGACCATTTACTTGTCAATTGTGTTTTCACCAAAGATCTACGGTGCAGAGCCTACAACTCCACCTTGATTCCAAATGCTCGGAAATTGCTAATTGGCTAGTGCCATGGACTCAACTTTATTGAGGCAATTAATATGAGAGCATAGTACCACATCGGATAAGATAAGAAAGAGTGATGAGTTTAAATAGGAGTTTGGATTATTACCTAATAGTGGGTTAAAATTGATTCATAGCTTCTTTTAAGGCCCATCAAACTCTAGATTATTTAAAAAAAAAAAAGAGCGAAAGAAAAAAAAAACATTTGTGCTTGTTGTGCATAAACTTCAGGGAGGATTAGTGAGTCCCGTGGAAAATTAAATTATAGTTGAATTGAACTATACTCACAAATTAAGGGGGATTTGTTATACTCACAAATTAAGGGGGGAGTTGTTGAGATAATTAATATGTGAGTTTAGTTTCACATCCTGATAAGATAAGAAAGAGTGATGAGTTTAAATAGGAGTTTGGGTCAATACCTAATAACTATACTTTTTAGGGTTAAAATTGATTCCTACCTTCTGTTTAAGGCTCATTAACTCTATATTGGGCCGTTTGGGTCAATACCTAATAACTATACTTTTTAGGTTAAAATTGATTCCTAGCTTCTGTTTAAGGCCCATCAACTCTATATTGGGCCCAATTTCTCCCCAACAAACTTCCCTTCTCTTCCTTGCAAAAATATGTTCAAGCACTTGCATTTGCTGCTACTGCTACGTTGCCCTGGTTTGTTAGGAAATCTAGATGGGATAAGGTGTTCAAAGGCATTAATTGATCAACAAGTACAACACTAATCCTCCCTGAAGTTTATGCACAACAACGTACACCCAAAATGACAGACATTTGTGCTTGTCTTAACCTGCCATCGTCCAATGTTTGGTCAACACCTCCTCCAGGTTTAATCAAGATTAATTCTGATCTTGCAATTCGTTTGATGCTTCAGTTATTGGGTTTGTTGCTGGAGACCACACTTTCAGTTATTGGGTTTGTTGCTAGAGACCACACTGGAATGAATTTATTATCTTTTGGTGAGTTTGGAGCTCCACTTTCACCTATTGAGGGTGAGGCGTTGGCGATCCTATGAGCTCTTTAATTTGCGAATTCAAACGGTTGGAAATGTGTTCAATTGGAATGTGGCTCCTTAAGTCTAATTCACATGCTCCATGGTGTCGTGCAAAGCCCTCAAGCTTTGATTGGATTGATAGATGAATGTTGGCTTTTATTCAAAGGTTTCACAATTATTTTGGTTCAACAAATCAAAAGATTGAGTAATTGTTGTATGTATTTGCTTACTCTGTTTGCTCTCAGATACCTTTCTTGGATCTACCCGAAGACCGTGATTGTTTTGTAATCAAATTTTCTATGAAGCAATACAATAAGAGTCCCCCCGTGGGACTCCCCCATTCTCAACCCAAAAAAAAAAAGAAAAAAATACAACAACAACAACAACACAAATTAACTGAGTTGTTTTCTTTTTGCAAGATATTTGATTCTACAAGTGCCACCATACTTACCATCCTTGCTGTGGATGAGTTGATTCTCACGGCTAAAAGAACAATTTGGTCCTCGGGCCACATATTCAAATTGGCCCATTTTGTCAACTTGGTCCTTATACCTCTTGTTGGATGTAAATTTAGTCCTATTTTAACTCTCTATTAAAAATTCTATTATTTGTAAGTTGAAAGAATGATACTACCTCCTCAAAAGAAAACCGATCACCCCACCCCGCCCCGCCCCTCTCCCCACCCAAAAAAAAGAAACCTGCAGTTTGCATCTATCTTCTTGTTTCCTTAAATAATTCAATAATCTCAAAAAATTGATCCCATGATTCTTAAAAATACCGATCACATGTTTTGTATGCAATTACTATTATTTCAAGAGAATAAAGTCTTTTCATAAAAAAAAAGAGAGAATAAAGTCTTACGCCATTAGTTCAGCACTATGTAAATAACTCTAGTATCGAGCAAAGCTCCTATAAACTTAAGTTCATAGGGAATAGTCATACACTAACTTTTCTATTCATTGATGTTGCCTTGGGATCTATGAAAGATATGAAGCCCATTTTGAGATTTGTGCATCTCTTGATGGCACAAATCTAAAGGCAACATCAATAGATAAAAAAGTTGATGTGTACTATTCCCTATAAACTTAATCCCTACAAACTTAAGTTTATAGGAGCTTTGCTCCTCTAGTATCCTCTTATGCTATTTAATCTCCTTAGCTTTTCCTCCTGGGACCAGTGTCAAAATAAATATTACTCATAGAATATTGGCACGTCATAATGCACGTGATCAGAATAATAATAATTTTTAAAAAAGTATGTATATGTTTCATGCATCTAAAAATTATTATTGCATCCTTCACTTTAATAGTTTATTGTTATTAGTGGAAAAAATAAACTCTGTTTTTCATTTATTTTTGAATTGTTTAGTTTCTCCGTTGTAACATGAGGATATATTAATTTTAGATTGAAGAAACAAAAATGTTACACATAAGAAAATTCATCTAATCTTTCTAAATTTATCATCCTAATTATGGAAGGTATTTTTTAATTTTTAAAACATATTTTTAATTGTATATAATATACATGTTAAATAAGACTCTTGTTTAAAATATATCACTACCTAGCTTACATTGTGTTGCATTGTTATTATTATTATTATTATTATTATTTTTTCAATCATATGATTTTTAAAGGGTTATTATGCATCAAATTTTAAGTTTGAGAAGAAGATGGGAGGAATGAAAGTAATGGAAACTTCTAGAGAGATGGAACCCACATTATTAAATTATAATTTTAAATGACCAAATTACCTGATCTTTTCTAAAGTGGTCTTCCATTCTTTAACAAATTAAAGGGATAATAACTCATTCCTTCATATTTGCCTACGCTCAAAATGTTTTTCTATATAGTCGTATAGATTTTTTTGTGGAGACCACACTTTCAGTTATTGGGTTTGTTGCTAGAGACCACACTGGAATGAATTTATTATCTTTTGGTGAGTTTGGAGCTCCACTTTCACCTATTGAGGGTGAGGCGTTGGCGATCCTATGAGCTCTTTAATTTGCGAATTCAAACGGTTGGAAATGTGTTCAATTGGAATGTGGCTCCTTAAGTCTAATTCACATGCTCCATGGTGTCGTGCAAAGCCCTCAAGCTTTGATTGGATTGATAGATGAATGTTGGCTTTTATTCAAAGGTTTCACAATTATTTTGGTTCAACAAATCAAAAGATTGAGTAATTGTTGTATGTATTTGCTTGCTCTGTTTGCTCTCAGATACCTTTCTTGGATCTACCCGAAGACCCTGATTGTTTTGTAATCAAATTTTCTATGAAGCAATACAATAAGAGGCCCCCCGTGGGACTCCCCCATTCTCAACCCAAAAAAAAAAAAAAAATACAACAACAACAACAACACAAATTAACTGAGTTGTTTTCTTTTTGCAAGATATTTGATTCTACAAGTGCCGCCATAATGACCATCCTTGCTGTGGATGAGTTGATTCTCACGGCTAAAAGAACAATTTGGTCCTCAGGCCACATATTCAAATTGGCCCATTTTGTCAACTTGGTCCTTATACCTCTTGTTGGATGTAAATTTAGTCCTATTTTAACTCTCTATCAAAAATTCTATTATTTGTAAGTTGAAAGAATGATACTACCTCCTCAAAAGAAAACCGATCACCCCACCCCCCGCCCCCGCCCCCCAAAAAAAAAAAGAAACCTGCAGTTTGCATCTATCTTACTGTTTCCTTAAATAATTCAATAATCTCAAAAAATTGATCCCATGATTCTTAAAAATACCGATCACATGTTTTGTATGCAATTACTATTATTTCAAGAGAATAAAGTCTTTTCATAAAAAAAGAGAATAAAGTCTTAAGCCATTAGTTCAAAGACTATGTAAATAACTCTAGTATCGAAAGCAAAGTTCTATAAACTTAAGTTCATAGGGAATAGTCATACACTAACTTTTCTATTCATTGATGTTGCCTTGGGATCTATGAAAGATATGAAGCCCATTTTGAGATTTGTGCATCTCTTGATGGCACAAATCTAAAAGCAACATCAATAGATAAAAGTTGATGTGTACTATTCCCTATAAACTTAATCCCTACAAACTTAAGTTTATAGGAGCTTTGCTCCTCTAGTATCCTCTTATGCTATTTAATCTCCTTAGCTTTTCCTCCTGGGACCAGTGTCAAAATAAATATTACTCATAGAATATTGGCACGTCATAATGCACGTGATCAGAATAATAATAATTTTTAAAAAAGTATGTATATGTTTCATGCATCTAAAAATTATTATTGCATCCTTCACTTTAATAGTTTATTGTTATTAGTGGAAAAAATAAACTCTGTTTTTCATTTATTTTTGAATTGTTTAGTTTCTCCGTTGTAACATGAGGATATATTAATTTTAGATTGAAGAAACAAAAATGTTACACATAAGAAAATTCATCTAATCTTTCTAAATTTATCATCCTAATTATGGAAGGTATTTTTTAATTTTTAAAACATATTTTTAATTGTATATAATATACATGTTAAATAAGACTCTTGTTTAAAATATATCACTACCTAGCTTACATTGTGTTGCATTGTTATTATTATTATTATTATTATTATTTTTTCAATCATATGATTTTTAAAGGGTTATTATGCATCAAATTTTAAGTTTGAGAAGAAGATGGGAGGAATGAAAGTAATGGAAACTTCTAGAGAGAGATGGAACCCACATTATTAAATTATAATTTTAAATGACCAAATTACCTGATCTTTTCTAAAGTGGTCTTCCATTCTCTTCCTTGCAAAAATATGTTCAAGCACTTGCATTTGCTGCTACTGCTACGTTGCCCTGGTTTGTTAGGAAATCTAGATGGGATAAGGTGTTCAAAGGCATTAATTGATCAACAAGTACAACACTAATCCTCCCTGAAGTTTATGCACAACAACGTACACCCAAAATGACAGACATTTGTGCTTGTCTTAACCTGCCATCGTCCAATGTTTGGTCAACACCTCCTCCAGGTTTAATCAAGATTAATTCTGATCTTGCAATTCATTTTGATGCTTCAGTTATTGGGTTTGTTGCTGGAGACCACACTTTCAGTTATTGGATTTGTTGCTGGAGACCACACTGGAATGAATTTATTATCTTTTGGTGAGTTTGGAGCTCCACTTTCACCTATTGAGGGTGAGGCGTTGGCGATCCTACGAGCTCTTTAATTTGCGAATTCAAACGGTTGGAAATGTGTTCAAATGGAATGTGGCTCCTTAAGTCTAATTCACATGCTCCATGGTGTCGCGCAAAGCCCTCAAGCTGTGATTGGATTGATAGATGAATGTTGGCTTTTATTCAAAGTTTTCACAATTATTTTGGTTCAACAAATCAAAAGATTGAGTAATTGTTGTATGTATTTGCTTACTCTGTTTGCTCTGGATACCTTTCTTGGATCTACCGAAGACCGTGATTGTTTTGTAATCAAATTTTCTATGAAGCAATACAATAGAGAGTCCCGTGGGACTCCCCATTCTCAACCCAAAAAGAAAAAATACAACAACAACAACAACACAAATTAACTGAGTTGTTTTCTTTTTGCAAGATATTTGATTCTACAAGTGCCACCATACTTACCATCCTTGCTGTGGATGAGTTGATTCTCACGGCTAAAAGAACAATTTGGTCCTCGGGCCACATATTCAAATTGGCCCATTTTGTCAACTTGGTCCTTATACCTCTTGTTGGATGTAAATTTAGTCCTATTTTAACTCTCTATTAAAAATTCTATTATTTGTAAGTTGAAAGAATGATACTACCTCCTCAAAGAAAACCGATCACCCCACCGCCCCGCCCTCCCACCCAAAAAAAAGAAACTGGGTTTGCATCTATCTTCTGTTTCCTTAAATAATTCAATAATCTCAAAAATTGATCCCATGATTCTTAAAAATACCGATCACATGTTTTGTATGCAATTACTATTATTTCAAGAGAATAAAGTCTTTTCATAAAAAAGAGAGAATAAAGTCTTACCATTAGTTCAAAGACTATGTAAATAACTCTAGTATCGAAGAAAGCTCCTATAAACTTAAGTTCATAGGGAATAGTCATACACTAACTTTTCTATTCATTGATGTTGCCTTGGGATCTATGAAAGATATGAAGCCCATTTTGAGATTTGTGCATCTCTTGATGGCACAAATCTAAAGGCAACATCAATAGATAAAAGTTGATACAGACTATTCCCTATAAACTTAATCCCTACAAACTTAAGTTTATAGGAGCTTTGCTCCTCTAGTATCCTCTTATGCTATTTAATCTCCTTAGCTTTTCCTCCTGGGACCAGTGTCAAAATAAATATTACTCATAGAATATTGGCACGTCATAATGCACGTGATCAGAATAATAATAATTTTTAAAAAAGTATGTATATGTTTCATGCATCTAAAAATTATTATTGCATCCTTCACTTTAATAGTTTATTGTTATTAGTGGAAAAAATAAACTCTGTTTTTCATTTATTTTTGAATTGTTTAGTTTCTCCGTTGTAACATGAGGATATATTAATTTTAGATTGAAGAAACAAAAATGTTACACATAAGAAAATTCATCTAATCTTTCTAAATTTATCATCCTAATTATGGAAGGTATTTTTTAATTTTTAAAACATATTTTTAATTGTATATAATATACATGTTAAATAAGACTCTTGTTTAAAATATATCACTACCTAGCTTACATTGTGTTGCATTGTTATTATTATTATTATTATTATTATTTTTTCAATCATATGATTTTTAAAGGGTTATTATGCATCAAATTTTAAGTTTGAGAAGAAGATGGGAGGAATGAAAGTAATGGAAACTTCTAGAGAGAGATGGAACCCACATTATTAAATTATAATTTTAAATGACCAAATTACCTGATCTTTTCTAAAGTGGTCTTCCATTCTTTAACAAATTAAAGGGATAATAACTCATTCCTTCATATTTGCCTACGCTCAAAATGTTTTTCTATATAGTCGTATAGATTTTTTGTGGAGTAGCAAGCGTGCACATATTTAAACTAACTTAAAAGCACCCTCAATTGGTTATTTACATACACTGGAACTTTATTGTTTCAGTAATTGAACGCAGGCACCGCGCTACATGAGACACCAAGGGTGTGTTTGCAAATCTCTAAAACTAGATCAAGACTGGACCTGACCCAGTTTTGGGTACTTTTTTATTTGGCAAAAAATTGGGCCAAAATTAGCCCCTTTTTTTAGGCCAAAAATGCCTACTAAACTGGTTTTAGTTTGGACCAACCCCCAAACCCTCCCCCCACTATGGTCCAAACTAAAATCAGTTTAAGATAAAGCGGGCGAGGATGGTCACGACCCGGTTTTTGATAATTGCCATACACACAAGTTTGGAAAGAATTACATGTTCACCTTTTGTGTTAAATCCAAAGTAGCTATTCACATTTGCATTTAAATCAATTGCTACTTGTTTTAACATCAATTAGATGATTGTACTAAAAATTTCTAACAACTTCGTCGAAATTATGTCAAATTTCTGCCAACAGTACAGAAAATTTTGTATGATTATTCATAAAAATACCACAATTTGTCAACAATCTTGAAATTTTATTACAAATGCAAAATTCTTCACGAAAATATAGTTGGAGAGAACTAATTTTTTGATTGATTTTACATGGGTTCAAAAGATAAAAGCAAAAGTACAATGATCTCTACTGCCACGCCTTGCGGGTAAAGTGGTCACAAATAAAAAGTTAACCCCAATATTTAACAAATGTTTAAAAAAAAATTATTTGTAATTGAGCTATGGTGCGAGGACTAAGCTAAGAAAAATAAATTACGATGATCTATTTGAGTATGAAATCCTAGCACAGGGACCAAATTGGCCTTAGCCATATTCTCACTCACTCCTCTTTCTATTTTTGGTGCAATTTGAAAGGACGAATTTTTGAAATGGACCTTTTTAAAAATTTTAAATTTCAACCTATTTGCAAAATATTTATCAAAATCGGCTAACCGATCCACGTCGAAAAATCGATTTTGAAAAAAAAAGTTTTGAACTCTGGTTGGCAATCCGTAGTGCTAATTTTTAAAACATATTTTTAATTGTATATAATATACATGTTAAATAAGACTCTTGTTTAAAATATATCACTACCTAGCTTACATTGTGTTGCATTGTTATTATTATTATTATTATTATTATTTTTTCAATCATATGATTTTTAAAGGGTTATTATGCATCAAATTTTAAGTTTGAGAAGAAGATGGGAGGAATGAAAGTAATGGAAACTTCTAGAGAGAGATGGAACCCACATTATTAAATTATAATTTTAAATGACCAAATTACCCTGATCTTTTTCTAAAGTGGTCTTCCATTCTTTAACAAATTAAAGGGATAATAACTCATTCCTTCATATTTGCCTACGCTCAAAATGTTTTTCTATATAGTCGTATAGATTTTTTGTGGAGTAGCAAGCGTGCACATATTTAAACTAACTTAAAAGCACCCTCAATTGGTTATTTACATACACTGGAACTTTATTGTTTCAAGAATTGAACGCAGCAACCGCTACATGAGACACCGGGTGTGTTTGAAATCTCAAAACTAGATCAAGACCGACCCAACTTGCAAGATTTTTTATTTGGCAAAAAATTGGGCCAAAATTAGCCCCTTTTAGGCCAAAATGCCTACTAAAACTTTAGTTTGACCAACCCCAAACCCCCCCACTATGGTCCAAACTAAAATCGTTTAAGATAAAACCGCCGATCCCCGACCGCTTTTAATAGATTGCCAAACACACCGCAAGTTTCGTAAAGAATTACATGTTCACCTTTTTGTGTTAAATCCAAAGTAGCTATTCACATTTGCATTTAAATCAATTGCTACTTGTTTTAACATCAATTAGATGATTGTACTAAAAATTTCTAACAACTTCGTCGAAATTATGTCAAATTTCTGCCAACAGTACAGAAAATTTTGTATGATTATTCATAAAAAATACCACAATTTGTCAACAATCTTGAAATTTTATTACAAATACAAAATTCTTCACGAAAATATAGTTGGAGAGAACTAATTTTTTTTGATTGATTTTGCATGGGTTCAAAAGATAAAAGCAAAAGTACAATGATCTCTACTGCCACGCCTTGCGGGTAAAGTGGTCACAAATAAAAAGTTAACCCCCAATATTTAACAAATGTTTAAAAAAAAATTATTTGTAATTGAGCTATGGTACGAGGACTAAGCTAAGAAAAAATAAATTACGATGATCTATTTGAGTATGAAATCCTAGCACAGGGACCAAATTGGCCTTAGCCATATTCTCACTCACTCCTCTTTCTATTTTTGGTGCAATTTGAAAAGGACGAATTTTTGAAATGGACCTTTTAAAAAAAATTTAAATTTCAACCTATTTGCAAAATATTTATCAAAATCGGCCTAGCTTCAGCCACATCAGCAAAAATCGATTTTGAAAAAAAAAAAGTTTTCGAACTCTACGGGATTGGCAATCCCGTAGTGCTAAATTGTGTGTTAAACTCTACAGGATTCCCAGTCCCGTAGACTTTACGATTTTTTTTTTCAAAATCAACCTAGTTCTCGAAATATTTATCAAAATCGACCTAGTTTCACTGTTTCACTAACGTGGCAGAAACTAGATCTATTTTGATAAATATGTGGGGAATAGGTTGATTTTGGTGATTATTTTTTTGAAAGGGTCTTATTCGAAATTTTGTCCATTTGAAAAAGCTACAAACATACTTTGGGTGGAAGAGGTTGAAAAGGCTGTAATTTGTTCTTGTCAAAGAGTTGATTTATACTTTATCTTTTAAATTTGGAGTCTTAACAGTTTATAATATTCTACCCTCCAGAGATGCATCCAAATGTAACTATAACCATACTTCTTAATCATAGCTGGTATGCATAAATAAATAAATCAATCAAGTAAAGCGCTCCCTTTTCGTTCTACTATTGCTAAGCACATTTTGTAATGACTAGTTAGTAATGCAATGCACCGCCAAATTTAATTGGGTCCTTATATAAAAAAAGATATATTTTATATATGTAAATTACATTAACAATGATTATATTTACAAAATTAAAATTTATATATTTATAATAAACTTAGGTTCAAGATAAATTGTATAAACCCCACATCTATACCTTCGCCTCGTTAACCCCTAAGCTATTAATTAGCACTTAACACTCTTCCCTTGAAAATTGAGAGGGGATAAGTTCTAATAAATGAACTGATTGAAGGTATAGATATGTGCAGTTACCCTTTAGTTTATTATAAAATTATAAATCATTTCCTTTCTGGTTGAACTTGTACTGTTTAGAAGTTTAGATATTTTCGGGTGGTTTTGTAAAATTTGAATTTTGAGGGTGTTTTTATAATTTTAAAAGTTTTATTGTGTTTTCTGCAAATATCATTTTCTTAGTGGACTTTTTCAAATTTATAAACTTTATACTCTTTGTAAGTTTGGGCTTTTAGGTTTTTTTAATTTTGAATTTTAGGGTGCCTTTTGTAATTTTGAAGCTTTTAGGGTGTTTTCCGCAATACCAAAATCTTCATGTTACTGTTTATAATATATATATTTTGTATTGTTTGTAAGTTTTCATATTTCTGGAGTGCATTTCTGTAAAATTTGACTTTTAAGGTGTATTTTGCAATTTTGAAACTTCTAGGGTGTTTTCTCAGAATTAAAAAATTTCGCGTTGCTGTTTATAAGTTATAGAGCTTGTACTATTTATAAGTTTTGATATTTATTGGTGTGTTTCTATGAAATCTGCCTTTTGAGGTGTATTTTGCAACTTTGAAACTATTTGGGTGTTTTCTCTCAGAATTTTAAAATTTTCACGGTGCTGTTTATAACTTATAGTTTTTGTAACGGTTTGTAAATTTAATTATTTCAGGGTGTGCTTTCTAAAAGTTTGACTTTTGAGGGTGCATGTTGCAATTTTCCAAACTTTTAGCGTGTTTTTTCCAAATTTTAAAAATCTCATGGTGCTGATTATAACTTATAGATTTTGTACTTTTGTAAGTTTTGATATTGTCAGGGAGTGATTCTATTAATGTTTGACTTTTGAGCGTATTTTATAATTTTAAAATATTTAAGGTGTTTTTGCAAAACTCAAAACTTTCAGCTAGTTTTTATAAGTTTTAAATTATAAAATTTTCACTGTTATTAATAAGGAGGTATTACATGACACGCGAAACTACTGTAGCAAGCAACTGTAGCAGTAGCCTCTTTTATTATATTATAGAGTATGATATGAAATGCAGATTCCTGCAAATGTACATTAAACAGCAGCAATCTCTTCGGTTGGACCGACATTGATTTCTTGATAGACTAATCAACAAGAGTAGCCCTGCTGCACTGGCTCGCACTGTAATATGAATTACTTTATATATATTTTTCTATCGTCTTCGTATTTGAACTTTTTTTGGAAAAATTTCATAATACCCCTTAAAGTTTGACCAAGTTTAAAAAAATAATGACGTCAAAAATATAGCATAGTTACTTATCTAAACTATGCAAGAAATTAACCCTACTTATCTCCTATTTACCTACTACAGATGTGAAGATAATATCGCAATTAATGCATCCTATTAAAAATGGACCGTGTTCAATGTACTACAAGAATTATACTATTAGACACAAAGAAGTGGGGTATTATGTTAATGCTTCTTCTTAAAGAGGACCATGCTCAGCGTCCTACAAGAATTATCCTACTTAAAATGCACTGTAGCAAAATACTTATCTCCTAATTACTTACCACAGAAACTCATAATTTCTCTTTGTAAATTGAAACTCATAATTTCTCTTTGCAATTTACAAGTAAATGTCCCACTTTTGTGTGTGTAGTAGTACAAGAGTATCAATAAACACTAAATTAGTTTAATTAAATAAATAATGATAAAGTATCGTGCTATGCATTAATCTATCTCGCATGTTATTGCTCAATAAACTGTGTACAGGAAAAATGTTAGCTCGATAGATATTATGTGAAACGAGAAATCTTGTGCCATTGCTCAATAGACTATCTGCATAAGAAACAAAAGAATATTCTGTGCTGTAGCTCAATACACTATGTGCATATATAAACAACAGAAACCTTTCAGTGTTATTGCTCAATAAATAACATATGCGTATATGAAAAAGAGAGAACTTGCATGTTCTCTCAGAGGACAATGTATCGCTGCTTCTCATTTCTGACAATAAAATACCAAAACAATACACAACAAAATCCTACCGAGTTCTCTTAAACTAGAAGCAGCAGCAAAAGAATGATGATGCTGTATGTCTCCATTTTACCAAAACTCTCTTTTCTAAGGGAAAAGCTACAGCGGGACACTGTAGTAAAAATACTAGTATTTTTACCGAGGAGGAGGAAGGGTTATCCAAGAGATTACAGAAAGTAGTCGGGGGTTTTGCGTGTAGCGTCTGGCTCAATTTGCCTTGGTGCTGGATCAAACTGGAGGAAGTTCTGATCCATATTCTCCCCAATTTCCAATATTGCTGCCATGTTACCACAACGATAACAGTAGTTCGGAGCACTGAATACAGTGACAACATTTTTATCCTGCACAAGAAAGATGATTATTTCATTTTAAGATGATAGTAAAACATCAATAATAACAGTGTTGTTGTCGGGGGAGGTAAGGGATATTGGCCTAACATGCGGGTAAGAGCAATAGTGGTGAATTGTAGTAACAAAGTCCTTCCATTACATCAAAACTTCAAAGCTGTGATGAGAGTTTAGAGCTATAATTTTGTACTCTTAACTTGCACCTGCAGGTTGAGCGACCTTTCATGGGCTGAAACCTAGACTATTTTACACAACAATATCTTTTTTTATTTTATTAATCCACTTTAAAAGGTGTGCCGAGTGGAATTTGAATCTGGGTTTGCGCTACTAACATATCCAAGTCCTTCCACCACACCGCGAAGTTGTGAGATGGGTTAAAAGTTATAATTTTACACTCTAATAGTACTATACCCCTTCTTGAAGTTGAGACCTTCCAAGTTGTCAGTAATGTAAATAACATATAGGACCTAAATAACATATAGAACCATGATTAACAGGGTATTTGTACAGATAGTGGTTCCTAACTTCTAGTGGCGATGAGATAATGTACAGAAAGTGGTTCATAATGTGCTTGCCTGCTTGGTCCTGTGAGTTTAGATTTCTTTTGGATCATATCTAACCTAACAAACAACTAAAGCAAGTAGCCTTAAAATGAAGCATAGTTAATTAAGTGTGTGCATTTGCATGATTGCATCCTCCAGACTCCAAGGAAAACAAGGGTAAAAAGAATCTTACCATGTAATTACAAGGGTTATCCAATATGTGACTTTTGATTCATTTAATATTTAGATATTTGAAAATTAAATAAATTTAAATGTAATTGTAGTTCATACTTATCATACTCCCTTTAAAAGTACGAGTTCGGAAAAAGCTTTCCATGGTCGATATTACCCTTCATTATTTTGAATATTTCATTTAAGTATTAATCTATTCTAATCATAATTATATCCTATCCTAATCCCATGTTAATTACCTATCATACTCCTTTAAAAATACGAGTTCGGAAAAAGCTTTCCATGGTCGATATTTCCCTTCCACTATTTTGAATATTTCATTTAAATATTAGTCTATCCTAATCATAATTATATCATATCCTAATCCCATGTGAACTACCTATAGTTCCCGATCATAATTATATCCTATCCTAATCCTAATCCCATGTGAATTACCTACAGTTCAACAATTTTTTAAAAATAAGGTGAAGAAAATACATGAATTAGCTCTCGATATTAGTTTGTTAAGGTAAAGAACTAACATGCTATAATATATGAAGTATTACAAAAAACCCAAAATGTTCTAAAAATTGCACAAAATACCTCAAAAGTTTAAAATTATACAAAATATTCGACGCTTCCAAACTTAAAACAACAAACATGAAATCTAAAATTAACAACGACCTCTGAAGAATTTAAAATTTGCAATTAACACCCTTAAAGTATCAAAAATTATAGAAACATCCTTAAAAGTTCAAATAATAAAAAAGCACCTTGAAATTCTAAAATTTTAAAAGTTGCAAACAACAAATATGAATTCAAGGGATTACCATCGAGCACTGAAAATTTAAAATTTACAAAAAATAACCTCAAAGTTATAAAACTTGCAAAAAAACTCCTTCAAAGTTAAAAATCACAAAAAAAATCCTGAAATTTTAAAACTTATAACCAGTACATATCAAATCTAGATCATAGTTGGGCGATTCCCCGAACCCCCCTCAAACCGTCAGACAGCCTCGCGAACCGATTCTCAGTACATTTACGAACCGATTCCCTCCGATACACGAACCGGTTCTCCAAAATTGACGCATTCACTTACAAGTATGCTAGATACAAAGTCTCTTTAAGTGCATGCACAAAACGACCGCAATGTAAGCAATTAAGTGAAGGGAGAAACACAATAGAGTGTATGAGCCGATGACTTTACTATATCTAAACACGTATGTTAATTAAATGTAAAATAAAATCATGATCCTAAAATAAGATTTGTGAAAAAAAAAACAGAACAAAGAAACAAACACCATCTAAAAGAAGTATTTAAGTATTTTGTATGAAAAAAATATTAAAATTCATAATTAGCTTTCTAGTGTTCTACTATATACTTTGAAAAACTTTAAGCGCACCCTAAAAAAATTTACAACGTACCACTAACCGAATTTGCGTACTGAAGCAAGCTACCCCCTAACGAATCCAAATTTTCTAAGTTAATTATGCGTGCCAATTAGTACCGTGACCTTCGATACCGCTGCGTGGTAACTATGATCTAGATATTATCTGCAAACCGCTGAAAATTTAAATTTTACAACAAACAATCTAAAATTTTAATAATTGTAAAAAACACTCAAAATTTCAGAATTGCAAGAAATATCTTGACATTCGAAAACTTACCACCAACACATGAAACATGAAAATTACAAGCACCCAACTTAAAATTTAAAATTTTCAAAAAACACTCTCAAAGTTTTAAAATTTGCAAAACACACCCTCAAAAATTAAAAATCACAAAAACAACTAAAATTTCAAAATTTAGCAAAGAAAAGAGTAATTGTTTGATATTCTTTCATTAAAATATAAAAATTTAACTTTCAATGTAAGGTTTACTATCTCTTTTCAACATCTAAAAGTAGTCTAATTTTATCGAAAAAGATAAAGGTGGAAAAGGATTGATGTTGGCTCAATAAAAAATAAAACGAAGGAATGAAAGACACTTGTTTTAGAAGATTTTATAGAATAATTTATTTTTGGGTAAATTAGGAATCTTTAGAAAGAATTTTCATGAACTTGTTTTAGTACTTTTCTATGCTTATGTGGATGCTTTCATCATATAAAAGTGTACTAAAGTTAGAATCAATCTTTAGCTTATAACTTTTTTAAATTCTATCAAGGATTAGGAACAAATTCCATATTCTCTTTTGTGTTGTTTTACCACACTTTTAACCAATCATCTTATTTTATTAGCTTTAATTATTCTTCCTCCTTTTATAACGGAAAATCTACAGCGGGACACTGTAGTAAAAATACTAGTATTTTTACCGAGGAGGAGGAAGGGTTATCCGAGAGATTACAGAAAGTAGTCAGGGGTTTTGCGTGTAGCGTCTGGCTCAATTTGCCTTGGTGCTGGATCAAACTGGAGGAAGTTCTGATCCATATTCTCCCCAATTTCCAATATTGCTGCCATGTTACCACAACGATAACAGTAGTTCGGAGCACTGAATACAGTGACAACATTTTTATCCTGCACAAGAAAGATGATTATTTCATTTTAAGATGATAGTAAAACATCAATAATAACAGTGTTGTTGTCGGGGGAGGTAAGGGATATTGGCCTAACATGCGGGTAAGCGCAATAGTGGTGAATTGTAGTAACAAAGTCCTTCCATTACATCAAAACTTCAAAGTTTGTGATGAGTTTAGAGCTATAATTTTGTACTCTTAACTTGCACTGCAGGTTGAGCGACCTTTATGGGCTGAAACCTAGACTATTTTACACAACAATATCTTTTTTATTTTATTAATCCACTTTAAAAGGTGTGCGAGAGTGGAATTTGAATCTGGTTTCGCTACTAACATATCCAAGTCCTTCCACCACACCGAAGTTGTGAGATGGGTTAAAAGTTATAATTTTACACTCTAATAGCACTATACCCCTTCTTGAAGTTGAGACCTTCAACCAAGTTGTCAGTAATGTAAATAACATAAAGGACCTAAATAACATATAGAACCATGATTAACAGGGTATTTGTACAGATAGTGGTTCCTAACTTCTAGTGGCGATGAGATAATGTACAGAAAGTGGTTCATAATGTGCTTGCCTGCTTGGTCCTGTGAGTTTAGATTTCTTTTGGATCATATCTAACCTAACAAACAACTAAAGCAAGTAGCCATAAAATGAAGCATAGTTAATTAAGTGTGTGCATTTGCATGATTGCATCCTCCAGACTCCAAGGAAAACAAGGGTAAAAGAATCTTACCATGTAATTACAAGGGTTATCCAATATGTGACTTTTGATTCATTTAATATTTAGATATTTGAAAATTAAATAAATTTAAATGTAATTGTAGTTCATACTTATCATACTCCCTTTAAAAGTCGAGTTCGGAAAAAGCTTTCCATGGTCGATATTACCCTTCACTATTTTGAATATTTCATTTAAATATTAGTCTATCCTAATCATAATTATATCCTATCCTAATCCCATGTTAATTACCTATCATACTTCCTTTAAAATACGAAGTTGGGAAAAGTTTTCCTTGGTCGATATTACCCTTCACTATTTTGAATATTTCATTTAAATATTAGTCTATCCTAATCATAATTATATCCTATCCTAATCCCATGTGAACTACCTATAGTTCCGATCATAATTATATCCTATCCTAATCCTAATCCCATGTGAATTACCTACAGTTCAACAATTTTTTAAAAATAAGATGAAGAAAATACATGAATTAGCTCTGATATTAGTTTGTTAAGGTAAAGAACTAACATGCTATAATATATGAAGTATTACAAAAAACCCAAAATGTTCTAAAATTGCACAAAATACCCTCAAAAG
Organism: Asparagus setaceus; assembly: GCA_012295165.1. Taxonomy (NCBI): domain Eukaryota; kingdom Viridiplantae; phylum Streptophyta; class Magnoliopsida; order Asparagales; family Asparagaceae; genus Asparagus; species Asparagus setaceus. Next base: position 75,080,779 of record CM022706.1, read on the forward strand.
TTTAAAATTATACAAAATATACCGACGTTTCCAAACTTAAAACAACAAACATGAAATCTAAAATTAACAACCTCTGAAAATTTAAAATTTGCAATTAACACCCTTAAAGTTTCAAAAATTATAGAAACACCCTTAAAAGTTCAAATAATAAAAAGCACCTTGAAATTCTAAAATTTTAAAAGTTGCAAACAACAAATATGAATTCAAGGGATTACCATCAGGCACCTGAAAATTTAAAATTTACAAAAAAAATAACCTCAAAGTTATAAAACTTGCAAAAAAACTCCTTCAAAGTTAAAAATCCCAAAAAAAATCCTGAAATTTTAAAACTTATAACTAGTACATATCAAATCTAGATCATAGTTGCGTGATTCCCCGGACCCCCCTCAAACCGTCGTACAGTTCCTGCGAACCGATTCCCAGTACATTTACGAACCGATTCCCTCCGATACACGAACCGGTTCCCCAAAATTGACGTACCACTTACAAGTATGCTAGATACAAAGTCTCTTTAAGTGCAAGTGCACAAAACGCACTGCAATGTAAGCAATTAAGTGAAGGGAGAAACACAATAGAGTGTATGAGCCGATGACTTTACTATAACTAAACATGTATGTTAATTAAATGTAAAATGAAACCATGATCCTAAAATAAGATTTGTGAAAAAAAAACAGAACAAAGAAACAAACACCATCTAAAAGAAGTATTTAAGTATTTTGTATGAAAAAAATATTAAAATTCATAATTAGCTTTCTAGTGTTCTACTATATACTTTGAAAAACTTTAAACACACCCTAAAAAAATTTACAACGTACCACTAACCGAACTTGCGTACTAAAACAAGCTACCCCCTAACGAATCCAAATTTTCTAAGTGGCAGTGCGTGCAGAATTAAATGCAGTGACCCCTTCGTCAGCGATGCATTGTAACTATGATCTAGATATTATCTCAAAACCATGAAAATTTAAATTTTACAACAAACAATCTAAAATTTTAATAATTGTAAAAACACTCAAAATTTCGAATTGCAAGAAATATCTTGACATTCAAAACTTACCACCAACACATGAAACATGAAAATTACAAGCACCCAACTTAAAATTTAAAATTTTCAAAAACACTCTCAAAGTTTTAAAATTTGCAAAACACACCCTCAAAAATTCAAAATCACAAAAACAACTAAAATTTCAAATTTTAGCAAAGAAAAGAGTAGTTGTTTGATATTCTTTCATTAAAATATAAAAATTTAACTTTCAATGTAATTGTAGTTCATACTTATCATACTCCCTTTAAAAGTACGAAGTTCGAAAAAGCTTTCCATGGTCGATATTACCCTTCACTATTTTGAATATTTCATTTAAATATTAGTCTATCCTAATCATAATTATATCCTATCCTAATCCCATGTTAATTACCTATCATACTTCCTTTAAAATACAAGTTAGGAAAAGTTTTCCTTGGTCGATATTACCCTTCACTATTTTGAATATTTCATTTAAATATTAGTCTATCCTAATCATAATTATATCCTATCCTAATCCCATGTGAACTACCTATAGCCCCCGATCATAATTATATCCTATCCTAATCCTAATCCCATGTGAATTACCTACAGTTCAACAATTTTTTAAAAATAAGATGAAGAAAATACATGAATTAGCTCTAATGATATTAGTTTGTTAAGGTAAAGAACTAACATGCTATAATATATGAAGTATTACAAAAAACCCAAAATGTTCTAAAAATTGCACAAAATACCCTCAAAAGTTTAAAATTATACAAAATATTCGACGTTTCCAAACTTAAAACAACAAACATGAAATCTAAAATTAACAAATTCTCAAGAATTTAAAATTTGCAATTAACACCCTTAAAGTTTCAAAAATTATAGAAACACCTTAAAAGTTCAAATAATAAAAAGCACCTTGAAATTCTAAAATTTTAAAAGTTGCAAACAACAAATATGAATTCAAGGGATTACCATCAGCACCGAAAATTTAAAATTTACAAAAAATAACCTCAAAGTTATAAAACTTGCAAAAAACTCCTTCAAAGTTAAAAATCCCAAAAATCCCGAAATTTTAAAACTTATAACTAGTACATATCAAATCTAGATCATAGTTATGTTGATTCCTGACCCCTCAAACCGGTCAGACAGCCTCGCGAACCGATTCCTCACATTTACTTAACCGATTCCTCCTCCGACACGCAACCTCCCAAAATTGACGCACCACTTACAAGTATGCTAGATACAAAGTCTCTTTAAGTGCAAGTGCACAAACGACCGCAATGTAAGCAATTAAGTGAAGGGAGAAACACAATAGAGTGTATGAGCCGATGACTTTACTATAACTAAACATGTATGTTAATTAAATGTAAAATGAAACCATGATCCTAAAATAAGATTTGTGAAAAAAACGGAACAAAGAAACAAACACCATCTAAAAGAAGTATTTAAGTATTTTGTATGAAAAAATATTAAAATTCATAATTAGCTTTCTAGTGTTCTACTATATACTTTGAAAAACTTTAAACACACCCTAAAAAATTTACAACGCACCACTAACCTAACTTTGCTAAAAAACAAGCTACCCCTAACTAATCCAAATTTTCTAAGTGGCGATTATGCATCCTAATTGCATCGCGGACCCGCCACGCATCGCTGCATGTAACTATGATCTAGATATTATCTCAATAAAATTTAAATTTTACAACAAACAATCTAAAATTTTAATAATTGTAAAAACACTCAAAATTTCGTAATTGCAAGAAATATCTTGACATTCAAAACTTACCACCCAACACATGAAACATGAAAATTACAAGCACCCAACTTAAAATTTAAAATTTTCAAAAACACTCTCAAAGTTTTAAAATTTGCAAAACACACCCTCAAAAATTCAAAATCACAAAAACAACTAAAATTTCAAATTTTAGCAAAGAAAAGAGTAGTTGTTTGATATTCTTTCATTAAAATATAAAAATTTAACTTTCAATGTAAGGTTTACTATCTCTTTTCAACATCTAAAAGTAGTCTAATTTTATCGAAAAAGATAAAGGTGAAGAAGGATTGATGTTGGCTCAATAAAAAATAAAACGAAGGAATGAAAGACACTTTTTCAAGATTTTATAGAATAATTTATTTTTGGGTAAATTAGGAATCTTTAGAAAGAATTTTCATGAACTTGTTTTAGTACTTTTCTATGCTTATGTGGATGCTTTCATCATATAAAAGTGTACTAAAGTTAGAATTAATCTTTAGCTTATAACTTTTTTAAATTCTATCAAGGATTAGGAACAAATTCCATATTCTCTTTTGTGTTGTTTTACCACACTTTTAACTAATCATCTTATTTTATTAGCTTTAATTATTCTTTCTCCTTTTATAACGCTAATTTTTCAAGTGTTTTTCACTTTTGCAACACTATTTTCTTAGGTGAAGCTTGGTTTCATGTCGGTCCAAATAACATGATAAGTCAAATTAGCTTTGGATTATATTTATTTTTGTCAATTCAGTTATCAACATGAAAATTTAAATTGGGTATAGTTCATTTAAACGAGCATCAAAGAAAAAATAATCACAATATTAAAGGTTGGAGACATAAGTGAGCAAAAACAATTAAAGTGGGACCAAGAAATAAATTTTAGTAAGAAAATAAAGCAAATATACTTAATCATGATATTTAACCACGTGCATTGCACATGAATAAAACCTAGTATAAATAAATAATTCAGTTTCACAAAGCCAGCTCACCTGACACCAATTGAAACCTTCCATAACGAGCTGATGGGCTCTGGCAACAAGAGAGAGACCATTTGTGTGATTAAATTGTTGGGCAATGTCCTGCCCGAAAGTGTACCCAGCTCCCCTTGGTGATATTCCCCATCCACATCGATCATCTGGATCAGACCACAGAAGATCACACATCGGGCCTTCATGAGGAACCTACATACAAAATGACATTAAATGAAAGCGTGAAAATCGTAACAGCAGATAAAAACATTGATTTGCGAACCCAATAAAGCTAAGGTTATTTCTCCTATCATGGCAGCACAAAGGAACCAAAATCCAAATGTTTGAAATCAAGATATTAGTCTTTTCACATATCTGCAGGGGGTTCTTTAAAGAGAGGAGGAAAAACAAGAGGAAGAGGAAGTTGGGAGAGGTCAAGGAATGTGGAGTTAAAAAGAATCAGAAAAATGGTAATTCTTCATGCATAAAAGTCGAGAAAAATTGGATTCATCTTCTTTCTTTACCAAAAACAGAATTCAGAGAATTTATTTAGTCAATAGTATCATTAGCTTCACTACTGACATCATCACTAGACTCACTACTATATTGTTTATTATCCAATAAATTTAAAGCCACATTGAGAATACACTGTCTTACACAACATTGAGCAAAATAAACAAGCCATTAAATCAAACCATATGCATACCTCTTGTATACGGTCAAGAGCACTAATATTATCCAAGGTATCCAATGATGGGGAAAGACCACCATGCAGACAGAAAACCTACAAAATATAAGTACTGAAGGTCAAAAACTAGGCCAAAATAAAACATAAATGAAGAAGAATGCAAGAGAAACAAACCTGATTCTCAATCAAGGCTGTAAGTGGCAGGTAATCTAAAAGGTCAGTAAAATACTTCCACACATTTGCATTTCCATATTTTCTCAAACATTCATCATAAAATCCATACCTGAAACCAATTGAAACCTTCCATAACGAGCTGATGGGCTCTGGCAACAAGAGAGAGACCATTTGTGTGATTAAATTGTTGGGCAATGTCCTGCCCGAAAGTGTACCCAGCTCCCCTTGGTGATATTCCCCATCCACATCGATCATCTGGATCAGACCACAGAAGATCACACATCGGGCCTTCATGAGGAACCTACATACAAAATGACATTAAATGAAAGCGTGAAAATCGTAACAGCAGATAAAAACATTGATTTGCGAACCCAATAAAGCTAAGGTTATTTCTCCTATCATGGCAGCACAAAGGAACCAAAATCCAAATGTTTGAAATCAAGATATTAGTCTTTTCACATATCTGCAGGGGGTTCTTTAAAGAGAGGAGGAAAAACAAGAGGAAGAGGAAGTTGGGAGAGGTCAAGGAATGTGGAGTTAAAAGAATCAGAAAAATGGTAATTCTTCATGCATAAAAGTCGAGAAAAAATGGATTCATCTTCTTTCTTTACCAAAAAACAGAATTCAGAGAATTTATTTAGTCAATAGTATCATTAGCTTCACTACTGACATCATCACTAGACTCACTACTATATTGTTTATTATCCAATAAATTTAAAGCCACATTGAGAATACACTGTCTTACACAACATTGAGCAAAATAAACAAGCCATTAAATCAAACCATATGCATACCTCTTGTATACGGTCAAGAGCACTAATATTATCCAAGGTATCCAATGATGGGGAAAGACCACCATGCAGACAGAAAACCTACAAAATATAAGTATTGAAGGTCAAAAACTAGGCCAAAATAAAACATAAATGAAGAAGAATGCAAGAGAAACAAACCTGATTCTCAATCAAGGCTGTAAGTGGCAGGTAATCTAAAAGGTCAGTAAAATACTTCCACACATTTGCATTTCCATATTTTCTCAAACATTCATCATAAAATCCATACCTGAAACCAAAACCTTTAACTTATTGATAACAGCATCATCTTCAGAAGATGACTTAGAGAATCTTTAGATGCTAAGAAAAACAACTGTTCACAAGAAACAAACTAGTTAATGTGACTCATTCTTCACCAACTTCTCTCTTATACCTCTGATTCTGATTTGTATAAGAGAGTTTGTACTACATAAAGAGATGAACAAGTAGTAGGAATTCTTCTGACTTCTAGTTACTTTAGTAACTTTACATGAGCATGTGACAAGAATTCACAAAAGCAAGTTCATACAATGGAAATTGTATTACAAATGATGTATGATTCAGAATGTGTAACAAAATACAAGGTACAAAACAGGTGATGTTGTAAACCAGGGAGATTTTGACAAGGAATGAGTACACCAGGATAGGTATAAGAGCTAACCGCTTAAGAACCAAGTCGGACAGCAGGATGACACTGTCATATACTAGTATGAAGAATTACGGAGTTAAAGGGAACCAACTGGTTAGATGGATCAGGAAAGAAGCAAACAATAAAGATATATGCCATACAAAAAGATCCATATAAAGACCAGAAAAAAAAAGACTGTAACACCATAAGGAACTAAGAATGACCCGTGAATATGGATGCAAGGCAGGATCACGAACGTAAGGTAAACTACTGAAGAAGCCATATGAAACATTGGAAACACGCTAGTCAGAACAGCACTCGAATGTGCTCTCACCTGACTGACAATTCTAGCCCATGAACATTGGGTTATTCTTCAAAAAATAAAATCGTCACCTTAAAAGTGCAGTCTAAGTTCTTTAAATAGGATGAAGAAATCCCTCAATGGAAAATCCAGATTGCGGAAGCAGAAGCAGTAATGAGTTTCTTTGAGTAAAACATAACACAAAAAATACACATGCTGTAACAAATATAGGCAATATAAGTGAAGCAAGGATGACATAATTCCATCAAACAACTGCTTGTTTTCTTAGCAACATTGAATAATGTCATTGTTATCGAAATAAAACATACTGTGTCACATGATAAAAAATCAATAGGTACTTGCAAAACTGCAAGGTATCAAAATAATGTCTCCTAAAGGTAGATCAATAGTTATAATTATTAAGCCAATGAATGCCAATCTTTGACCAAAATTTTATGCATACATCTAGACACCATCCTACAAAAATTTATCCTTCAGTCCTTTAAGCATACTGCATGTAACATCCATACTGGAAATTTATTACTGCTAACTTTTTCAGTATTTGTTTGTTCAGCAGAGCCAAAGGCATAGTACTGTATAATAGAGTGGAGAATAAGAAGCAGTTACACTTGAGTTATTTGCCGACTCTCATGATTTCCTCTAAGAATTGTAATTCTGTCTCTGTAACGAACTTTCAGAGCGACTAGAAGTGTGACAGTCTCCACCGAGTAATAACCACGATCTGCATTAAAAGGCATCACAGCTATTTTGTGGAAATATGCTAATAAAAGATTCAAAAGGTACTGTTAACGGATGCAACAAACCTGATCAAGTACTAAAACTGGGTATAGTTCATTTAAAGCGACATCAAAGAAAAATAATCACAATATTAAAGGTTGGAGACATAAGTGAGCAAAACAATTAAAGTGGGACCAAGAAATAAATTTTAGTAAGAAAATAAAGCAAAAATACTTAATCATGATATTTAACCACGTGCATACATGACATAAAACCTAGTATAAATAAATAATTCAGTTTCACAAAGCCAGCTCACCTGACACCAATTGAAACCTTCCATAACGAGCTGATGGGCTCTGGCAACAAGAGAGAGACCATTTGTGTGATTAAATTGTTGGGCAATGTCCTGCCGAAAGTGTACCCAGCTCCCTTGGTGATATTCCCCATCCACATCGATCATCTGGATCAGACCACAGAAGATCACACATCGGGCCTTCATGAGGAACCTACATACAAAATGACATTAAATGAAAGTGAAAATCGTAACAGCAGATAAAAACATTGATTTGCGAACCCAATAAAGCTAAGGTTATTTCTCCTATCATGGCAGCACAAAGGAACCAAAATCCAAATGTTTGAAATCAAGATATTAGTCTTTTCACATATCTGCAGGGGTTCTTTAAAGAGAGAGGAAAAACAAGAGGAAGAGGAAGTTGGGAGAGGTCAAGGAATGTGGAGTTAAAAGAATCAGAAAAATGGTAATTCTTCATGCATAAAAGTAGAAAAATGGATTCATCTTCTTTCTTTACCAAAAACAGAATTCAGAGAATTTATTAGTCAATAGTATCATTAGCTTCACTACTGACATCATCACTAGACTCACTACTATATTGTTTATTATCCAATAAATTTAAAGCCACATTGAGAATACACTGTCTTACACAACATTGAGCAAAATAAACAAGCCATTAAATCAAACCATATGCATACCTCTTGTATACGGTCAAGAGCACGAATATTATCCAAGGTATCCAATGATGGGGAAAGACCACCATGCAGACAGAAAACCTACAAAATATAAGTACTGGAGGTCAAAAACTAGGCCAAAATAAAACATAAATGAAGAAGAATGCAAGAGAAACAAACCTGATTCTCAATCAAGGCTGTAAGTGGCAGGTAATCTAAAAGGTCAGTAAAATACTTCCACACATTTGCATTTCCATATTTTCTCAAACATTCATCATAAAATCCATACCTGAAACCAAAACCTTTAACTTATTGATAACAGCATCATCTTCAGAAGATGACTTAGAGAATCTTTAGATGCTAAGAAAAACAACTGTTCACAAGAAACAAACTAGTTAATGTGACTCATTCTTCACCAACTTCTCTCTTATACCTCTGATTCTGATTTGTATAAGAGAGTTTGTACTACATAAAGAGATGAACAAGTAGTAGGAATTCTTCTGACTTCTAGTTACTTTAGTAACTTTACATGAGCATGTGACAAGAATTCACAAAAGCAAGTTCATAAAATGGAAATTGTATTACAAATGATGTATGATTCAGAATGTGTAACAAAATACAAGGTACAAAACAGGTGATGTTGTAAACCAGGGAGATTTTGACAAGGAATGAGTACGCCAGGATAGGTATAAGAGCTAACTGCTTAAGAACCAAGTCACACAGCAGCATGACACTGTCATATACTAGTATGAAGAATTACGGAGTTAAAGGGAACCAACTGGTTAGATGGATCAGGAAAGAAGCAAACAACAAAGATATAAGCCATACAAAAAGATCCATATAAAGACCAGAAAAAAAAAGACTGTAACACCATAAGGAACTAAGAATGACTGGTGAATATGGATGCAAGGCAGGATCATGAACGTAAGGTAAACTACTGAAGAAGCCATATGAAACATTGGAAAAACACTAATCAGAACAGCACTCAGAATGTGCTCTGACCTGACTGACAATTCTAGCCCATGAACATTGGGTTATTCTTCAAAAAAAAAAAATCGTCACCTTAAAAGTGCAGTCTAAGTTCTTTAAATGGAATGAAGAAATCCCTCAATGGAAAATCCAGATTGTGGAAGCAGAATGAGTTTCTTTGAGTAAAACATAACAGAAAAAATACACATGCTGTAACAAATATAGGCAATATAAGTGAAGCAAGGATGACATAATTCCATCAAACAACTGCTTGTTTTCGTAGCAACATTGAATAATGTCATTGTTATCGAAATAAAACATACTGTGTCACATGATAAAAAAAATCAATAGGTACTTGCAAAACTGCAAGGTATCAAAATAATGTCTCCCAAAGGTAGATCAATAGTTATAATTATTAAGCCAATGAATGCCAATCTTTGACCAAAATTTTATGCATACATCTAGACACCATCCTACAAAAATTTATCCTTCTGTCCTTTAAGCATACTGCATGTAACATCCATACTGGAAATTTATTACTGCTAACTTTTTCAGTATTTGTTTGTTCAGCAGAGCCAAAGGCATAGTACTGTATAATAGAGTGGAGAATAAGAAGCAGTTACACTTGAGTTATTTGCCGACTCTCATGATTTCCTCTAAGAATTGTAATTCTGTCTCTGTAACGAACTTTCAGAGCGACTAGAAGTGTGACAGTCTCCACCGAGTAATAACCACGATCTGCATTAAAAGGCATCACAGCTATTTTGTGGAAATATGCGAATAAAAGATTCAAAAGGTACTCGTTAACGGATGCAACAAACCTGATCAAGTACTAAAAACTGATGAAAACAGACATTTGCAGAACACATGAAACACAGGTCATATTAACGAAATTAAATAAACAATTTGCAGGATGTGTAAATAAATAACCATGCCAGTAGATTAAATGGAGCAAATACAACTTCTGTGTTCAACACATCAGTTTGAGTAGCACCCTCATCAAGGTTAAGTACGTAGTTAATAAAAAAGGAGAGAGGATAGCATTATTAATGGAGAGAAGATAGCACAAGTAACACAACTTCTTTGTTTCTTCTTTTTTCCTCCAAAAGATAGTGCTCAGTCTTAACTGGTTAATAAAGACATTAAAATCAGATTGAGCAGCACATCATGTTTTTGAGGCTTTCAACATTTATGCAGCAAGAAAACTAGTTCCCATTAAGAGTTGCCTACAAGACTGAAAAAACAATCCAGAAACATCCATCTGCCATGATAAATCAACCCCACAGGAATTGCCATATGCTGCCAGATCTTTTCTATAACTTCTTTCACATGATTGGTAGGTTAATCTTCCGCCTTCAAGGATTTACTCCGGTATACTATGTGGGTAAACTTGTAGCAACAATTCTAAATTTGCACAAAAAACAAGATTACATAATGTGACTGCCAATCTTTAGTAGGATCTTTTATACAAATTTCATTATTTTGAGATTTATGTAACATTCTATAAGTTAAAAGTTAGTTGATGGATCAGAAAGCATTTCCTGATGCTATTAGAGACAAAAGATAAAAATCTCAAACATGTTTGAAAAACATTGATAAGTTAGTTTTAGCAAGATAAAGCTGAGAAGGTATTGCGTCTATTTTGAGAGCCTTCATGAATATTTCACACCTATGATACTCAAGATCCAATGGCACTGCTAGCTTTGACAAGGGAAACAATTTCTCCAAATTCAGTCCAAGTTGCTGAAGACATGCCCAAATTTTCATAATTTTGACCCACTTTTGACAACATCCTTCATATTTTAATTGCATGGCATAAATGTCAATCAAAACACGAAGTTGCTCATATTTGCGGATGAAACTCCAGCAGCTAATTTAGTAAGCTAAATCAGCTCATACTACCATCCAGGTTTAGCACATTCCACAGGCATCCGGATGGACTCTTTTCATAATCAAAGGCAAGTGCTGCAAAGAAAGTTTCTGATTCATTCAGCACCTCATACACTGCAGGCTGTTTTAACATTACCACGGATCGTCCATGTGACTCCATCTTGATCACTTCCATCTAACATGCACCAAAACTGATTTGGCATTGTTCCTCTTGTCTTTCAGTTTCTCCCATCAAGATTCATGACCTGACCACAATTTTAGAATGCCCATCCCTCATTGACAAACCTTTGAAAAACATCAGAAACTGATTTGGACTCTGGCGCAAGGACAGGCTTACTTTGGTATCTTTGGGGAACTATTTCAATTTCTAGTTTTGGAAAGTTTCAAGAGCTTGTTCAACATGCTGCCATTATGAAAGTTCTCATTACTGGTTTCCATTACAGTTCTACCTCTGACAAGACAACAAATTAAATAATTTGATATTTGGAAAGTTTCAAGAGCTTCTCCAACATGCTGCCACTATGAAAGTTCTCATTACTAGTTTCCATTACAGTTCTACCTCTGACAAGACAACAAATTAAATAATTTGATAGATCATATTCTATCATAAACTGATGTTGTGGGGACAATTTCAGTGACAAGTGATGCTTGGACAACAAGGATTTCTTGTGGTGCAATATTTTATTGTGTACAAACAATCAACTAGAGGATGCACTTTCTCGTTACAATTTCATTCATGAGCATCACTATCTTCCCTCCCTCCAACAATAGCTTAACCATGTACACTATGATTTGCCTTTCTCAGCAGTATACATCCAGAAATCTTCGATTGCTGGCAACTAACTATTATCAAATTTCTTCCCACTAATTTACATCTACAACCTCTAGCGATAACTTGAATCATTTTTAGTTCCAAGATTTTAAGCTTAAATCAAACACTGCTAGCTAAAGCCAATATTTCTGATTGTTAAAAAAAAGACTATATCTTCACTTCTCTTTTTTCCTTCAGAGTTGGAATAAAAACTTTACCAAATTCAAGTTGAAATTGTTAACCAATTACTTATAATAATTCAAAAATTGCTCAAGCTCCTTGTAGGCTTACAAGGCTTATATATCAGCTATTTTTAAAAAATAATTGAGTTCCAAAATTACTAATAAGAAAGGCCCAAATAAAAAAATCATAGAAATTACTCCATATTCTAATTATCAAAATTCTCCTAATAATCCATGCATTGAATTTTTTTCAACACCAACCCTGAAATAAAACCTAATTCAAGCCTTAAACATCCTAGACCCCTTAAACCACAAAAGCTACCATCTATGAATCAGCAAACCAAATTTCAAAAAGGTGACCAGCATAAGCCCCCATAATTCGTTTCGGGAAGATTGTCGTCGATATTAAACAACTCAAGGAGATCATAGACCCGAATATCACCATAGACAATGATACGGCACTTCACGGGCTAAATATTTCACTCCACCATTTCAATTGCCTTCACCTGATTGATGAGAATTTTGGCCTAGGGCTCAGAGAGAAACTTGCATTTCCTTAGAAACTCGACCCGACGGTCGAGAACTGCGTGCGTTATAACTTAATATCGTGACATTGAAGGTCCTCCATATTGATCTTAGCAAAACAGTTAGGGTTAAGGTTTGGCCATCCATACATTTGAAAACAACAATCCTACACAGATATTTCTAGAGTTTTAGATATATCATTAGCATAAGGGTTAAGATTCAATAATCCAAATTACAAAAATATTGACCTACATAATCACCCATGAAGAGATAATTCGTATCGAGCCAAACAACAAACGCCAATCTTGAAAAGCTCAAGGAGATCATGAACATCATCGCATTTGATGATTGGACACTTCATGGGCTGAATATGCCATTCCACCACTAGAACTGTCTTTGCATGTTCATAGATGGTCTTGACACTAGCCTCATTGAGGAACTTGCATCCCTAGAGAACTCAATTTGAAAGTCAAGATCTGCTTGCGATTGCATCGTAGAATTCTAGGATTTTAGCTTGATTTTAACATTAGGTTTAGAGGTAGAAAGTTCCAAGAGCTTGTTCAACATGCTGCCATTATGAAAGTTCTCATTACTGGTTTCCATTACAGTTCTACCTCTGACAAGACAACAAATTAAATAATTTGATATTTGGAAAGTTTCAAGAGCTTCTCCAACATGCTGCCACTATGAAAGTTCTCATTACTAGTTTCCATTACAGTTCTACCTCTGACAAGACAACAAATTAAATAATTTGATAGATCATATTCTATCATAAACTGATGTTGTGGGGACAATTTCAGTGACAAGTGATGCTTGGACAACAAGGATTTCTTGTGGTGCAATATTTTATTGTGTACAAACAATCAACTAGAGGATGCACTTTCGTTACAATTTCATTCATGAGCATCCCTATCTTCCCTCCCTCCAACAATAGCTTAACCATGTACAATATGATTTGGCTTTCTCAGCAGTATACATCCAGAAATCTTCGATGGCTGGCAACTAACTATTATCAAATTTCTTCCCACTAATTTACATCTACAACCTTTAGCGATAACTTGAATCATTTTAGTTCCAAGATTTTAAGCTTAAATCAAACACTGCTAGCTAAAGCCAATATTTCTGAATGTTAAAAAAGACTATATCTTCACTTCTCTTTTTCCTTCAGAGTTGGAATAAAAACTTTACCAAATTCAAGTTGAAATTGTTAACCAATTACTTATAATAATTCAAAAATTGCTCAAGCTCCTTGTAGGCTTACAAGGCTTATATATCAGCTATTTTTAAAAAATAATTGAGTTCCAAAATTACTAATAAGAAAGGCCCAAATAAAAAATCATAGAAATTACTCCATATTCTAATTATCAAAATTCTCCTAATAATCCATGCATTGAATTTTTTTCAACACCAAGTCACCAACCCTGAAATAAAACCTAATTCAAGCCTTAAACATCCTAGACCCCTTAAACCACAAAAGCTACCATCTATGAATCAGCAAACCAAATTTCAAAAAGGTGACCAGCATAAGCCCCCATAATTCGTTTCGGGAAGATTGTCGTCGATATTAAACAACTCAAGAAGATCATAGACCTGAATATCACCATAGACAATGATACAGCACTTCACGGGCTGAACATTTCACTCCACCATTTGAATTGCCTTCACCTGATTGATGAGAATTTTGGCCTAGGGCTCAGAGAGAAACTTGCATTTCCTTAGAAACTCAACCCGACGGTTGAGAACCGCGTGCGTTATAACTTAATATCGTGACATTGAAGGTCCTCCATATTGATCTTAGCAAAACAGTTAGGGTTAAGGTTTGGCCATCCATACATTTGAAAACAACAATCCTACACAGATATTTCTAGAGTTTTTAGATATATCATTAGCATAAGGGTTAAGATTCAATAATCCAAATTACAAAAAATATTGACCTACATAATCACCCATGAAGAGATAATTCGTATCGAGCCAAACAACAAACGCCAATCTTGAAAAGCTCAAGGAGATCATGAACATCATCGCATTTGATGATTGGACACTTCATGGGCTGAATATGCCATTCCACCACTAGAACTGTCTTTGCATGGTCATAGATGGTCTTGACACTAGCCTCATTGAGGAACTTGCATCCCCTAGAGAACTCAATTTGAAAGTCAAGATCTGCTTGCGATTGCATCGTAGAATTCTAGGATTTTAGCTTGATTTTAACATTAGGTTTAGAGGTAGAAAGTTCCTAAGACTCCATACATTTCACAATTATAATCCTAACTCACAGATAATTCTAGGCAATTTAGTATCAGGGTTAGGATTACTATTTATTAACCCAAAATTTTGAAAAAGTAACCTACATAATCCCTCTTAAAGAGATAATTAATATTAAAAGATGGCCATCTATCTTGAAGAGCTCGATTAGATTATAGAACTGGCCAAGGATCTTGTTAACAGTGACGAGGCACTTCATGGGCTGATACGTTCCACCCCTCCATTATGATCGTCTTTGCCTATTTGTAGCGGCTTTGACTTTTAGTCTCGGAGAGGAACTTACATTCCCTTGAAAACTCGATTTCAAGTTCAATATCCGCATGCATTATGAAAATTCTACAGGTTTTAGATGGATATTAGCATTAGGTTCACGGTGATAGCTGCAATCCTAACTCACTGATAATTCTAGGGTTTCTAGTGGATGTTAGCATTAGTGTCAACAATCCAAAATTTCAAAAACAAACTTACATAATCCCACATGAAGAGATAATTTGTACCGCAACAATCACTGCCAATCTTGACGAGACAATTAGATCGTAGAGTTCGACATTAATGTCGTCGTAGATGGAGACCAGGCACTTCAACAATTGGATGGTCCATTCCTCCATTACAATCGCCTTCGCCAAACTGCACAAATCTTTGACCTTGGCCTTGGTGAGGAAATTGCAGTCCTTCAAGAATTTAATCTAGCGATAGGGATGTGTGTGAAGGAATTGTAAAATTCCATGGTTTTAAATAGATCTTAGCTTTAGGGTTAGGATTACTGTTAGGGTAAGTTTCAGGCCTCTAGACCCCTAAAAACACTAAAAGCTACAACTTTACCTTTCAATAAGCTCAATTTAAAAAAATATGGCCTACATAATCCCCCATGAAGAGATAATTCTTATCTGGCAAACCGCTGCAAATACTGACCAATTCAATCAGATTGTACAACTGGTCATGGATGTCGCCGCAGACGGTGACGGGGCACTTCACCTACTGAACATTCCATTCCTCAATTAGAATTGCCTTTGCCACAGCCAGACTGCAGAGGGCCTTGACCTCGGCCTCCGAGAAGAACTTGAATTCCCTCGGGAACTCAAACTAGCAGTCAAGACCTGTCGAGCCACAGCATCATTGAAGCCTAGGGTTTTTAGATGGATCTTAGCATTAGGATTATGGTTAGGGTTAGGCAATCCATACCTCCATCAACTGAAATTCTACGGTTTTTCAGATGAATATTAGCATTAGGGTTAGGGTTAGGGTTTGGCAATCCATACATTTGACACCCGCAATCCTAAATCTTCAACCACCACCTAGACTCCCTCAAAACACAAAAAAGCTACCATCTTTATGATTCAACAATCGAAAATTTTCCAAAAAAAAAAAACTGACCTACATAATCCCCCATGAAGAGATAATTGGTATCAGGCAGATCCCCTCCAATCTTGAACAGCTCGATGAGATCGTAGAACTGGCCATGGATGTCGCCGCAGACCGTGACCGGGCACTTCACCGGCTGAACGTTCCATTCCTCCATCAGGATCGCCTTCGCCTGCTCGCAGAGCGCCTTCACCTCGCTCTCCGGCAGGAACTTGCATTCCCTCAGGAACTCGATCTGGCGGTCGAGATCCGCGTGCGATGGCATCGTGAAATTCCTAGGGTTTTCGGAGAGAGCTTCGCATTAGGGTTAGGGTTAGGGTTTGGCAATCCATACATTTGACACCTGCAATCCTAAATCTTCAACCACCACCTAGCCCCCTCAAAACACAAAAAGCTACCATCTTTATGATTCAACAATCGAAAATTTTCAAAAAAAACTGACCTACATAATCCCCATGAAGAGATAATTTGTACCGCAACAATCACTGCCAATCTTGACGAGACAATTAGATCGTAGAGTTCGACATTAATGTCGTGTAGATGGAGACCAGGCACTTCAACAATTGGATGGTCCATTCCTCCATTACAATCGCCGCCAAACTGCACAAATCTTTGACCTTGGCCTTGGTGAGGAAATTGCAGTCCTTCAAGAATTTAATCTAGCGATAGGGATGTGTGTGAAGGAATTGTAAAATTCCATGGTTTTAAATAGATCTTAGCTTTAGGGTTAGGATTACTGTTAGGGTAAGTTTCAGGCCTCTAGACCCCTAAAAACACTAAAAGCTACAACTTTACCTTTCAATAAGCTCAATTTAAAAAAATATGGCCTACATAATCCCCCATGAAGAGATAATTCTTATCTGGCAAACCGCTGCAAATACTGACCAATTCAATCAGATTGTACAACTGGTCATGGATGTCGCCGCAGACGGTGACGGGGCACTTCACCTACTGAACATTCCATTCCTCAATTAGAATTGCCTTTGCCACAGCCAGACTGCAGAGGGCCTTGACCTCGGCCTCCGAGAAGAACTTGAATTCCCTCAGGAACTCAAACTAGCAGTCAAGACCTGTCGAGCCACAGCATCATTGAAGCCTAGGGTTTTTAGATGGATCTTAGCATTAGGATTATGGTTAGGGTTAGGCAATCCATACATCCATCAACTGAAATTCTATGGTTTTTTAGATTAGGGTTAGGGTTAGGGTTTGGCAATCCATACATTTGACATCTGCAATCCTAAATCTTCAACCACCACCTAGCCCCCCTCAAAACACAAAAAAGCTTCCATCTTTATGATTCAACAATCGAAAATTTTCAAAAAAAAAAAAAAAAAAACTGACCTACATAATCCCCCATGAAGAGATAATTGGTATCAGGCAGATCCCCTCCAATCTTGAACAGCTCGATGAGATCGTAGAACTGGCCGTGGATGTCGCCGCAGACCGTGACCGGGCACTTCACCGGCTGAACGTTCCACTCCTCCATCAGGATCGCCTTCGCCTGCTCGCAGAGCGCCTTCACCTCGCTCTCCGGCAGGAACTTGCATTCCCTCAGGAACTCGATCTGGCGGTCGAGATCCGCGTGCGATGGCATCGTGAAATTCCTAGGGTTTTCGGAGAGAGCTTCGCATTAGGGTTAGGGCTAGGGCTAGGGTTTGGAGGGGGGAGACGAGGAGGAGGAGGAAGAGGAAAGGCGATGGCGATGAATCCTCTCAGGGGTCCGTTTTCCTTTCTTTCTCTCTTTTTCCCCTAATTTTTTTTTAATTAATCATTTGTTTGTGAGTTTTTTAATTGTTTGGTGAAGGCGGTTTTGGATATGAGTGAAGGGCAATTGTTGCAAAATTGAATGGATGTTTTTGCATATATATTCGTAACAATTGAAGTACAAATAAACTAGCTTTTATTTTTGGATAAATATCAGGGGGGAAAAACGCATTGACTTTGGACGATTATCGGATAACCCTCCATAAATTTGAAAATATCAGAACCCATTAACTTTAGGGGTTATCAGAAACCCCATTTAACTTTGAAATTAATCTCATGATATTAATGACATTGTTAAAAACTCCAATAAAGATAGAGGATTGGAAGTCATATTTTACAAATTACCAACGAAATATTAAGGATTTGAATAAAATATTACAACTATTTGAGTTAAGGAGTTTAAATCACTCTCCGCATTGTTGGCTAGTGTGTTGGTAATCTCACACACATCCAAATTATCTATTGTGAGTTAGACAAGTTGATCGTCTGGAAAATAGGAGTTTGAATATGTGTCAACAGAGATACACTAGCCAAATGTATGCGAGTAGGTTTCTTATCAGAACACTTTATGGTGGACGATAATCTAGACTACACAGAGTCCAACAAATTCCAAAAATAACATCTACTCAGCCAATTGTCGTTCGATACACTAGCCAAATGTATGCGGTAGGTTTCTTATCGAACACTTTATGGTGGATCGATAATCTAGACTACACGAGTCCAACAAATTCCAAAAATAACATCTACTCACTAATTGTCGTTGAACGTCACACTATGCGGGCATTCGACTAGATTTGTAATCATTGGGACAAACCATACGACATTTATTCGCCAATCTTTTTATTAGAGGAAAAGTAATGCAATTTTTTCGCTTAACTATCATAACTTAAAGATGTTAGTATAAATGGGCAAGTGACATGTAAATGACATATTTCAAATATCTATATCCTGAATTATTTTATATGAAATGTTTCCAGATCATAATTTGCGTGGCACTTTTTTTTCAATGATATAAATGGTAGAGTGATACAATCATGAGCCATTGTCTATATTCATCATCTGCAAAGGCATCAGCATTGGATCTATGTAGTTGGTAGGATTCAAATCACACATGCTGAAAATAATTCTAGAAGCATGCGATCCAATTCTATAATTGCTATCCGAAGCCAATTCCTAGATATGTATTTTTAATTTTAAAAAGCAGCAACTTGTGATATATTAAGATTTATCCTGAAAATTAAACAACTTTTCATTCATTAGGCACGTTCTTTTCAGACACATTTAACACCGGAGTGTTGTATAACTTAATTCAAACTTTCTTGGTTGTGGTTGTTAAATTTGGCTAGTTCAAGTTTGTTAATTAAGTTTGATAATTTAAAGAGTTTTACGATATTAGTCCTCCACATCTTTCAAATTTTGATATTAGTTCCCCAAATCTTCATATTTCAAAATTAGTCCCCCACTCTCATAAGTGTTTTGAGATTAGTCCTTCCGAGTTAGCACTAGCTTGAAAGATTTGGGGACTAATTTCAAAATATGAAGATTAGGGAACTAATCCAAAATACTAAAAATTTTGGGGCAAATTTCAAAATATGAAGATTTGGAGACTAATATCCATTTAGGGGACTAATATCGGAAAAATCCTAATTTAAATTATCAAAAATAGAGTTAGATAGTTTAAGTTGGTCCAATCATTTGAATGATGGTTAATTACTAACTTCAAAATTTTTGGACCAAATTAATTACAAACTTTATTATCTGAGTTTGCACCAAAGTTGAAAGATTTGGGGACTAATTTCAAAATATGAAGATTAGGGAACTAATCCAAAATACTAAAAATTTTGGGGCAAATTTCAAAATATGAAGATTAGGGAGACTAATTTTCAAATTCTACTTCGCTTGGACATCATTGTGTTTTTCTTGTTGTGTTTTTTAAAAAAACACAACAATGTTGTGTTTTACCCCCAAAGTGTTTTAAAACACCGTGAGTGTTTTTGTCAACACTAGTTTGACCCTCAGATAACATGGTATTAAAATTTTTATTAATATATTAAATATTAATTATAATAGAATATATAATAAATAAAATATTATAATATTTATTTATCCATTTGTTATTGTTATACATTAACTATTATTATTTAACTAATATTATTTTATTATTAATATAATTTTATGCTATTATTATATAATATAATATTATTAATAATATTAATATTGTGTTATTACAAGTATATTATTAATAAATTAATATATTATCAATACTTTAATGTTATATAACATATTATAGTTTTAATATATTAGAGTTTATTAATACTATAATAATGTAATCATAATTCATGATATAAATAAATTTTACTATATTATGAATATATTATCTGCATTAACATTTGTTACTAATATATTATTTATTATTAATAAATAATTTTACTATATAATATATTATATTATTTATTATACCATACATTAATATTTTATATATATTATGTTACATTTATTATATAATATGCTCTTTATAATTGTAATAATTTCTGTTATACTGTTCTATTATTGTTCTATTATTAAATAATTACTATTATATAACATTTTTATAATTATCAATTTTATATATTATTATTAAAAATAATAAGATTGTAATAATTATATAATATAATATTTATTTTATTGTATAGTGTATTTGTTGAGGAAAATTTTGAGAAGATGTAAAATTGGTCTATCTATTCTATTTGAAGAATAATGAATACAATCTCTCTCGAATGCAACTTCTCTAACCGACTTAGATAAAAAAGAAATTACAAATTCCTCGACGGTTGCCGGATGCATTTAAAAGAGAGAGGGTCAACGGAGATCCTTCCCTTTATTTAACGGGTTCTTCACGATGGCGATAGGAGTTTGAATCTTGTATCCCGTTGACGATCCGACCGCTTGACTGCGGGACGAGGTTGAAAAATAACTCCAGAGCAAGTTTAGAACTCTCGCCGAGTTAAGAACTCTAAAAAGTCTATTATACTTGAGAAGGAGGATTGGAGAGTCATAATTTACAAATTACCAACAAAATATTAGGATTTGAACAAAAATATTACAACTATTTGAGTTAAGGAGAATCTGCATTGTTGGCTAGTGTGTTGGTAATTTCACACACATTCCAATTATCTATTGTGAGTTAGATAAGTTGATCGTTTGAAAAATAGGGGTTTGAATATGTGTAAACGGAGATACACTGGCTAAATGTATGCGAGTAAGTTTCTTATCAGAACACTTTATGGTGGGGGATAATCTGGACCACACATGAGTTCAACAAATTATAAAATACCGCATCACCAATTGTCGTTCGATACACTAGCCAAATGTATGCGAGTAGGTTTCTTATCAGAACACTTTATGGTGGACGATAATCTAGACTACACAGAGTCCAACAAATTCCAAAAATAACATCTACCTAATCACGTGCTCTCAACGCGGGCATTCCGATCGATTTGTACTCATTGGGACAAAACCGCATGACATTTATTCGCTCAAACTTTTTTATTAGAGGAAAAGTAATGCAAATTTTTTCGCTTAACTATCATAACTTAAAGATGTTGTATAAATGGGCAAGTGACATGTAAATGACATATTTCAAACATCTATATCCTGAATTATTTTATATGAAATGTTTCCAGATCATAATTTGCGTGGCACTTTTTTTTTTCAATGATATAAATGGTAGAGTGATACAATCATGAGCCATTGTCTATATTCATCATCTGCAAAAGGCATCAGCATTGGATCTATGTAGTTGGTAGGATTCAAATCACACATGCTGAAAATAATTCTAGAAGCATGCGATCCAATTCTATAATTGCGATCCGAAGCCAATTCCTAGATATGTATTTTTAATTTTAAAAAAAACAGCAACTTGTGATATGTTAAGATTTATCCTGAAAATTAAACAACTTTTCATTCATTAGGCACGTTCTTTTCAGACACATTTAACACCGGAGTGTTGTATAACTTCATTCAAACTTTCTTGGTTGTGGTTGTTAAATTTGGCTAGTTCAAGTTTGTTAATTAAGTTTGATAATTTAAAGAAGTTTTACGATATTAGTCCTCCACATCTTTCAAATTTTGATATTAGTTCCCCAAATCTTCATATTTCAAAATTAGTCCCCCACTCTCATAAGTGTTTTGAGATTAGTCCTTCGAGTTAGCACTAGCTTGAAAGATTTGGGGACTAATTTCAAAATATGAAGATTAGGGAACTAATCCAAAATACTAAAAATTTTGGGGGCAAATTTCAAAATATGAAGATTTGGAGACTAATATCCATTTAGGGGACTAATATCGGAAAAATCCTAATTTAAATTATCAAAAATAGAGTTAGATAGTTTAAGTTGGTCCAATCATTTGAATGATGGTTAATTACTAACTTCAAAATTTTTTGGACCAAATTAATTACAAACTTTATTATCGGAGTTTGCACCAGGTTGAAAGATTTGGGGGACTAATTTCAAAAAATTATGTAAGATTTGAGGGCCTAATTGTGAAATATGAAGATTAGGGAGACTAATTTTCAAATTCTACTGTTTGGACATCATTGTGTTTTTCTTGTTGTGTTTTTCTAAAAAACACAACAATGTTGTGTTTTACCCCAAAGTGTTTTTAAAACACCGCGGTGAGTGTTTTTGTCAACACTAGTTTGACCCTGTATAACATGGTATTAAAATTTTTATTAATATATTAAATATTAATTATAATAGAATATATAATAAATAAAATATTATAATATTTATTTATCCATTTGTTATTGTTATACATTAACTATTATTATTTAACTAATATTATTTTATTATTAATATAATTTTATGCTATTATTAATATAATATAATATTATTAATAATATTAATATTGTGTTATTACAAGTATATTATTAATAAATTAATATATTATCAATACTTTAATGTTATATAACATATTATAGTTTTAATATATTAGAGTTTATTAATACTATAATAATGTAATCATAATTCATGATATAAATAAATTTTACTATATTATGAATATATTATCTGCATTAACATTTGTTACTAATATATTATTTATTATTAATAAATAATTTTACTATATAATATATTATATTATTTATTATACCATACATTAATATTTTATATATATTATGTTACATTTATTATATAATATGCTCTTTATAATTGTAATAATTTCTGTTATACTGTTCTATTATTGTTCTATTATTAAATAATTACTATTATATAACATTTTTATAATTATCAATTTTATATATTATTATTAAAAATAATAAGATTGTAATAATTATATAATATAATATTTATTTTATTGTATAGTGTATTTGTTCATGAGGAAAATTTTGAGAAGATGTAAAATTGGTCTATCTATTCTATTTGAAGAATAATGAATACAATCTCTCGAATGCAATCTCTCTCTCTAACTGACTTAGATAAAAAGAAATTACAAATTCCTCGATCGGTTGCCCGATTTACAAAAGAGAGAAGGGTCAACGGAGATCCTTCCCTTTATTTAATCTGGGTTCTTCACGATGGCGATAGGAGTTTGAATCTTGTATCCCGTTGACGATCCGACCGTCTTGACTCGTGGGACGAGGTTGAAAAATAACTCGCAGGAGCAAGTTTAGAACTCTGGCCGAGTTAAGAACTCTTTGATAGAGTTGATTTTAGAAAAGGATTAGTAATCCTTTTAGCCAAGAATGACAGAGAAGAACTTGCCGTGCAAGTTTGAAAACTGTAATCGAGTTGAACTCTCTAGGAGAGTTGATGCCAGCAAAGGAGGTTTGATCCTTTCTTAAAAAAAAGACGCAGATCTTTGGTAAAGTCTTAATATCTCTAAATCTAATCGGTAGAAATCAATCTCCACCTTTCAGAATTAGGAACGACGAGTGTTGAGGCTGCCCTCCAAATTTCACTCCGATCAGACCGCGGATGAAGGTCCGATCGTCATGCCGATCACAGCTGCGCAGAAGAAACCGTTCTCTGCACAATTGGCTTCGGTAAAACCTCAATATCTCCAAATCCAACCGGTAGAAATCAATCTTCACCGTTCAGAATTAGGCACGATGAGTGTTGAGCCTTCTCTCCAAGTTTCACTCCGATCAGACAACGGATGAAGGTCCGATCGTCACGCTGATCACAGCTGCGCAGAAGTGGCTGTTCTCTCCTTTGTTTTTTAGTGCTCCGGCCAAACCCTTTCAACCAGCCCCCTTCTTCAGCTGAGCTTTCAGCTATTTATAGGGGTTTAAGGGGTGTAACTGACCCCTATAATCACTCCTAAATGAGGGTTAATGGCCCTCAGATCGTGCAAAACAGTTTTGGAACTGTTAAGATCGTGTTTGAACGAGTCAAACGCGAGGTCCGCGTTCTGAAAATAGCCTCGCGTTGCTACAGTAAAAACGCGGGGCTGCTACAGTGAACGCGGCTGCTACAGTAAACGTGAAGCTGTTGCAGCAAACGCGAAGCTGCTCCAGTGAACGCGGGCTGCTACAGTAGTTTGTTCAGTAGATTCTGATATTTTGCTACAGTAGTTTGATTTTGCGTTTGCTGCAGTAAGTATGAATAGTGTTATAGTTTGTTCAGTAGATTCTGCTACAGTAAGTGTGAATAGTAAAGTTGTGAACACTTATTTGTGCAGTGTCTGCGTGTAAGATAATTACTACCTCTCTTTTTACTCCATTATCTACTACCACTAATGCCCGTGACTGACGATATGGTAGGAGCCCTAGGATCATTAATTTATTTTTTATTCGTACTTGGGTTCCTGTTTGCTTCTTTAGTCTAGCCATGAATGTCATGGCTGCTTTTCTTTATTTCTGCTAGTACTTTCTTCCTCTTGTAGTTTTTCTATTCTCTTATCACATTTATTTAGCCATCTTTGTGTATGTTCTTGATCTTCTCTTTCATTCTCTAGTTTTACTTGGAAGCGTTTTAATCTAAATCTGATCTCTCTTAATTCTTCACTTAATGCTTCACTCACTTGTGTTAGTTGTTGTTCACTTTCACCGAGGTATTCTAGTATTGCTAATATTCTGCGACTCTCCTTTCCTAGGATTTTACTATTTTCGTTCATGTTGTCTTGATAACTTTAAACTTTGTTTCTCAAGTTTTTATACCCACTCTTGTTCAGATTAGGAGCCAGTGAATTTTGGTCAATTACTTGTATCGCCCCTGGGAAGACTTATCCCATGTCCCAGCATGACCCTACTACGTCTCTTTTATAGCAAGATTTTTTAACTTCCCTATCATAAATTATCTCCTACAAGATCCCTACAATATTTCGGGTACTTTTTCCTAACGGCCATCACTGCCTAACGGGTTCTTCCCCATCCTCAGGATCACTCAAAGATAATAAAGATAAGCAAATAAAGAACACCTTGATATTATAGAGTTGGCCTTGGGCATACTAGAAACAGGAGCTAAGCCTGCTAAGGGCAAGCAAGTGAAAGGAATACAAGATACATGGCTCGCTCCCTCAACGAGGGATTAATAACTTAGCTAGTCATTATAAACGATGAGGAAAAATAAAACATAAGAGATTCTTACGAATTTTTCGGACTCGAGTTGTTATTCCTTTTCGGTTCAATTGCTCGAAATATTTCGACCGATGATCCATACCCTTGCCATCTCTCTCATATTTATAGCCGAGTGGTTGTTAAGCATTGGATCCTTATCGGACACGTCTGAGTCACATGCTTTAAAGAAAACCGCCCTTCCAAACCGAGCACGGGTTTTTGATAAAGAAAGAAAAAATCGCCTCCAAAACGGCGATCCGGATTTACATAACACTTTCCACCTCACATCCCTGGCAAGGTTCTTGTTAGAATACTGTATGCACCGGTTTTAGTAAAACCGCCAAGCCTTAGTGTGTTGTTACATCAATCCGGATTGATGTTATGAAGGGCTTCGATCTAGTGGGAGGTCTTCCGCCATATAATCCGGTTCTTCGTCATCCGAAGTTCTAGTGTACGGAAGATATGTCGCCGGTCTTTATGAAGTATTTGGCCTTTACCGCTTCATAGTGGGCCACATCTTCAGGAAATTCTGCCAGTAGTCGGGCAAAATTTGTAGATACAGTCCTTGTTGAAAATATCTTGTACCTGTAGTCTTCTTCCACAAGATAGGCTCCTCGAACTAGTCTGTGTTTAGAAGCAAGAGTGCATGACCAGAGTTGTTAATCGGTCTAAAAGTCGATTTTTTTAGGACGAAGTTGTTCTTCTTTGAGCATAGTATAGTTTTGTATAGTATCACGGACTTGTTTAATTATAACAGTTGCCGCGATCATTCGGATGTTGTGGATAGTAGGAAGGAGGGATGTATTGAAATTGTAATTCAATAGTGCCTCTTCATTATTTTCATATAAACCCGCCACTACTTGCATTAGTTTAGTGTTATTCAGACTTGGGTTCTGTTTGCTTCTTTAGTCTAGCCATGAATGCCATGGTCGCTTTTCTTTATTTCGCTAGTACTTTCTTCCTCTTGTAGTTTTTCTATTCTCTTATCACATTTATTTAGCCATCTTTGTGTATGTTCTTGATCTTCTCTTTCATTCTCTAGTTTTACTTGGAAGCTTTTAATCTAACTGATCTCTCTTAATTCTTCACTTAATGGTTCACTCACTTGTGTTAGTTGTTGTTCACTTTCACCGAGGTATTCTAGTATTGCTAATATTCTCATGACTCTCCTTTCCTAGGATTTTACTATTTTCGTTCATGTTGTCTTGATAACTTTAAACTTTGTTTCTCAAGTTTTTATACCCACTCTTGTTCAGATTAGGAGCCAGTGAATTTTGGTCAATTACTTGTATCGCCCCTGGCAAGACTTATCCCATGTCCCAGCATGACCCTACTACGTCTCTTTTATAGCAAGATTTTTTAACTTCCCTATCATAAATTATCTCCTACAAGATCCCTACAATATTTCGGGTACTTTTCCCTAACGGCCATCACTGCCTAACGGGTTCTTCCCCATCCTCAGGATCACTCAAAGATAATAAAGATAAGCAAATAAAGAACACTTTGATATTATAGAGTTGGCCTTGGGCATACTAGAAACAGGAGCTAAGCCTGCTAAGGGCAAGCAAGTGAAAGGAATACAGTATTACATGGCTCCGCCTCTGAACAGAGGGGATTAATAACTTAGCTAGTCATTATAAACAGACAGAGGAAAAATAAAACATAAGAGATTCTTACAGAATTTTTTCAGACTCTGAGTTGTTATTCCTTTTCAGTTCCAATTGCTCAGAAATATTTCCGACCCGATGATCCATACCCTTGCCATCTCTCTCATATTTATAGCCGAGAGTGGTTGTTAAGCATTGGATCCTTATCGGGACACGTACAGAGTCACATGCTTAAAAAGAAAAACCGCCCTTCCAAACCCGAGCATCACGGGTTTCTGATGCAGAAAGAAAAATCGCCCTCCAAAACGGTATGCAGATTTACATAACACTTTCCACCTCACATCCCCAGGTGGCAAGGGGTTACTGTTAGAATACCAGGGGCGGCACCCGGTTTTAGTAAAACCGCCAAGCCTTAGTGTGTTGTTACATCAATCCGGATTGATGTTATGAAGGGCTTCTGCATCTAGTGGGAGGTCTTCCGCCATATAATCCGGTTCTTCGTCATCCGAGTCTTCTAGTGTACAGGAAGATATGTCGCCGTCAGTCTTTATGAAGTATTTGGCCTTTACCGCTTCATAGTGGGCCACATCTTCAGGAAATTCTGCCAGTAGTCGGGCAAAATTTGTAGATACAGTCCTTGTTGAAAATATCTTGTACCTGTAGTCTTCTGCCACAAGATAGGCTCCTCGAACTAGTCTGTGTTTAGAAGCAAGAGTGCATGACCTGTAGTTGTTAATCTGGTCTAAAAAGTCGATTTCTTTTTCCGGGACGAGTTGTTCTTCTTTGAGCATAGTATAGTTTTGTATAGTATCACGGACTTGTTTAATTATAACAGTTGCCCGCGCATCATTCAGATGTTGTGGATAGTAGGAAGGAGGGATGTATTGAAATTGTAATTCGAATAGTGCCTCTTCATTATTTTCATATAAACCTGCCACTACTTGCATTAGTTTAGTGTTGGGGACATGTCGAAGCTGTCCTTCCTTTGTTATTAGTAATTTGTGCAATACACCGTGCTTCATCAAGTCTTCGATTGTAAAATTGGCGCCTTCAACTTTGCACGGTTTCCATTTGGACAAGTTTATTGAACAAGTAATGAAACTGAATCCTTTAGTAGTTTGGTCTTTGTAAGTAGTTGCTCTAAAAGTTAAGCCTTTAATCATAGGCTTAGGAGAGCAGGCTAGTCTGCGGAGGATTTTCTGGAGATAAATTTGTTCTCCTATTTGATCTGACAGCATGATATCAAGAATTTCCATCTTTTGCTCCGAGATTTTTGCTGGAAAACTCCTCCAACCTTCTTCTCTTTCTTTTTCTGTAGTTTGCACATAATTTTTTAATTTGTGGAAATCTCCTAGTTGCACCCTCATTCTTTCTACTTCTTCTTTTAATTTATAATTTTCCAGTTCAAGCTCCTTCATCTTGCTTTTTATTTGTTTGTAAGGGAGTGCTGGAGCTAGATGAAGTTCATTGGCCTCCGTTGAAGTTGATGCTGCGGCAGCTTGGCCCTTGCTTTTTTGGTTCATGATAGAAAAGTATACTGCCAGTGCTTGTAATGCCACTGTCATTTGTTGCCTGTTTCTGGCTCCCCAAGCATAATTGAGCAGGCATTGTTGGTGTGGTTCTATTGCATAGTTGGCTTTGAAATGGTTAGGAGAGTTGGGAGGAAATGGAGTTAATTTGTAGGGTCCAAAGATGAAGGGTTTTGGTTGTTGAGATAGAGTAGTGGTTGGTTGTAGAAGAGTAGTGCCCTGTTGTAGTGGATTTCTTTCCAGTAATTGCTTTGTTAATGCTTCAAGTAGTTCAGGGGTGAACTGGAGATCTTCTTTCTTAGTAGTGACCATAGTCGACGTTGTTATAGTAGTGTGTTTACAGTCACCTGGTCATATTATATATCATATTAATTTTCAGTCTTAACTATATAACTGGTAAAATCGGCTGTTTTTGCATCATCCCAGTTATCCCATTTATAAATTTCGATTCCGTACTTAGGCTTGAAAATATCTTTGGTATTACATTGGATTTCTCCGAAGAGTTGATCGTTCAGAAATCCTAGAATTTTTTCTGGGAATAGTTGAAATTTTAAAATCCCTGTATTAGATGTTGGGTACAAGTTTCGATTTCTTATTATCCTGTTTATGGATTGGGCATCATCTGTGGCTGTAGGGGAACGAACATAATAGTTATATACATATCTATCTTTGTGCCATGTGTCGGTGCAATATGTAAATGTTCGTATTACATTATTGACTCGTTCTATGCCTAGTTCTGAGGTATAATTTGGGTTTGTCCTTTCCCTTACCCATATTTGAATATTATAATCATTGCTTATTGCTGGTAATTCGTATCTCCTGGTGATTACATTTCTTTCAGGTACGAATTGTATTTTGTATAAGGCTCCTCGTTCATCAATATAATTGTTCACGCAATCCTAGGTTACGGGGTAATATACGTAGGCGTCATTCATTTTAAAAGTCTTGATAGTATATCGCATATTTTTTTCGGTTATGTGCTCTATATTAACTTGGTAATTCTTATTGACTAATTTATCCATGAATTGTAACCATCGTCGTTGTCCCAATTTCTTAGTGTGTTTATTGTTATAGAACTTAACAATAGCTTGCGATCTGTTAGTGTTATCTTTTATTTAGAATAAATAACCTAAAACTATCTAAGCCATAGCATCTTGCTAATATTTCTTGGTCTATATACTCGTTAAACTCTTCTCTCTATATTGTCACGATCGTATCGACATATCTTTCTTCTTTCTTTGGTGCATATTCATGGGGTTTTGTTTTAAGTATTGCTCCCCATCCTTTTTGTCACATCCGTTTCTATTATGTTATAGTTAGTGTCTAATGGTAGCCTTAATTCGGAAAGATTCTACTTTTCTTTTTATTTTTCTATTTGTTCTGGTCTTCCTTATTAAATGTTTTCATACCATTAGTTCCTAATTTACTATATAAAGGACCCATTAGTTTTCCTATATCTTTAATAAATTGTCTAGCATAATTAACTAATCCTAGAAACCTTTGTAAATCTTTTATAGTTTTTACTTAGAATTCTAAAACCTTTTAGATATATGTGGTTGTAATTTTATTTTCCCTTGTCCTATCTCTACTCCAAGGAATTCAATGTTCTTCTTAAAGAACTGGGCCTTCGTAGTGCTTACTATAATCCCATTTTTTTCGAATTCTGTTAAGACCTTTTTCAGATGTCCGACATGTTCTTCTCTAGTTTTACTATGGACTAGGACATCATCAATGTAGACACTAACGAATGTATGGTATTGTTTGAATATATTATCCATTTTTTGCTGAAATATGCTGGGTGCATTTTTTAATCCAAAAGGCATGACTAACCATTCATAGTGTCCTAGGGGGCAAGTAAATGCTGTCCATGGAATGCTTTCTAGGGCCATTTTAACTTGCCAAAATCCTGACTTACAGTCAAATTTGCTAAATACATAATAATTTTGTATACTGTTTATTAATTCTGTTTTGTCTGGAATATTGTAACCATCGTCTACCGTATTATCATTTAGTCTTCTATAGTCTATAACCATTCTAGACTTTCCTCGCACCTGTTCACTATGTTTATTGACTATGAATGTTGGGCTTCTATGGGGGCTATCACTTCTTCTAATTACCTTTAGTTTTAACAGGTCTTGGATATGCATTTCAAATTCTTTTATATTTTCATTTGTAGCATCTATCTTTTTCGATACTACTCAAGAGTTTTATCTTTTAATATTAGTTTGCATTCTATTTTATTTTTGGTCCATATTTTTGGGTTCTTCACCAAATATGCCATCTTTTTGTAGTTTACTTATTATATTGTCGATTTCATCTATTCCTGATTCCAATAAGTTATGTATCTGCGCGTAGTTTACTACTAAGTCGGCTACTCTCGTTTTCGATTATCTTCATGGTCATCTCTAATGTGATCTAATTTAGCGTTACATGTACAAGCACTTTGGTCTTCGCATTTACAGGTTGCCTTATTATCGGTTCTGTTTTCTCGAGTTGGGGTACAAAAGGTATTTGTGGTGCTATTAATATGTTAAGACCGGTCCGTAATAACCATCCCATAATACCAATTTAAAATAAAAATTTAGACCAATGACAAATTCAATGCTATTGGTCATATCCCTTAAACAAATTGTTATGGGTAAGGTGGTTGGATTTGTGAGAATATCGTTGATATAATAGGCTATCTTATATTTTGTATTTAATTTTTCTGTATAACGAAATGTTTTTCCATCCATTTGTTCGGCACTAAATTGTTCTTCCGTTTTCATTTGTTCTAGGTATTGTTCGAGAACAAGCTTTTGTCGAGTATAGTGTTGCTGCAGCCTGTGTCAACTAGTCCTATGACTTCTAACTTCCAGTCATTTATTCGTAATTGGCATCTTATTTTAATGCTGTATATTCTTTCTTGTACATATGGGCTTGTAAGATATTCAAGTAAGGGTTTTTGTGAAAGAGGTGCTCTTTTTGTATTGTGTAACTCATTTGGCCTTGTTGTTATTTCTATAATATTCTCATGTTTTTCCTTTTTGTTTTTTACATTCTTTCGAATTTTGTTAATAGTCTTTGTAACTAACAGAAAAGGTCGGATAAATTTTTTAATAAGGATATTTTTGGCATCTTCGAGTAGTTTTAAGGGATGCGGCGAGCTTAATTTTTTAAATGTTTCTTCAACCAGTCTTAGTCTTTCTATTCTTTGTCTTAATTCTTTTCTAGATATTATTCTTTGGTCTGTCATCTTGTTATAGTTGCTATTGCTAAATTTGTCATATTATTAACATCCATTTCTAGTTCTTTTATTTTTTCCATTAATTGGTCAATCTTATTCTCAAGCTTGATCATCCTGTATTCTAAAGTTTGATTATGTGTGTCGGTTATGGTTGTTGGTTCATCATATTCCTCTTGTTGTTTTGTTAAACATATTTTGCGAGCTTCTATGAGACATGTCTTACAAAACTTGATGGGTAATTTTAGTGATTACCTTAGTTGCAAGTATACAACTATCAGTTATAGTATAAAGATTATCGATCCCACGAGGCAGGGAAATGTCGCCCATGGAATGCTTTCTAGGGCCATTTTAACTTGCCAAAATCTGACTTCTGATCAAATTTGCTAAATACATAATAATTTTGTATCTTGTTTATTAATTCTGCTTTTGTCCGAATATTGTAACCATCGCTCACCGTGATTATCATTTAGTCTTCTATAGTCTATAACCATTCTAGACTTTCCTCTCGACCTGCTCACTATGTTTATTGACTATGAATGCTGGGCTTCTATGGGGGCTATCACTTCTTCTAATTACCTTTAGTTTTAACAGGTCTTGGATATGCATTTCAAATTCTTTTATATTTTCATTTGTAGCATCTATCTTTTTCGATACTACTCTGAAGTTTTTATCTTTTAATATTAGTTTGCATTCTATTTTATTTTTGGTCCAGTATTTTTGGGGTTCTTCACCAAATATGCCATCTTTTTGTAGTTTACTTATTATATTGTCGATTTCATCTATTCCTGATTCCAATAAGTTATGTATCTGGGCGTAGTTTACTACTAAGTCTGGCTACTCTCCGTGCTCAGTATCTTCTACATGGTCATCTCTAATGTGATCTAATTTAGCGTTACATGTACAAGCACTTTGGTCTTCGCATTTACAGGTTGCCTTATTATCGGGGTTCCTGTTTTCTCTGAGTTGGGGTACAAAAGGTATTTGTGGTGCTATTAATATGTTAAGACCAGTCCCAGTAATAACCATCCCATAATACCAATTTAAAAATAAATTTAGACCAATGACAAATTCAATGCTATTCAGGGTCATATCCCTTAAACAAATTGTTATGGGTAAGGTGGTTGGATTTGTGAGAATATCGTTGATATAATAGGCTATCTTATATTTTGTATTTAATTTTTCTGTATAACGAAATGTTTTTCCATCCATTTGTTCGGCACTAAATTGTTCTTCCGTTTTCATTTGTTCTAGGTATTGTTCGAGAACAAGCTTTTGGTCGAGTATAGTGTTGCTGCAGCCTGTGTCAACTAGTCCTATGACTTCTAACTTCCAGTCATTTATTAAGTAATTGGCATCTTATTTTAATGTCAGATATTCTTTCTTGTACATATGGGCTTGTAAGATATTCAAGTAAGGGTTTTGTGAAAGAGGTGCTCTTTTGTATTGTGTAACTCATTTGGCCTTGTTGTTATTTCTATAATATTCTCATGTTTTTCCTTTTTGTTTTTACATTCTTTGAATTTTGTTAATAGTCTTTGTAACTAATGTAAAAGGTCGGATAAATTTTTAATAAGGATATTTTGGCATCTTGAGTAGTTTTAAGGGATGCGGCGAAATAATTTTAAATGTTTCTTCAACCGGTCTTAGTCTTTCTATTCTTTGTCTTAATTCTTTTCTAGATATTATTCTTTGGTCTCATTATCTTGTTATAGTTGCTATTGCTAAATTTGTCATATTATTAACATCCATTTCTAGTTCTTTTATTTTTTCCATTAATTGGTCAATCTTATTCTCAAGCTTGATCATCCGTATTCTAAAGTTTGATTATGTGTGTCGGTTATGGTTGTTGGTTCATCATATTCCTCTTGTTGTTTTGTTAAACATATTTTGCGAGCTTCTATGAGACATGTCTTACAAAACTTGATGGGTAATTTTGAGTGATTACCTTAGTTGCAAGTATACAACCCTTATCAAGTTATAGTATAAAGATTATCGATCCCACGAGGCAGGGAAAGTAGGAGAGTTTTGCTCAAGTTTGGTTCTCAAATTATCTCTACAATTAGGAGTTTATTCAAATAAAATGAAAATGGTGAAAGTGGTGGTGAAGAGGCTAGAGAGTGGTTGTGGATTATGTGCAAAGAGGAGAAAATAAAGTTGAGAATGTGGTTGTGGTTATATGCACATAATAACAAAACTAGGTTTGAGATTATATGCACATGGAGGAATATGAGATTGAGAGAGAAGTAAAATCAATGAAATCAAGAATCAAGAATAAAGGAAAAATTCAAGAAACAAAATCAAGAACAAAGAGGCAAAATAAAAGATGGAGAATTCAATTAAAGATATTGAGGAATCTAGAATTGAATCCACTAGCTAATCTCATTTATAAATTCATGAAGTATTCTCTTTTAATCACATTTTACTATAGATTTAATGGGTATAGCCTATCCTACCACTTTTAAGGCAAGCATAGCCTATCCTAAAGTTCATCCAAGTAAAATTAAAACTCATGAGAAAAATAACAACAAGATAGTAATCCTAGAATTCATTAGCATACTCTATCCTACCACTTTTAAGGCAAGCATAGATTATCCAATACTTCTTCTATCAATTAGTTCTCTAGTTGATTATCCTAAGCATGATTATTTTAAGCACAAGAGAGTGATTCACAAATATAAGAGAGAAATTAGACTAGTTTCATGCAAAACTAGATCCCCACAAGAGGTTTAGTTCCACATCATTAGAAAATAAAAGAAAGAAAATAAAGATGAGAGTAAGAGGAGGAGAATGAGAATTCAACTAATTACAAAAGAAAAATAAAAGCAAAGAAAGAAAAGAAAGAAAATCTAAACTAATAGCAAGGAAAGTAAATCTACTCTATGAATTAAAGACAAGACATGAAAGTAAATTGCATGGAATTAAATGCATGAAAGTAAATTGCAAGAAAGTAAATTGCATGAAAGTAAATCTATTCTACAAACAAGAAAATAAAGAAGAGAAAAGAAATAAAGAAACCCACAATTCTAATTCATCTTCATCCTCCTTTTGGTCCTGGACAAAAGAGAGAGAATTGAAGGGGTGAAAAATTTTATTTATTGTGTAACAAAAGTTACAATTTTGGAAGGTCTTCTCAATTAAGAGTGACCCTCCTCTCAAATGGAGTTTTACAAAATATTTCACCTCAAACCTCTCCCCTCAACCCCTATTTATAGCCTACAGCAATGCACATGAACCATTGGATGAAACTTGGGCTCCAGGATCAAATCTTAGCCACAAATCGAAGTTATTTGACTAATTACTAATCGTTATTGATTGGCCAACCTAGTGAACTGATTGAATTTGAAAAACTAAAAATGCAGTTAGCTCGTCATCGAGATGGCGATTTTCATATATTATATGTTAAATTCCGCCTTGGATTTATATCGTCATTTCTTTGTGGCTAACATCTTGAACATTATTTTATTTGATTTCTTTTTATATTTGATCCTTGCATGGCTTCAGATTGTTCTACTTGATCTCCCAAGAAGGTTGACAAATGAGAAATTTGAGTTCTCTTTTTAGCTTTATTCATTAATACTTTATTAACACGCAAATTAAGATAAAAATGATTATTAGTGATATCTTTATTCATATAAAATAGGTAATGAGGGTATAAAATGTAATTAAAATGTGATAATCAGGTACCTTAGTCTTAGTTCAGGATACCTTAAACAAAATATACATGGCCTGTCATTACTACCGCTATTTCCTCGCCACGTATGTTTTGGACACACTATATTTGCCATGATGTTAATGAAGTTAACATTATGTCGATTTCATCTGCTTTTTCTATTTCTTCTTCATAACTTTCTCTACATTTCCTGTCATATTCTAACAAGTTACTAGTTAAAAGTGGGCTTTCTTCATCGTCACTACTAATTTCAAGGTTTACTTTACCATCTTCTATACTGATAATACTATATATACTTTCTGTGTCACTTATTGTTTCATCGACATGTAGTAAATCCTCATTCACACATTCAATTAGTATAGACTCTTTATTATGTAGATTTCTTCTTTTAGTACAGTCTCTTACTAGATGATCTGTGCTTCCGCAAGTGAAACAACTTAATTTATTCTTATACTCTCTTTTTCTGTCGTATTTTCTTACATGTTTTTTCTTATCTAGGTATGATTTTCTTGCTCTACTTTTTCTTAAGTAGTATTTCTTTTTCTGCTTATAGTCCTGATATTTTTGACGTCCGTAATCTTTATGTTTTTTATATCTTTTAATTGCTCTTTCCTTGCTCTGTAATGTTGAGGGGTGTAAATATTTCTACAAAAATTATTTCCTCTTTTCAAATCCTTTCCTATTTGTATCTTAGTACATTCCTCTACTAATTGGTCAACTATAAATTTCACTTTCGTAGTTATATTGTTTAACTGGGGTGAAAGAGTTACTTCGTGTTCCAGATACCTTTTATGAATTAAGTTTCCTAACGGTGCTGGTAGTTTCAGGAATAATTTTTCTCCTATGGTCCTATCATAAAAACATCCTGCTAAACTGCTATAATATATGAAGTCTTGTAGGAATGGTTTTATATACATCCATTGCCTTATTTGCAGCTGTTCTAATTTTCTCATTGCTTCTTCCTGTTGTCTTCCGAAGCCTATATTAGGTTGTTGCCCTAAAATCAAGAGTTGGATTTTATTAGTAAAATTATAAGGGTTTGTCCCTAATTCTAGGTCCCCGTTAAAATCATCTGGGAATTTCTTCTTGTATTCCTCCCATATGGCTCTTACTGATTCTCCTAAAAATTTTTCTAGGTAGCTATACATCTGTGGGGCTGTTGTGCTTACGTTTAAACTTTCCCATTCTCTACAAACCTTTTGGCTCCACATATCTATTATTGTTTGCCATTTTTGTGGATCATGTGCCGTTAAGTTAATGATCTTTCCATCATCTAATAACAGTTTTTTGTCGATTTGTTCCAAAGGCAATCTTTTTCCTAATGGTTTGAAATCTTCTGTTTCTCCTCTATATTCATTATAGCTTTCTCTTGGAGGTTGTCCTATCAAATGGGATTTTATTTTTCTATATAATGTATTACTTCCTCCTGAACTTTCTCCTGGATTATGGTCTCCTGAACCTTCTGGTTCTACCAAATCTACGTGTATATGCCCATAGTTTGTTTCCAATGGGTTTATAATATCTTCGACTATCCAATTACCCTGGTTATCTAGCCTTATTATTTGTTCATCAGTCATTTGTCCTGCTTCTATCAATTCTACTTCTAAGCTTATTATATCTTCAAATGTTAATCTTTTCCCTTCTTGATTATGGTATAATATCCTAGTTGTCATTTAATACAGAGAGTATGTCATTTTCATCATTATCTTGTGTATTTTGGTTCGTGTAATTGTTGAATCGTAGACTAAAGCTGTTGTCTTCATTTCTAAACATGCTACTTGTCCCTGGTAGTATGCTTTCATCACTTTTTAGGTTTTTTCCTAGGTTCCATTCTAATCCTTCTAATAGTCTTGGGTTTATTTCGATAGGTTTTATCATTTGGATACCTTTTGTTTTCATGGCGTCTATTATATTAGTAGTGTCTAGTTTATAATTTGTTGTACTACTGTCTGTTAACTTTCCTAAATATCCTATTTTCAGGAGGATATTTGCCTGTCCTCTAAACTCGTCGTATCCTTTGGCTTGTAATCCTATTTCGATATATTCTAAATCTCTAACACTTATTAGAAAATCTGGAGTGCAGTAGAATATTCCTTTATTATTACTCATGTCAACTTCCATTGCCGCTATTAATGCTTTTCATCCTTCTGTCCACCTTTTATCTAATATGGTGACTAATACTTTAGCTCCTGCCTTCTTTCTAGTCAATCCCTTTATTCCTATAATAATCATTCCTAAATGTGCTAATTTCTTTTTTGATTTTAGTATCGCTTTTATAGTTGTTTGGCTGACTAGTTTAAGATTGCAAGCACCAGTTGTGATATTTACTTCTTCTTCACGATTTATCCTTAATAACTGGGTGTTAAAGGCAAACCTTCCAGTCCTATATAATATTCTTGGGTTTAATAAATTTAGCTGGTGGTTATTATATATTTCCAGGTCCTGGTTTATATCTATTATTTCTTCTAGAGTGATCGAAGACGTAGAATTTCGTCGAGTTATGTTATCTAAAAAAGTATGATTTCCTATATTACTCCGTTCTTGTGTAATAGTCCTACTTGTTCCAGTAAAGGGTATTGTAGTCATTATTTATAGTATCCAAACTTGTATGTTTCTGATCGTTTCATTGTTGTAGGGAGTTTTGGATCTATAGGTCTTAAACTGGCCATTTGTTGTGTTAGTTTGTCTATATCTTCTTTTAAATATACTCTCTTAGCTAGGTTATCTAGTTTCCTAGATATATCTACCAATATTTCTATAATTGTATTATTTTGTCTTATTATCATTTTGTCTGATATAGAGGAGGCCTCATATTTTGTTAACCCTACTGGTTCTTGGTATATGTGGGTTCTTTCTAATGCAGCTGTATAGTTATCATCAAATTCACTTCTGCTCATCCTTAACCTAATATAATTGTTCTTAATTCAATAAGTAATTGCTTTAATTCTGTTATTTCTTGTTTTATATTATACTGTGTTTCTATTCTTTTATTATATTCAATTATTTTTATATTTTCATGGTGTTTAATTGGTTTTTATATATTGTTGATTTTGGATTATTTCTTGTATCATATTATTCTTTTCTCCTATACTCGAGGCAATTCTAGTAGTTGTATCCACATATTTTTTAAATAATTCTAAAGAGGTACTCATCGTTATTATCAAATCGGTTAAGCTATTTAAATGGCTTTCTTCACTATGTAATCGATGGTGATAATTATTGGGAAAGAAGCACTTATGATTGAATTCATTTTTTATAATAAGGTTGTTTTCTTTTGTATGTAATTCAAGATTCAGATAATCAAATTTTTGTAATCTATCCATCCATTGATTGGTCTAAGTGGCTCTGATACCAGAAAAAGGGAGGGGTGGTACAGTAGTTTTGCTACGTAGTTTTGCTACAGTAGTTTGTTCAGTAGATTCTGATATTTTGCTACAGTAGTTTGATTTTGCGTTTGCTGCAGTAAGTATGAATAGTGTTATAGTTTGTTCAGTAGATTCTGCTACAGTAGTTGCTACAGTAAGTGTGAATAGTAAAGTTGTGAACACTTATTTGTGCAGTGTCTGCGTGTAAGATAATTACTACCTCTCTTTTTACTCCATTATCTACTACCACTAATGCCCGTGACTGACGATAGGGTAGGAGCCCTAGGATCATTAATTTATTTTTTATTCGTACTTGGGTTCCTGTTTGCTTCTTTAGTCTAGCCATGAATGCCATGGCTGCTTTTCTTTATTTCTGCTAGTACTTTCTTCCTCTTGTAGTTTTTCTATTCTCTTATCACATTTATTTAGCCATCTTTGTGTATGTTCTTGATCTTCTCTTTCATTCTCTAGTTTTACTTGGAAGCGTTTTAATCTAAATCTGATCTCTCTTAATTCTTCACTTAATGGTTCACTCACTTGTGTTAGTTGTTGTTCACTTTCACCGAGGTATTCTAGTATTGCTAATATTCTGCCACTCTCCTTTCCTAGGATTTTACTATTTTCGTTCATGTTGTCTTGATAACTTTAAACTTTGTTTCTCAAGTTTTATACCCACTCTTGTTCGATTAGGGCGATGAATTTTGGTCAATTACTTGTATCGCCCCTGGCAAGACTTATCCCATGTCCCAGTATGACCCTACTACGTCTCTTTTATAGCAAGATTTTTAACTTCCTATCATAAATTATCTCCTACAAGATCCCTACAATATTTGGTACTTTTTCCTAACGGCCATCACCGCCTAACTGTTCTTCCCCTCTCCTCGGGATCACTCAAAGATAATAAAGATAAGCAAATAATGAACACCTTGATATTATAGAGTTGGCCTTGGGCATACTAGAAACAGTAAGGCTCCTACAAGCAAGTGAAAGGAATACAAGATACACGGGCTCACCGAAGAGGATTAATAACTTAGCTAGTCATTATAAACGCATGAGGAAAAATAAAACATAAGAGATTCTTACGAATTTTTCAGACTCGAGTTGTTATTCCCTTCGGTTCAATTGCTCGAAATAACATGGTATTAAAATTTTTATTAATATATTAAATATTAATTATAATAGAATATATAATAAATAAAATATTATAATATTTATTTATCCATTTGTTATTGTTATACATTAACTATTATTATTTAACTAATATTATTTTATTATTAATATAATTTTATGCTATTATTAATATAATATAATATTATTAATAATATTAATATTGTGTTATTACAAGTATATTATTAATAAATTGATATATTATCAATACTTTAATGTTATATAACATATTATAGTTTTAATATATTAGAGTTTATTAATACTATAATAATGTATTCATAATTCATGATATAAATAAATTTTACTATATTATGAATATATTATTACTGCATCAACATTTGTTACTAATATATTATTTATTATTAATATAATATAATAAATTATATATAATATAATATAATATTTATTTATCTATTTTAATATATAATACATTACTAACATATTAAATATTTTATTATATTATTATTAAAAATAATAAGATTGTAATAATTGTATAATATAATATAATATATAATATAATATATAATATAATATTTATTTATCCATTTGTTATTGTTATACATTAACTATTATTATTTAACTAATATTATTTTATTATTAATATAATATAATATTATTAATAAATAATTTTACTATATAATATATTATATTATTTATTATTAATATAATATAATAAATTATATATAATATATAATATAATATTTATTTTATTGTATAGTGTATTGTTATATCATAATTTTATTATTATTTATTATTAATATATTATTTAATAGTATTTTGTATTAGTATATTTATGTTTTATAAATATTTATTTATCTATTTTAATATATAATACATTACTAACATATTAAATATTTTATTATATTATTATTATATAAGAGATCTTAGTGATTAATATATTAGATTAACTACAGTATAATATAATATATAATATAATATAATATAATATAATAAATTATATATAATATAATAAGCATGTTAATAATAAATTAAATATTAATATATTATGTTAGATATCATATCAACATCTACTCAAACTCACAACCAAAACACGAAGCTCAAAACACCTTTTAATTGTTTTAAAATAAGTGTTGTGTTTTTGTTTTAGGTTTGACAAAACACTATGAAAACAATGAAAACATCATGATATCTAAACGCTACCTAAAAGATTTGGAGGTGATTTCATATTATGAAGATGAAGGAGACTAATATCAAAAATTAAAAGATTTTCGGATTAATATCGGAAAACCCTAGTTTAAATTACGAAAAAATGTGTTGGATTGTTTAAGTTGGTCCAATTATTTGAATGATGGTTAATTATAAACTTCAATTTTTTACTTTCTTGGGAACAAATTAATTACAAACTTTATCATTCGTGTTACATGCTGACTTTGATCCATTATTATACACGTGGTCTTCGTCTAACTATTCTTATTAGTTTGTTGGTTGATTTCTTTGACCGCTTCAGGTATTTTCAGTCAAATTTGACAGAATAAGATACTCCAAACTAAAATATATTGAACATTAATTTAAGTTATCTGACACGTGTAAACATGACAATCGTGGCACGGAAATGAACGCGGCCTCCAGTCCCACCATCGCCGAGCGATTTCTTGGACTTCAGAATTCTGAATTTCGCACTTAAGCCCCTCGCCAATGAAGAATTGCAGTCGCTACTTTTAAGAGGAAATCAAAAGAGAGGTCCAAAATGAAAACGCCTATGCCCCTTCTCTATTACCCACATAATAAAAGATTGTAAATTTAATATTTCTTGAAAGAACGCTGTTTAACATTGGTCAGAGTCAAAGTAACTTTATATATGACCTATGTTCTTTTGTGTCATTTACTATACTAAGAATCTATTAAACAATATTTTAGTATCTCATTTATTAATAATTTTATCACTCTATTTTTAGATTCCCGCATCTTAGGTATATTAATCAAATAAAAAAATGATTTTTTATCTAAATCATCAGAGGAAGATGTCGAGGTGTAAACTAGAATAAAGATGATAGGGACTAATCTAAGATTGGAGAGATGTAATATTAAGATTTATAAATTTAATGAGGACTAATAAGTAAAGGCTAAATTGCACAAAAATACCATAATGGTTCTCGTTTTAACAATTAAATACAACAAGTTGTATTTGATACAAAAAAATACTATAAAGTTTCTAAAATTTGCCCATCACTACCATCGATCATGAAAATGTAGAAACTTTCACTCGAATGTTTCTATATGATATTTACATACTAATTTTAGTGCTTTCTCACCATTAATATTTGTTAAAATTTTTATTAGAAATATCTCAAGTCTATTTTAAGTAGAATTAAGATAAGTTTAAAAAGAAATTTGGTTGATTTAATAGCAAATTTAATAAATATTATTAGTTAAAAACTATAAAATTAACATTTAAGTATAATAGAGAAATATTCTGATGAAAATCTTCACGTTTGCATGATCGATGGTAGCAACATGCAAATTATAAAAATTTTATGGTATTTTTTTCAAAATACAACTTATCGTATTTTTGTGCAATTTAGCCATAAGTAAAGCACATCTCATGATGCGGATTCCACACGGACCACATCCACATGTTACCCGTTACCAAAAAAGTCCCTCGTCGCTCCAAAAAAAAATCACACAAGAACAAATATTAAATAGCCCCCTCTCCACCCCAATCATTTTCTTTCAACCCTCTCTCTCTCAATCTCTCTCTAAATCCTCTCTCTCTCTCAAATACATTGGAGATGTCTGAAGCGGAAACGAGCGTCGACGACGGGGAGACATTTCGAAGGGTCAGGCAAAGGATCGCCGACCGATCAAAGGTATTCTCGCAATCAAACCCTAAAAGTTCCAATTTTATCAAATTTTTTAAAAATTTTGTTGCTTTTAGAAAGTTGTTCAAACGAGGGAGATTTTGTCGAAGCAAGCTGTTCATACGAAGAAGATCCTATCGAAGCAAGCTGTTCATACGAAGAAGATCCTATCGAAGCAAGCTGTTCATACGAAGAAGATCCTATCGAAGCAAGCTGTTCATACGAAGAAGATCCTATCGAAGCAAGCTGTTAAGATCGCTAAGCAAGCCGAAGAGCACGAGAGATTCATCAACAAGGTCTTTCCTTTTTTTTTTTCTCGTTTGGAAATGATGGGTATTTTTTGAATGGGTTTTTGAAATGTTGGTCCTTTGAATCCCTAAAACTTAAAAATTACAAAATAAGTATTGGTTATCCCAAATTAGTTTCTCTAGATTAAACTGGTTACTTTAACCCCAAATAAATGTAATGAAAGTTAGTTTCTCTCTCTTCCTATTGTAACTCTGTCTTCAACCCGGCAACAAATCCTAAAGCCATTAAGGGCCTGTTGTGGTATTTTTGTGAAATTTGTGGATTTATGACACAACGTGGAAAATTAGTTGTTAGAGGGAGGGCAATCCAAATCCCTTATAAACCCACATCAAGCTCTCCAAACAGCCGATGCGGGACTAAATAGACCTGACAGTGGTTATCCACGTCATCACTTTCCCCATTGGAAACAATAACACAAGT
Organism: Asparagus setaceus; assembly: GCA_012295165.1. NCBI lineage: Eukaryota > Viridiplantae > Streptophyta > Magnoliopsida > Asparagales > Asparagaceae > Asparagus > Asparagus setaceus. The sequence goes on from CM022706.1 coordinate 75,124,233, forward strand.
ACTTCAAGTTTTAATTTTAAAAAATTAAAGAAAAATAAATACTCTAAAATTATTAGGTTCTGAATAAATTGTACAAAAGGTAGCATACTTATATAAACCCATCACACTCGTTTCACTCTCCTAAACTTAACACAGATGTTGAGAATAATGATAACGTATAACTTATTGTGTGGCCTCTCAATAGCTTATACTGCATACGACATAAAACATAATGTAGGGTACATGATTTCTATGGATTGATTTAGAAATAGAATTTTCCGTAATAATTTTAACAATTGGAAACATAATCTCAAAACATAAAAAAATAGCCCCTCTCACCCCAATCATTTTCTTTCAACCCTCTCTCTCTCAATCTCTCTCTAAATCCTCTCTCTCTCTCAAATACATTGGAGAGTTTTGCTACGTAGTTTTGCTACAGTAGTTTGTTCAGTAGATTCTGATATTTTGCTACAGTAGTTTGATTTTGCGTTTGCTGCAGTAAGTATGAATAGTGTTATAGTTTGTTCAAGAGATTCTCGCATGGAGTTGCGCAAGTAGTGTGAATAGTAAAGTTGTGAACACTTATTTGTGCAAGGTTCGTGTAAGATAATTACTACCTCTTTTTTACTCCCTTATCTACTACCACTAATGCCCGTGACTGACGATAGGGTAGGAGCCCTAGGATCATTAATTTATTTTTTATTCGTACTTGGGTTCCTGTTTGCTTCTTTAGTCTAGCCATGAATGCCATGACTGCTTTTCTTTATTTCTGCTAGTACTTTCTTCCTCTTGTAGTTTTTCTATTCTCTTATCACATTTATTTAGCCATCTTTGTGTATGTTCTTGATCTTCTCTTTCATTCTCTAGTTTTACTTGGAAGCGTTTTAATCTAAATCTGATCTCTCTTAATTCTTCACTTAATGGTTCACTCACTTGTGTTAGTTGTTGTTCACTTTCACCGAGGTATTCTAGTATTGCTAATATTCTGCGACTCTCCTTTCCTAGGATTTTACTATTTTCGTTCATGTTGTCTTGATAACTTTAAACTTTGTTTCTCAAGTTTTTATACCCACTCTTGTTCAGATTAGGAGCCAGTGAATTTTGGTCAATTACTTGTATCGCCCCTGGCAAGACTTATCCCATGTCCCAGTATGACCCTACTACGTCTCTTTTATAGCAAGATTTTTTAACTTCCCTATCATAAATTATCTCCTACAAGATCCCTACAATATTTCGGGTACTTTTTCCTAACGGCCATCACTGCCTAACGGGTTCTTCCCCATCCTCAGGATCACTCAAAGATAATAAAGATAAGCAAATAATGAACACCTTGATATTATAGAGTTGGCCTTGGGCATACTAGAAACAGGAGCTAAGCCTGCTAAGGGCAAGCAAGTGAAAGGAATACGGTATTACATGGCTCCGCCTCTGAACAGAGGGGATTAATAACTTAGCTAGTCATTATAAACAGACAGAGGAAAAAATAAAACATAAGAGATTCTACGAATTTTTCAGACTCGAGTTGTTATTCCCTTCGCCCAATTGCTCGTAAATAACATGGTATTAAAATTTTTATTAATATATTAAATATTAATTATAATAGAATATATAATAAATAAAATATTATAATATTTATTTATCCATTTGTTATTGTTATACATTAACTATTATTATTTAACTAATATTATTTTATTATTAATATAATTTTATGCTATTATTAATATAATATAATATTATTAATAATATTAATATTGTGTTATTACAAGTATATTATTAATAAATTGATATATTATCAATACTTTAATGTTATATAACATATTATAGTTTTAATATATTAGAGTTTATTAATACTATAATAATGTATTCATAATTCATGATATAAATAAATTTTACTATATTATGAATATATTATTAATGATCAACATTTGTTACTAATATATTATTTATTATTAATAAATAATTTTACTATATAATATATTATATTATTTATTATACCATACATTAATATTTTATATATATTATGTTACATTTATTATATAATATGCTCTTTATAATTGTAATAATTTCTATATCGTTTCTATTATTGTTCTATTATTAAATAATTACTATTATATAACATTTTTATAATTATCAATTTTATATATTATTATTAAAATAATAAGATTGTAATAATTGTATAATATAATATTTATTTTATTGTATAGTGTATTGTTATATCATAATTTTATTATTATTTATTATTAATATATTATTTAATAGTATTTTGTATTAGTATATTTATGTTTTATAAATATTTATTTATCTATTTTAATATATAATACATTACTAACATATTAAATATTTTATTATATTATTATTATATAAGAGATCTTAGTGATTAATATATTAGATTAACTACAGATAATATAATATATAATATAATATAATATAATATAATAAATTATATATAATATAATAAGCATGTTAATAATAAATTAAATATTAATATATTATGTTAGATATCATATCAACATCTACTCAAACTCACAACCAAAACACGAAGCTCAAAACACCTTTTAATTGTTTTAAAATAAGTGTTGTGTTTTTGTTTTAGGTTTGACAAAAACACTATGAAAACAATGAAAACATCATGATATCTAAACGCTACCTAAAAGATTTGGAGGACTGATTTCATATTATGAAGATGAAGGAGACTAATATCAAAAATTAAAAGATTTTCGATTAATATCGAAAACCCCTAGTTTAAATTACGAAAAAATGTGTTGGATTGTTTAAGTTGGTCCAATTATTTGAATGATGGTTAATTATAAACTTCAATTTTTTACTTTCTTGGGAACAAATTAATTACAAACTTTATCATTCGTGTTACATGCTGACTTTGATCCATTATTATACACGTGGTCTTCGTCTAACTATTCTTATTAGTTTGTTGGTTGATTTCTTTGACCACTTCAGGTATTTTCAGTCAAATTTGACAGAATAAGATACTCCAAACTAAAATATATTGAACATTAATTTAAGTTATCTGACACGTGTAAACATGACAATCGTGACACGGAAATCAACGCGGCCTCCAGTCCCACCATCGCCGAGCGATTTTTGGACTTCAGAATTCTGAATTTCGCACTTAAGCCCCTCGCCAATGAAGAATTGCAGTCGCTACTTTTAAGAGGAAATCAAAAGAGAGGTCCAAAATGAAAACGCCTATGCCCCTTCTCTATTACCCACATAATAAAAGATTGTAAATTTAATATTTCTTGAAAGAACGCTGTTTAACATTGGTCAGAGTCAAAGTAACTTTATATATGACCTATGTTCTTTTGTGTCATTTACTATACTAAGAATCTATTAAACAATATTTTAAGTATCTCATTTATTAATAATTTTATCACTCTATTTTAGATTCCCGCATCTTAGGTATATTAATCAAATAAAAAAATGATTTTTTATCTAAATCATCAGAGGAAGATGTCGAGGTGTAAACTAGAATAAAGATGATAGGGACTAATCTAAGATTGGAGAGATGTAATATTAAGATTTATAAATTTAATGAGGACTAATAAGTAAAGGCTAAATTGCACAAAAATACCATAATGGTTCTCGTTTTAACAATTAAATACAACAAGTTGTATTTCGGTACAAAAATACTATAAAGTTTCTAAAATTTGCATGTCACTACCATCGATCGTGAAAATGTAGAAACTTTCACTTAATGTTTCTATATGATATTTACATACTAATTTTAGTGCTTTCTCACCATTAATATTTGTTAAAATTTTTATTAGAAATATCTCAAGTCTATTTTAAGTAGAATTAAGATAAGTTTAAAAAGAAATTTGGTTGATTTAATAGCAAATTTAATAAATATTATTAGTTAAAAACTATAAAATTAACATTTAAGTATAATAGAGAAATATTCGAAAATTTTCACGTTTGCATGATCGATGGTAGCAACATGCAAATTTTAAAAATTTTATGATATTTTTTATCAAAATACAACTTATCGTATTTTTGTGCAATTTAGCCATAAGTAAAGCCCATCTCAGGATCCGATCCGGATCCGCATCCACATGCTACCCGTTGCCAAAAGTCCCTCGTCGCTCCAAAAACATCACCCAAGAACAAATATTAAATAAGCCCCTCTCCGCCCCAATCCTTTCTTTCAACTCTCTCTCTCTCAATCTCTCTCTAAATCCTCTCTCTCTCTCAAATACATTGGAGATGTCTGAAGCGGAAACGAGCGTCGACGACGGGGAGACATTTCGAAGGGTCAGGCAAAGGATCGCCGACCGATCAAAGGTATTCTCGCAATCAAACCCTAAAAGTTCCACTTTTATCAAATTTTTTAAAAAATTTTGTTGCTTTTAGAAAGTTGTTCAAACGAGGGAGATTTTGTCGAAGCAAGCTGTTCATACGAAGAAGATCCTATCGAAGCAAGCCGTTAAGATCGCTAAGCAAGCCGAAGAGCACGAGAGATTCATCAACAAGGTCTTTCCTTTTTTTCCTCGTTTGGAAATGATGGGTATTTTTGAATGGGTTTTGAAATGTTGGTCCTTTGAATCCCTAAAACTTAAAATTACAAAATAAGCATTGGTTATCCCAAATTAGTTTCTCTAGATTAAACTGGTTACTTTAACCCCAAATAAATGTAATGAAAGTTAGTTTTCTCTCTTCCTATTGTAACTCTGTCTTCAACCCGCAACAAATCCTAAAGCCATTAAGGGCCTGTTTTGGTATTTTTGTGAAATTTGTGGATTTATGACACAACATGGAAAATTAGTTGTTAGAAGGAGGGCAATCCAAATCCTTATAAACCCACATCAAGCTCCCCAAACAGCTGATGGGGACTAAATAGACCTAACAGTGGTTATCCACGTCATCACTTTCCCCATTGGAAACAATAACACAAGTACTTCAAGTTTTAATTTTAAAAATTAAAGAAAAATAAATACTCTAAAAATTATTAGGTTCTGAATAAATTGTACAAAAGGTAGCATACTTATATAAACCCATCACACTCGTTTCACTCTCCTAAACTTAACACAGATGTTGAGAATAATGATAACGATAACTTATTGTGTGGCCTCTCAATAGCTTATACTGCATACGACATAAAACATAATGTAGGGTACATGATTTCTATGGATTGATTTAGAAATAGAATTTTCCGTAATAATTTTAACAATTGGGAACATAATCTCAAAACATAAAAAATATTTTTATGAAATTCTTAAGTTTAATATAAGTTTGACCAAGTTACTAACAAATATCACAATAAAATATTCAAAACATAATCACAATTTACATATCTGGTTGATAATTTCATATTAATTTTATTCTTTACAAATCATGAGTTCACAATCACAAAAATATGATGCCACATTTATTATATAATATGCTCTTTATAATTGTAATAATTTCATTTATCTTGTTCTATTATTGTTCTATTATTAAATAATTACTATTATATAACATTTTTATAATTATCAATTTTATATATTATTATTAAAATAATAAGATTGTAATAATTGTATAATATAATATTTATTTTATTGTATAGTGTATTGTTATATCATAATTTTATTATTATTTATTATTAATATATTATTTAATAGTATTTTGTATTAGTATATTTATGTTTTATAAATATTTATTTATCTATTTTAATATATAATACATTACTAACATATTAAATATTTTATTATATTATTATTATATAAGAGATCTTAGTGATTAATATATTAGATTAACTACAGTATAATATAATATATAATATAATATAATATAATATAATAAATTATATATAATATAATAAGCATGTTAATAATAAATTAAATATTAATATATTATGTTAGATATCATATCAACATCTACTCAAACTCACAACCAAAACACGAAGCTCAAAACACCTTTTAATTGTTTTAAAATAAGTGTTGTGTTTTTGTTTTAGGTTTGACAAAAACACTATGAAAACAATGAAAACATCATGATATCTAAACGCTACCTAAAAGATTTGGAGGACTGATTTCATATTATGAAGATGAAGGAGACTAATATCAAAAATTAAAAGATTTTCGGATTAATATCGGAAAACCCTAGTTTAAATTACGAAAAAATGTGTTGGATTGTTTAAGTTGGTCCAATTATTTGAATGATGGTTAATTATAAACTTCAATTTTTTACTTTCTTGGGAACAAATTAATTACAAACTTTATCATTCGTGTTACATGCTGACTTTGATCCATTATTATACACGTGGTCTTCGTCTAACTATTCTTATTAGTTTGTTGGTTGATTTCTTTGACCACTTCAGGTATTTTCAGTCAAATTTGACAGAATAAGATACTCCAAACTAAAATATATTGAACATTAATTTAAGTTATCTGACACGTGTAAACATGACAATCGTGACACGGAAATCAACGCGGCCTCCAGTCCCACCATCGCCGAGCGATTTCTTGGACTTCAGAATTCTGAATTTCGCACTTAAGCCCCTCGCCAATGAAGAATTGCAGTCGCTACTTTTAAGAGGAAATCAAAGAGAGGTCCAAAATGAAAACGCCTATGCCCCTTCTCTATTACCCACATAATAAAAGATTGTAAATTTAATATTTCTTGAAAGAACGCTGTTTAACATTGGTCAGAGTCAAAGTAACTTTATATATGACCTATGTTCTTTTGTGTCATTTACTATACTAAGAATCTATTAAACAATATTTTAAGTATCTCATTTATTAATAATTTTATCACTCTATTTTTAGATTCCCGCATCTTAGGTATATTAATCAAATAAAAAAATGATTTTTTATCTAAATCATCAGAGGAAGATGTCGAGGTGTAAACTAGAATAAAGATGATAGGGACTAATCTAAGATTGGAGAGATGTAATATTAAGATTTATAAATTTAATGAGGACTAATAAGTAAAGGCTAAATTGCACAAAAATACCATAATGGTTCTCGTTTTAACAATTAAATACAACAAGTTGTATTTGGTACAAAAAATACTATAAAGTTTCTAAAATTTGCATGTCACTACCATCGATCGTGAAAATGTAGAAACTTTCACTCGAATGTTTCTATATGATATTTACATACTAATTTTAGTGCTTTCTCACCATTAATATTTGTTAAAATTTTTATTAGAAATATCTCAAGTCTATTTTAAGTAGAATTAAGATAAGTTTAAAAAGAAATTTGGTTGATTTAATAGCAAATTTAATAAATATTATTAGTTAAAAACTATAAAATTAACATTTAAGTATAATAGAGAAATATTCGGTGAAAATTTTCACGTTTGCATGATCGATGGTAGCAACATGCAAATTTTAAAATTTTATGATATTTTTTATCAAAATACAACTTATCGTATTTTTGTGCAATTTAGCCATAAGTAAAGCCCATCTCAGGATCCGGATCCGGATCCCGCATCCACATGCTACCCGTTGCCAAAAGTCCCTCGTCGCTCCAAAAACATCACCCAAGAACAAATATTAAATAAGCCCCTCTCCGCCCCAATCCTTTCTTTCAACTCTCTCTCTCTCAATCTCTCTCTAAATCCTCTCTCTCTCTCAAATACATTGGAGATGTCTGAAGCGGAAACGAGCGTCGACGACGGGGAGACATTTCGAAGGGTCAGGCAAAGGATCGCCGACCGATCAAAGGTATTCTCGCAATCAAACCCTAAAAGTTCCACTTTTATCAAATTTTTTAAAAAATTTTGTTGCTTTTAGAAAGTTGTTCAAACGAGGGAGATTTTGTCGAAGCAAGCTGTTCATACGAAGAAGATCCTATCGAAGCAAGCCGTTAAGATCGCTAAGCAAGCCGAAGAGCACGAGAGATTCATCAACAAGGTCTTTCCTTTTTTTCCTCGTTTGGAAATGATGGGTATTTTTGAATGGGTTTTGAAATGTTGGTCCTTTGAATCCCTAAAACTTAAAATTACAAAATAAGCATTGGTTATCCCAAATTAGTTTCTCTAGATTAAACTGGTTACTTTAACCCCAAATAAATGTAATGAAAGTTAGTTTTCTCTCTTCCTATTGTAACTCTGTCTTCAACCCGCAACAAATCCTAAAGCCATTAAGGGCCTGTTTTGGTATTTTTGTGAAATTTGTGGATTTATGACACAACATGGAAAATTAGTTGTTAGAAGGAGGGCAATCCAAATCCTTATAAACCCACATCAAGCTCCCCAAACAGCTGATGCGGACTAAATAGACCTAACAGTGGTTATCCACGTCATCACTTTCCCCATTGGAAACAATAACACAAGTACTTCAAGTTTTAATTTTAAAAATTAAAGAAAAATAAATACTCTAAAAATTATTAGGTTCTGAATAAATTGTACAAAAGGTAGCATACTTATATAAACCCATCACACTCGTTTCACTCTCCTAAACTTAACACAGATGTTGAGAATAATGATAACGATAACTTATTGTGTGGCCTCTCAATAGCTTATACTGCATACGACATAAAACATAATGTAGGGTACATGATTTCTATGGATTGATTTAGAAATAGAATTTTCCGTAATAATTTTAACAATTGGGAACATAATCTCAAAACATAAAAAATATTTTTATGAAATTCTTAAGTTTAATATAAGTTTGACCAAGTTACTAACAAATATCACAATAAAATATTCAAAACATAATCACAATTTACATATCTGGTTGATAATTTCATATTAATTTTATTCTTTACAAATCATGAGTTCACAATCACAAAAATATGATGCCACCAAAAATAAAACACTTGAGAGCATCAGAAATCTCTTGGGTGGAGCTCATCTCTGGGTTGAAGCCCGTCTCCGGATTGAAGCTCTCTGGATTGAAGCTTAAGATATTTTCAGAAGCTCTTAGATGAGGATAGGAATCTGGTATTGGGGTGAAGGTGTTGCTTATGGAGTGTGGGGAGGTGGGTCTGTTGGACAATTGGGCGAATTGCTGTTTTTCTAATAATGGATATGTGCAAGTGAGTTAAGAAGGGGATTGAGGAAGCCATGAGAAGATAATGGAGGAAATGGTATTTGCAGCTAGGGTTTGGGGTGGCTGTATTTTCCAAAGATCATATCCTTAATAAAAGTTACCAACAACAACACATAGCATATTGCACATTAATTTAAGTTATCTGACACGTGTAAACATGACAATCGTGACACGGAAATCAACGCGGCCTCCAGTCCCACCATCGCCGAGCGATTTCTTGGACTTCAGAATTCTGAATTTCGCACTTAAGCCCCTCGCCAATGAAGAATTGCAGTCGCTACTTTTAAGAGGAAATCAAAGAGAGGTCCAAAATGAAAACGCCTATGCCCCTTCTCTATTACCCACATAATAAAAGATTGTAAATTTAATATTTCTTGAAAGAACGCTGTTTAACATTGGTCAGAGTCAAAGTAACTTTATATATGACCTATGTTCTTTTGTGTCATTTACTATACTAAGAATCTATTAAACAATATTTTAAGTATCTCATTTATTAATAATTTTATCACTCTATTTTTAGATTCCCGCATCTTAGGTATATTAATCAAATAAAAAAATGATTTTTTATCTAAATCATCAGAGGAAGATGTCGAGGTGTAAACTAGAATAAAGATGATAGGGACTAATCTAAGATTGGAGAGATGTAATATTAAGATTTATAAATTTAATGAGGACTAATAAGTAAAGGCTAAATTGCACAAAAATACCATAATGGTTCTCGTTTTAACAATTAAATACAACAAGTTGTATTTGGTACAAAAAATACTATAAAGTTTCTAAAATTTGCATGTCACTACCATCGATCGTGAAAATGTAGAAACTTTCACTCGAATGTTTCTATATGATATTTACATACTAATTTTAGTGCTTTCTCACCATTAATATTTGTTAAAATTTTTATTAGAAATATCTCAAGTCTATTTTAAGTAGAATTAAGATAAGTTTAAAAAGAAATTTGGTTGATTTAATAGCAAATTTAATAAATATTATTAGTTAAAAACTATAAAATTAACATTTAAGTATAATAGAGAAATATTCGGTGAAAATTTTCACGTTTGCATGATCGATGGTAGCAACATGCAAATTTTAAAAATTTTATGATATTTTTTTTATCAAAATACAACTTATCGTATTTTTGTGCAATTTAGCCATAAGTAAAAGCCCATCTCAGGATCCGGATCCGGATCCCGCATCCACATGCTACCCGTTGCCAAAAAAGTCCCTCGTCGCTCCAAAAAACATCACCCAAGAACAAATATTAAATAAGCCCCTCTCCGCCCCAATCCTTTTTCTTTCAACCCTCTCTCTCTCTCAATCTCTCTCTAAATCCTCTCTCTCTCTCTCAAATACATTGGAGATGTCTGAAGCGGAAACGAGCGTCGACGACGGGGAGACATTTCGAAGGGTCAGGCAAAGGATCGCCGACCGATCAAAGGTATTCTCGCAATCAAACCCTAAAAAGTTCCAATTTTTATCAAATTTTTTTTAAAAAATTTTGTTGCTTTTTTTAGAAAGTTGTTCAAACGAGGGAGATTTTGTCGAAGCAAGCTGTTCATACGAAGAAGATCCTATCGAAGCAAGCCGTTAAGATCGCTAAGCAAGCCGAAGAGCACGAGAGATTCATCAACAAGGTCTTTCCTTTTTTTTTCCTCGTTTGGAAATGATGGGTATTTTTTGAATGGGTTTTTGAAATGTTGGTCCTTTGAATCCCTAAAACTTAAAAATTACAAAATAAGCATTGGTTATCCCAAATTAGTTTCTCTAGATTAAACTGGTTACTTTAACCCCAAATAAATGTAATGAAAGTTAGTTTTCTCTCTTCCTATTGTAACTCTGTCTTCAACCCGGCAACAAATCCTAAAGCCATTAAGGGCCTGTTTTGGTATTTTTGTGAAATTTGTGGATTTATGACACAACATGGAAAATTAGTTGTTAGAAGGAGGGCAATCCAAATCCTTATAAACCCACATCAAGCTCCCCAAACAGCTGATGCGGGACTAAATAGACCTAACAGTGGTTATCCACGTCATCACTTTCCCATTGGAAACAATAACACAAGTACTTCAAGTTTTAATTTTAAAAATTAAAGAAAAATAAATACTCTAAAATTATTAGGTTCTGAATAAATTGTACAAAAGGTAGCATACTTATATAAACCCATCACACTCGTTTCACTCTCCTAAACTTAACACAGATGTTGAGAATAATGATAACGATAACTTATTGTGTGGCCTCTCAATAGCTTATACTGCATACGACATAAAACATAATGTAGGGTACATGATTTCTATGGATTGATTTAGAAATAGAATTTTCCGTAATAATTTTAACAATTGGGAACATAATCTCAAAACATAAAAAATATTTTTATGAAATTCTTAAGTTTAATATAAGTTTGACCAAGTTACTAACAAATATCACAATAAAATATTCAAAACATAATCACAATTTACATATCTGGTTGATAATTTCATATTAATTTTATTCTTTACAAATCATGAGTTCACAATCACAAAAATATGATGCCACCAAAAATAAAACACTTGAGAGCATCAGAAATCTCTTGGGTGGAGCTCATCTCTGGGTTGAAGCCCGTCTCCGGATTGAAGCTCTCTGGATTGAAGCTTAAGATATTTTCAGAAGCTCTTAGATGAGGATAGGAATCTGGTATTGGGGTGAAGGTGTTGCTTATGGAGTGTGGGGAGGTGGGTCTGTTGGACAATTGGGCGAATTGCTGTTTTTCTAATAATGGATATGTGCAAGTGAGTTAAGAAGGGGATTGAGGAAGCCATGAGAAGATAATGGAGGAAATGGTATTTGCAGCTAGGGTTTGGGGTGGCTGTATTTTCCAAAGATCATATCCTTAATAAAAAGTTACCAACAACAACACATAGCATATTGCACATTCAAAAAAGACCAAAGTTTCAAAAGTGCCAAAACACATACCCTGTACTAAAAATCAACAACGAGGACACATTTCCCTAAGGAAACTTCAGTTTTTCTTCAATGGCCAAGCTAGTCATCTTCATGACTTCGTAAGAACACCACCTCTCATCTTGAATAACTCAAAATTGAGGCTATCCTTGAAGTCAAGAGTGTGAATGACCTATGACTTCTTGATGCTATCTGCAATAATAGTAGCATTAATAGTCAACTCCTCTAAACCATCATTTCGCTTCTTAATATTCTTCTTCTTGCTTGAACCAGAGGCAGTAAAGGCAGAGACAAAAACCACAATCATCAATATCTTTCTTAGGTAACTCTGCCACAATACAATATTCACTGGTAACTTAGCATACTTTTCAGCCGTCCTATCTTTCTTGTAAATTTTACATAGCTTTTCATAGTGCAGGAAAGGCTTGTTACTCAACTTTTCAACTCTCTTGTGTGACTACAATTTTGAAGATAATAATCAATTTATTGTAGTTGTCTTCAAAATTGTAGTCACGCAAGGGGCCAAAAAGTGGAGGAGCAAACCTTTCTTGCACTATGAAACGCTGTGTATAATTTTTAGAAAGATAAGCAAACTAAAAAGTATGCTAAAGCACCAACAGACATGGTGGAAGAGTTGGATATGAAAGTTCACTTCTGGTTCAAGGAAAACGAATATTAAGAAGGGAAATGATTATTTGGAGAAGTTGACTATTGCTGCCACTGTTATTGGAAATAGTATCAAGAAATCCTTCACAATATTGGCTTTAGGAATAGGCTTCAATTTTGAGTTATCCAAGAGATGGGTAGTGATCGAAGTCATGAAGGTGACTAGCTTGATTGCAGAAGAAAACAGTTAAAGCTTTTTGCTAAGGAGGAGTGGATTGATCATTTTCTGGGTCTAGACATTGGAGATGGAAAAGATGTTCGTTTCCAAGACATTTTCCATATAGGGGAATATGTTATGGCTTGTTGCTGCTGACTTTGCTTAGGATATAATCTTTGGCGCGTTTTGGAACTTTTGCCTTTTATGAATGTGCAATATGTTATAGGTTGGTGATTTTGTTTAGGATGTGATCTTTGGTACTTTTTGAAATTTTTTGTTCAGAACATGCTTTTATGATATATATACCCTAGCTATTATGATTTATAAAATTGTTGTTGCTCCTCCCTCTTGTTTTTAATGATTGACATGTTTAAATATGTCAATATTTTCATGAATACAGGGTGTTATCACTCATCAGTTTATGAATATGTAGAAACTTTCACTCGAATGTTTCTATATGATATTTACATACTAATTTTAGTGCTTTCTCACCATTAATATTTGTTAAAATTTTTATTAGAAATATCTCAAGTCTATTTTAAGTAGAATTAAGATAAGTTTAAAAAGAAATTTGGTTGATTTAATAGCAAATTTAATAAATATTATTAGTTAAAAACTATAAAATTAACATTTAAGTATAATAGAGAAATATTCGGTGAAAATTTTCACGTTTGCATGATCGATGGTAGCAACATGCAAATTTTAAAAATTTTATGATATTTTTTTATCAAAATACAACTTATCGTATTTTTGTGCAATTTAGCCATAAGTAAAGCCCATCTCAGGATCGGATCCGGATCCACATCCACATGCTACCCGTTGCCAAAAGTCCCTCGTCGCTCCAAAACATCACCCAAGAACAAATATTAAATAAGCCCCTCTCCGCCCCAATCCTTTTTCTTTCAACCCTCTCTCTCTCTCAATCTCTCTCTAAATCCTCTCTCTCTCTCTCTCAAATACATTGGAGATGTCTGAAGCGGAAGCGAGCGTCGACGACGGGGAGACATTTCGAAGGGTCAGGCAAAGGATCGCCGACCGATCAAAGGTATTCTCGCAATCAAACCCTAAAAACTTCCAATTTTTATCAAATTTTTTTAAAAAAATTTTGTTGCTTTTTTTAGAAAGTTGTTCAAACGAGGGAGATTTTGTCGAAGCAAGCTGTTCATACGAAGAAGATCCTATCGAAGCAAGCTGTTAAGATCGCTAAGCAAGCCGAAGAGCACGAGAGATTCATCAACAAGGTCTTTCCTTTTTTTTTCCTCGTTTGGAAATGATGGGTATTTTTTGAATGGGTTTTTGAAATGTTGGTCCTTTGAATCCCTAAAACTTAAAAATTACAAAATAAGCATTGGTTATCCCAAATTAGTTTCTCTAGATTAAACTGGTTACTTTAACCCCAAATAAATGTAATGAAAGTTAGTTTTTCTCTCTTCCTATTGTAACTCTGTCTTCAACCCGGCAACGAATCCTAAAGCCATTAAGGGCCTGTTTTGGTATTTTTGTGAAATTTGTGGATTTATGACACAACATGGAAAATTAGTTGTTAGAAGGAGGGCAATCCAAATCCCTTATAAACCCACATCAAGCTCCCCAAACAGCTGATGCGGGACTAAATAGACCTAACAGTGGTTATCCACGTCATCACTTTCCCCATTGGAAACAATAACACAAGTACTTCAAGTTTTAATTTTAAAAATTAAAGAAAAATAAATACTCTAAAATTATTAGGTTCTGAATAAATTGTACAAAAGGTAGCATACTTATATAAACCCATCACACTCGTTTCACTCTCCTAAACTTAACACAGATGTTGAGAATAATGATAACGTATAACTTATTGTGTGGCCTCTCAATAGCTTATACTGCATACGACATAAAACATAATGTAGGGTACATGATTTCTATGGATTGATTTAGAAATAGAATTTTCGTAATAATTTTAACAATTGGGAACATAATCTCAAAACATAAAAAATATTTTTATGAAATTCTTAAGTTTAATATAAGTTTGACCAAGTTACTAACAAATATCACAATAAAATATTCAAAACATAATCACAATTTACATATCTGGTTGATAATTTCATATTAATTTTATTCTTTACAAATCATGAGTTCACAATCACAAAAATATGATGCCACCAAAAATAAAACACTTGAGAGCATCAGAAATCTCTTGGGTGGAGCTCATCTCTGGGTTGAAGCCCGTCTCCGGATTGAAGCTCTCTGGATTGAAGCTTAAGATATTTTCAGAAGCTCTTAGATGAGGATAGGAATCTGGTATTGGGGTGAAGGTGTTGCTTATGGAGTGTGGGGAGGTGGGTCTGTTGGACAATTGGGCGAATTGCTGTTTTTCTAATAATGGATATGTGCAAGTGAGTTAAGAAGGGGATTGAGGAAGCCATGAGAAGATAATGGAGGAAATGGTATTTGCAGCTAGGGTTTGGGGTGGCTGTATTTTCCAAAGATCATATCCTTAATAAAAAGTTACCAACAACAACACATAGCATATTGCACATTCAAAAAAGACCAAAGTTTCAAAAAGTGCCAAAACACATACCCTGTACTAAAAATCAACAACGCAGGACACATTTCCCTAAGGAAACTTCAGTTTTTTCTTCAATGGCCAAGCTAGTCATCTTCATGACTTCGGTAAGAACACCACCTCTCATCTTGAATAACTCAAAATTGAGGCTATCCTTGAAGTCAAGAGTGTGAATGACCTATGACTTCTTGATGCTATCTGCAATAATAGTAGCATTAATAGTCAACTCCTCTAAACCATCATTTAAACTTCTTAATATTCTTCTTCTTGCTTGAACCAGAGGCAGTAAAGGCAGAGACAAAACCACAATCATCAATATCTTTCTTAGGTAACTCTGCCACAATACAATATTCACTGAACTTAGCATACTTTTCACCGTCCTATCTTTCTTGTAAATTTTACATAGCTTTTCATAGTGCAGGAAAGGCTTGTTACTCAACTTTTCAACTCTCTTGTGTGACTACAATTTTGAAGATAATAATCAATTTATTGTAGTTGTCTTCAAAATTGTAGTCACGCAAGGGGCCAAAAAGTGGAGGAGCAAACCTTTCTTGCACCATGAAAGGCTGTGTATAATTTTTAGAAAGATAAGCAAACTAAAAAGTATGCTAAAGCACCAACAGACATGGTGGAAGAGTTGGATATGAAAGTTCACTTCTGGTTCAAGGAAAACGAATATTAAGAAGGGAAATGATTATTTGGAGAAGTTGACTATTGCTGCCACTGTTATTGGAAATAGTATCAAGAAATCCTTCACAATATTGGCTTTAGGAATAGGCTTCAATTTTGAGTTATCCAAGAGATGGGTAGTGATCAAGTCATGAAGGTGACTAGCTTGATTGCAGAAGAAAACAGTTAAAGCTTTTGCTAAGGAGGAGTGGATTGATCATTTTCTGGGTCTAGACATTGGAGATGGAAAAGATGTTCGTTTCCAAGACATTTTCCATATAGGGGAATATGTTATGGCTTGTTGCTGCTGACTTTGCTTAGGATATAATCTTTGGCGCGTTTTGGAACTTTTGCCTTTTATGAATGTGCAATATGTTATAGGTTGGTGATTTTGTTTAGGATGTGATCTTTGGTACTTTTGAAATTTTTGTTCAGAACATGCTTTTATGATATATATACCCTAGCTATTATGATTTATAAAATTGTTGTTGCTCCTCCCTCTTGTTTTTAATGATTGACATGTTTAAATATGTCAATATTTTCATGAATACAGGGTGTTATCACTCATCAGTTTATGAATATGTTGTATGAATTTGAGTGTTATTAATGAGGGTATTACTAGTAAATGCAATGCTTGTTAATCCCAATTCCTCAAACATGGGATTGGGATTTTAGGCATCATAATCCGATGAACTTTGAACAAGAAACCTAAACATGGGATTGGAATTAATCAAACATTGTCTTACGTGTAAATTTGATGTCCAACATGCAAATTTTAATGGTTTTAGAAGAAGTTATTGCCTTAATGACCGACTGACCGTTAAAAGTTACATAACGGAAAACAGAAACTATATGTTACTTTCATTTGGGGTTAAAGTGTTAAAGTAAAATACTTAAACTACTGGGACTAATTTATTCTTACTAAGGGCTTTGAAGAACTTTTTACAATATCAAGTTTTGGGGAACTACTTTTAAAATAGATGAGAATTTGAGACCAATATATCAAAAGCTTTTGAATTTGTTCTTTCTAATATGTTATGCCTTTGTTTATTTTGTTGGGAAATTAGGTTACACATTTGGTGGGTGTCCTTGGATTTGGTGCATTTTGCTATCTGTTGGGAGCTCGTAGTATATTAGTATCTTACCCCTCTTTGGTGATTAATTAGGATATTTGATTGTTGGATGTTAATAATTTGAATTTTAATTGATTTAGGACCACAGGATGTTCCATATGTGTATTGTTTCTTCTACTTTACATTTGTTCCCTTTAGATGGATATACTATCGGTACAAGAAATGGCATTATTACCTCTTGGTAGCGATAGTTGAAACTGGGATATTTGTTTGTGTTATTGATTGCTTGGCATGTAAGATTTCTCTACCTTTGCAAGGCACAATTTGTGTTAAAGATGCAGAAGCATTTCCCTATTTAGGTCATTGCTTGTTATTGATTTTATATGCATGCTTTATAAGGTAGTTTTTCAATGAGCAAGCAAAACCATCATGAACTTTGAATGTGAACTTAAATCCTCGAAGATGTCCAGTTGAATATGTTTCTGTTGTAATTTGTAACTCCAATATGTGTCTATTGTAATTTGTAAGGACTTCTGGAACTCTTTTCTTGTATGCGTCGTTCCAACATGTTGTATGTTAGTTATATAGCATGTTATGTGTAAACATTCACTGCCTAAACAGCTGATGGGACTAAATAGACCTAACAGTGGTTATCCACGTCATCACTTTCCCCATTGGAAACAATAACACAAGTACTTCAAGTTTTAATTTTAAAAATTAAAGAAAAATAAATACTCTAAAAATTATTAGGTTCTGAATAAATTGTACAAAAGGTAGCATACTTATATAAACCCATCACACTCGTTTCACTCTCCTAAACTTAACACAGATGTTGAGAATAATGATAACGATAACTTATTGTGTGGCCTCTCAATAGCTTATACTGCATACGACATAAAACATAATGTAGGGTACATGATTTCTATGGATTGATTTAGAAATAGAATTTTCCGTAATAATTTTAACAATTGGGAACATAATCTCAAAACATAAAAAATATTTTTATGAAATTCTTAAGTTTAATATAAGTTTGACCAAGTTACTAACAAATATCACAATAAAATATTCAAAACATAATCACAATTTACATATCTGGTTGATAATTTCATATTAATTTTATTCTTTACAAATCATGAGTTCACAATCACAAAAATATGATGCCACCAAAAATAAAACACTTGAGAGCATCAGAAATCTCTTGGGTGGAGCTCATCTCTGGGTTGAAGCCCGTCTCCGGATTGAAGCTCTCTGGATTGAAGCTTAAGATATTTTCAGAAGCTCTTAGATGAGGATAGGAATCTGGTATTGGGGTGAAGGTGTTGCTTATGGAGTGTGGGGAGGTGGGTCTGTTGGACAATTGGGCGAATTGCTGTTTTTCTAATAATGGATATGTGCAAGTGAGTTAAGAAGGGGATTGAGGAAGCCATGAGAAGATAATGGAGGAAATGGTATTTGCAGCTAGGGTTTGGGGTGGCTGTATTTTCCAAAGATCATATCCTTAATAAAAAGTTACCAACAACAACACATAGCATATTGCACATTCAAAAAAGACCAAAGTTTCAAAAAGTGCCAAAACACATACCCTGTACTAAAAATCAACAACGCAGGACACATTTCCCTAAGGAAACTTCAGTTTTTTCTTCAATGGCCAAGCTAGTCATCTTCATGACTTCGGTAAGAACACCACCTCTCTTCTTGAATAACTCAAAATTGAGGCTATCCTTGAAGTCAAGAGTGTGAATGACCTATGACTTCTTGATGCTATCTGCAATAATAGTAGCATTAATAGTCAACTCCTCTAAACCATCATTTCGCTTCTTAATCTTCTTCTTCTTGCTTGAACCAGAGGCAGTAAAGGCAGAGACAAAAACCACAATCATCAATATCTTTCTTAGGTAACTCTTCCACAATACAATATTCACTGGTACCTTAGCATACTTTTCAGCCGTCCTATCTTTCTCGTAAATTTTACATAGCTTTTCATAGTGCAGGAAAGGCTTGTTACTCAACTTTTCAACTCTCTTGTGTGACTACAATTTTGAAGATAATAATCAATTTATTGTAGTTGTCTTCAAAATTGTAGTCACGCTAAGGCCAAAAGTGGAGGAGCAAACCTTTCTTGCACTATGAAACTGTGTATAATTTTAGAAAGATAAGCAAACTAAAAGTATGCTAAAGCACCAACAGACATGGTGGAAGAGTTGGATATGAAAGTTCACTTCTGGTTCAAGGAAAACGAATATTAAGAAGGAAATGATTATTTGGAGAAGTTGACTATTGCTGCCACTGTTATTGGAAATAGTATCAAGAAATCCTTCACAATATTGGCTTTAGGAATAGGCTTCAATTTTGAGTTATCCAAGAGATGGGTAGTGATCAAGTCATGAAGGTGACTAGCTTGATTGCAGAAGAAAACAGTTAAAGCTTTTGCTAAGGAGGAGTGGATTGATCATTTTCTGGGTCTAGACATTGGAGATGGAAAAGATGTTCGTTTCAAGACATTTTCCATATAGGGAATATGTTATGGCTTGTTGCTGCTGACTTTGCTTAGGATATAATCTTTGGCGTTTTGGAACTTTTGCCTTTTATGAATGTGCAATATGTTATAGGTTGGTGATTTTGTTTAGGATGTGATCTTTGGTACTTTTGAAATTTTTGTTCAGAACATGCTTTTATGATATATATACCCTAGCTATTATGATTTATAAAATTGTTGTTGCTCCCTCCCTCTTGTTTTTAATGATTGACATGTTTAAATATGTCAATATTTTCATGAATACAGGGTGTTATCACTCATCAGTTTATGAATATGTTGTATGAATTTGAGTGTTATTAATGAGGGTATTACTAGTAAATGCAATGCTTGTTAATCCCAATTCCTCAAACATGGGATTGGGATTTTAGGCATCATAATCCGATGAACTTTGAACAAGAAACCTAAACATGGGATTGGAATTAATCAAACATTGTCTTACGTGTAAATTTGATGTCCAACATGCAAATTTTAATGGTTTTAGAAGAAGTTATTGCCTTAATGACCGACTGACCGTTAAAAGTTACATAACGGGAAAACAGAAACTATATGTTACTTTCATTTGGGGTTAAAGTGTTAAAGTAAAATACTTAAACTACTGGGACTAATTTATTCTTACTAAGGGCTTTGAAGAACTTTTTACAATATCAAGTTTTGGGGAACTACTTTTAAAATAGATGAGAATTTGAGACCAATATATCAAAAGCTTTTTGAATTTGTTCTTTCTAATATGTTATGCCTTTGTTTATTTTGTTGGGAAATTAGGTTACACATTTGGTGGGTGTCCTTGGATTTGGTGCATTTTGCTATCTGTTGGGAGCTCGTAAGTATATTAGTATCTTACCCCTCTTTGGTGATTAATTAGGATATTTGATTGTTGGATGTTAATAATTTGAATTTTAATTGATTTAGGACCACAGGATGTTCCATATGTGTATTGTTTCTTCTACTTTACATTTGTTCCCTTGCGATGGATATACTATCGGTACAAGAAATGGCATTATTACCTCTTGGTAAGCGATAGTTGAAACTGGGATATTTGTTTGTGTTATTGATTGCTTGGCATGTAAGATTTCTCTACCTTTGCAAGGCACAATTTGTGTTAAAGATGCAGAAGCATTTCCCTATTTAGGTCATTGCTTGTTATTGATTTTATATGCATGCTTTATAAGGTAGTTTTTCAATGAGCAAGCAAAACCATCATGAACTTTGAATGTGAACTTAAATCCTCGAAGATGTCCAGTTGAATATGTTTCTGTTGTAATTTGTAACTCCAATATGTGTCTATTGTAATTTGTAAGGACTTCTGGAACTCTTTTCTTGTATCGCCGTTCCAACATGTTGTATGTTAGTTATATAGCATGTTATGTGTAAACATTCACTGCCTAAAAGATGATCTACATTATTGTTAATCTTTCCATGCCTAGCTAATAGAATGTGTGTTCTACTATTTGCTCCAAATATGGAACTATGTGCTTTGTGCATTCTCTCAAGACTCACTATGTATTAGTTTTGTGCATGTCTGAGGCATCTGCTTACGATCATTGGTATCATTATCCTCCTTTATTTCTCAAGTTTTACCATCTATTCTATTTGGTCCAATAAAATCAAGAAAATCATCATCTCTCATTTATCCTCAGTGGGAGCAACCTATAAATGTACTCATTTTGTATAATGTCTTTTAGTGTTATATCCAGAAAATCATTGTAATAATTCTCTTTCTTGTTACACTATTTTTTTCTTGCACATATTGTTTTTCAATTGATCAACATCTGATCAATAAGGTAGCATTAGCTATAGAACTTTTCTTTTCCTTCAAAGCATTAGCTATAGAATTTTTCTTTTCCTTCAATTTCATAGGTACTCTATGATCATATAGGATTCCAGAAGTTCTCCTCCATTTTTAATCATCTGAATTTGACTCAATGAACCAACTATTCCTAAATAGGGAAAGTTATTTCTGCTGGGTATTTCTTTATCATCAATATGTACCAGAAAGTCTTTCTTTTCACAGTTTTGCTAAATTTACATTCCATGTATCCTAGTTCTGTTTTGCTGTTTCAAAATCCTGTGAAGGCAGAGACAAAACCACAATCATCAATATCTTTCTTAGGTAACTCTGCCACAATACAATATTCACTGGTACCTTAGCATACTTTTCACCGTCCTATCTTTCTTGTAATTTTACATAGCTTTTCATAGTGCAGGAAAGGCTTGTTACTCAACTTTTCAACTCTCTTGTGTGACTACAATTTTGAAGATAATAATCAATTTATTGTAGTTGTCTTCAAAATTGTAGTCACGCTAAGGCCAAAAGTGGAGGAGCAAACCTTTCTTGCACTATGAAACTGTGTATAATTTTAGAAAGATAAGCAAACTAAAAGTATGCTAAAGCACCAACAGACATGGTGGAAGAGTTGGATATGAAAGTTCACTTCTGGTTCAAGGAAAACGAATATTAAGAAGGAAATGATTATTTGGAGAAGTTGACTATTGCTGCCACTGTTATTGGAAATAGTATCAAGAAATCCTTCACAATATTGGCTTTAGGAATAGGCTTCAATTTTGAGTTATCCAAGAGATGGGTAGTGATCAAGTCATGAAGGTGACTAGCTTGATTGCAGAAGAAAACAGTTAAAGCTTTTGCTAAGGAGGAGTGGATTGATCATTTTCTGGGTCTAGACATTGGAGATGGAAAAGATGTTCGTTTCCAAGACATTTTCCATATAGGGAATATGTTATGGCTTGTTGCTGCTGACTTTGCTTAGGATATAATCTTTGGCTGCTTTTGGAACTTTTGCCTTTTATGAATGTGCAATATGTTATAGGTTGGTGATTTTGTTTAGGATGTGATCTTTGGTACTTTTGAAATTTTTGTTCAGAACATGCTTTTATGATATATATACCCTAGCTATTATGATTTATAAAATTGTTGTTGCTCCTCCCTCTTGTTTTTAATGATTGACATGTTTAAATATGTCAATATTTTCATGAATACAGGGTGTTATCACTCATCAGTTTATGAATATGTTGTATGAATTTGAGTGTTATTAATGAGGGTATTACTAGTAAATGCAATGCTTGTTAATCCCAATTCCTCAAACATGGGATTGGGATTTTAGGCATCATAATCCGATGAACTTTGAACAAGAAACCTAAACATGGGATTGGAATTAATCAAACATTGTCTTACGTGTAAATTTGATGTCCAACATGCAAATTTTAATGGTTTTAGAAGAAGTTATTGCCTTAATGACCGACTGACCGTTAAAAGTTACATAACGGGAAAACAGAAACTATATGTTACTTTCATTTGGGGTTAAAGTGTTAAAGTAAAATACTTAAACTACTGGGACTAATTTATTCTTACTAAGGGGCTTTGAAGAACTTTTTACAATATCAAGTTTTGGGGAACTACTTTTAAAATAGATGAGAATTTGAGACCAATATATCAAAAGCTTTTGAATTTGTTCTTTCTAATATGTTATGCCTTTGTTTATTTTGTTGGGAAATTAGGTTACACATTTGGTGGGTGTCCTTGGATTTGGTGCATTTTGCTATCTGTTGGGAGCTCGTAGTATATTAGTATCTTACCCCTCTTTGGTGATTAATTAGGATATTTGATTGTTGGATGTTAATAATTTGAATTTTAATTGATTTAGGACCACAGGATGTTCCATATGTGTATTGTTTCTTCTACTTTACATTTGTTCCCTATGATGGATATACTATCGGTACAAGAAATGGCATTATTACCTCTTGGTAGCGATAGTTGAAACTGGGATATTTGTTTGTGTTATTGATTGCTTGGCATGTAAGATTTCTCTACCTTTGCAAGGCACAATTTGTGTTAAAGATGCAGAAGCATTTCCCTATTTAGGTCATTGCTTGTTATTGATTTTATATGCATGCTTTATAAGGTAGTTTTTCAATGAGCAAGCAAAACCATCATGAACTTTGAATGTGAACTTAAATCCTCGAAGATGTCCAGTTGAATATGTTTCTGTTGTAATTTGTAACTCCAATATGTGTCTATTGTAATTTGTAAGGACTTCTGGAACTCTTTTCTTGTGCGTCGTTCCAACATGTTGTATGTTAGTTATATAGCATGTTATGTGTAAACATTCACTGCCTAAAAGATGCATCTACATTATTGTTAATCTTTCCATGCCTAGCTAATAGAATGTGTGTTCTACTATTTGCTCCAAATATGGAACTATGTGCTTTGTGCATTCTCTCAAGACTCACTATGTATTAGTTTTGTGCATGTCTGAGGCATCTGCTTACGATCATTGGTATCATTATCCTCCTTTATTTCTCAAGTTTTACCATCTATTCTATTTGGTCCAATAAAATCAAGAAAATCATCATCTCTCATTTATCCTCAGTGGGAGCAACCTATAAATGTACTCATTTTGTATAATGTCTTTTAGTGTTATATCCAGAAAATCATTGTAATAATTCTCTTTCTTGTTACACTATTTTTTTCTTGCACATATTGTTTTTCAATTGATCAACATCTGATCAATAAGGTAGCATTAGCTATAGAACTTTTCTTTTCCTTCAAAGCATTAGCTATAGAATTTTTCTTTTCCTTCAATTTCATAGGTACTCTATGATCATATAGGATTCCAGAAGTTCTCCTCCATTTTAATCATCTGAATTTGACTCAATGAACCAACTATTCCTAAATAGGGAAAGTTATTTCTGCTGGGTATTTCTTTATCATCAATATGTACCAGAAAGTCTTTCTTTTCACAGTTTTGCTAAATTTACATTCCATGTATCCTAGTTCTGTTTTGCTGTTTCAAAATCCTGTGAATTGGAGAGCTTCTCACCACGTTTTACTTTGTCTTCTCTAGTCTCAGTAACTAATACTATTTATCTACAAATAAAATACTTCTTGGGGCTTTGTGTCAAATTTGTCTTGTGAATTTGTTCTTAACCAATGAGAGCTTAAAGATGATACTTGATCCAAGTATATGGTACTACAAAATAGTTATCACCTTTGTTGTTGCTCTATCATATGTATGTTTAATCATACCAATTTATCTGCCATATACATGGTTCTTTGCTGTACAACCATTTTATCGCCCACAATACTCTATCATAAGTTTTTCTAGAATAACTTTGTTGATAAAATATTAAAATATCTTAATTTGGAAATGGAATTGTAAATATTCTAACAATATTTTTATGTAGAAACTTGAACTTGTCATGTTTCCAAATATGTTAATCTTCATGTTCTGCTGATCTCATTTTCGGTCGTGGTGGTTTTCCCCTTTGGATTACAACCGTACTATATTGCTTCTAATCAATTACTACTACTTTTGGTTTTTGCTTGGGGAGTAAATGAAGGATGTTTCTCTGCTGCTTTGCTTGCTTCAGATTCTTCTCTGAAATGGTTTTATTGAACATCCGATAATGGTGGAAATTTCAAATTTCAGGATTTCTGCTACTATGCTAATACAATCTTCCTTGTTATGCTTCTCTTCTACCCAAAGAATCAAAAGCTTTTCATGGTCTGCTTTTCATTTGCTGAAGTAAGCACTGAGACATTCTTTTAATATGCAGTGTAATTTTTCCTCGAAGAACTATTTCATTATGTCAGATAAACTTTTGCAGGGTCCATTGGCTTGGGCTTTGATCGTTTGGCGTTGTAGCTTGGTTTTCAGTTCTGTTGACAAAATTGTCAGTGTTCTGATACACCTCTTACCTGGTGAGACTGTAATCCTCTTAATATAATGCAGATATCATACTGTTTCTTTGTGCTTTTATTACATGCATTTTTGGATGGAAATAGATTGAGGGACCTCCTTATACAATTGTTATTGAATTGTGCTATTTATTATTTTGTGTATGTTTCACTATATTGATTTCTTGGAGAAGATTGGATCACCTTTATCCATTTATTTTCATTTTAATTTTCAATTTCTTTTATCCAGGTCCTTTCTTGACCTCATTTCTCATGAGGTTCAAAAATGACTGACGTATGGCCATAGGCCCAACACTATGCTCTAGCTTTGAAGCTATTTTGAATAACAAGTTTTGAAGCTATTTTGAATAATAATAAATAAATAAATAAAAAGAAGAAGAAGAAAAAGCTCTATAAGAACAAGGAGAAAGGGAGAAAAACAGTGGCAACAACACTGGATTCTTCTAGTTTCTTTGATTGGATAAGGACGAGGGGTAGTGGAGAAAAGCATGTTATACATCTGCATGGAATATAAAATGAGACGACTAATCCTTGTTTGATAACCGAGTGAAGGTGTAGACGTATGGAGTGTAAAACATATTTTAGCAAGAAGGCTTAAGAGTCACATGAAGACTTGGAGCCACCTAGTAGGTATATGTCCATGAGCTTATGTTTACACCACTCCCCACCTCTCCAAAACATAAAAAGTTTTATTTTCTTAGGATATTTTAGCATCTTACTTATTTTACCTTACAAGAGTGTTTTTCCTTATGAAGGTAAAGTTACATGTTTGGTAAATTCTACTTATTTACTTATTTTTTCCTTATAAGTATGGAGTAATAAGTTGGTGATTTTGTTTAGGATGTGATCTTTGGTACTTTTGAAATTTTTGTTCAGAACATGCTTTTATGATATATATACCCTAGCTATTATGATTTATAAAATTGTTGTTGCTCCTCCCTCTTGTTTTTAATGATTGACATGTTTAAATATGTCAATATTTTCATGAATACAGGGTGTTATCACTCATCAGTTTATGAATATGTTGTATGAATTTGAGTGTTATTAATGAGGGTATTACTAGTAAATGCAATGCTTGTTAATCCCAATTCCTCAAACATGGGATTGGGATTTTAGGCATCATAATCCGATGAACTTTGAACAAGAAACCTAAACATGGGATTGGAATTAATCAAACATTGTCTTACGTGTAAATTTGATGTCCAACATGCAAATTTTAATGGTTTTAGAAGAAGTTATTGCCTTAATGACCGACTGACCGTTAAAAGTTACATAACGGGAAAACAGAAACTATATGTTACTTTCATTTGGGGTTAAAGTGTTAAAGTAAAATACTTAAACTACTGGGACTAATTTATTCTTACTAAGGGGCTTTGAAGAACTTTTTACAATATCAAGTTTTGGGGAACTACTTTTAAAATAGATGAGAATTTGAGACCAATATATCAAAAGCTTTTGAATTTGTTCTTTCTAATATGTTATGCCTTTGTTTATTTTGTTGGGAAATTAGGTTACACATTTGGTGGGTGTCCTTGGATTTGGTGCATTTTGCTATCTGTTGGGAGCTCGTAGTATATTAGTATCTTACCCCTCTTTGGTGATTAATTAGGATATTTGATTGTTGGATGTTAATAATTTGAATTTTAATTGATTTAGGACCACAGGATGTTCCATATGTGTATTGTTTCTTCTACTTTACATTTGTTCCCTATGATGGATATACTATCGGTACAAGAAATGGCATTATTACCTCTTGGTAAGCGATAGTTGAAACTGGGATATTTGTTTGTGTTATTGATTGCTTGGCATGTAAGATTTCTCTACCTTTGCAAGGCACAATTTGTGTTAAAGATGCAGAAGCATTTCCCTATTTAGGTCATTGCTTGTTATTGATTTTATATGCATGCTTTATAAGGTAGTTTTTCAATGAGCAAGCAAAACCATCATGAACTTTGAATGTGAACTTAAATCCTCGAAGATGTCCAGTTGAATATGTTTCTGTTGTAATTTGTAACTCCAATATGTGTCTATTGTAATTTGTAAGGACTTCTGGAACTCTTTTCTTGTACGTCGTTCCAACATGTTGTATGTTAGTTATATAGCATGTTATGTGTAAACATTCACTCGCCTAAAAGATGCGATCTACATTATTGTTAATCTTTCCATGCCTAGCTAATAGAATGTGTGTTCTACTATTTGCTCCAAATATGGAACTATGTGCTTTGTGCATTCTCTCAAGACTCACTATGTATTAGTTTTGTGCGCATGTCTGAGGCATCTGCTTACGATCATTGGTATCATTATCCTCCTTTATTTCTCAAGTTTTACCATCTATTCTATTTGGTCCAATAAAATCAAGAAAATCATCATCTCTCATTTATCCTCAGTGGAGCAACCTATAAATGTACTCATTTTGTATAATGTCTTTTAGTGTTATATCCAGAAAATCATTGTAATAATTCTCTTTCTTGTTACACTATTTTTTTCTTGCACATATTGTTTTTCAATTGATCAACATCTGATCAATAAGGTAGCATTAGCTATAGAACTTTTCTTTTCCTTCAAAGCATTAGCTATAGAATTTTTCTTTTCCTTCAATTTCATAGGTACTCTATGATCATATAGGATTCCAGAAGTTCTCCTCCATTTTTAATCATCTGAATTTGACTCAATGAACCAACTATTCCTAAATAGGGAAAGTTATTTCTGCTGGGTATTTCTTTATCATCAATATGTACCAGAAAGTCTTTCTTTTCACAGTTTTGCTAAATTTACATTCCATGTATCCTAGTTCTGTTTTGCTGTTTCAAAATCCTGTGAATTGGAGAGCTTCTCACCACGCTTTTACTTTGTCTTCTCTAGTCTCAGTAACTAATACTATTTATCTACAAATAAAATACTTCTTGGGGCTTTGTGTCAAATTTGTCTTGTGAATTTGTTCTTAACCAATGAGAGCTTAAAGATGATACTTGATCCAAGTATATGGTACTACAAAATAGTTATCACCTTTGTTGTTGCTCTATCATATGTATGTTTAATCATACCAATTTATCTGCCATATACATGGTTCTTTGCTGTACAACCATTTTATCGCCCACAATACTCTATCATAAGTTTTTCTAGAATAACTTTGTTGATAAAATATTAAAATATCTTAATTTGGAAATGGAATTGTAAATATTCTAACAATATTTTTATGTAGAAACTTGAACTTGTCATGTTTCCAAATATGTTAATCTTCATGTTCTGCTGATCTCATTTTCGGTCGTGGTGGTTTTCCCCCTTTGGATTACAACCGTACTATATTGCTTCTAATCAATTACTACTACTTTTGGTTTTGCGTTTGGGGAGTAAATGAAGGATGTTTCTCTGCTGCTTTGCTTGCTTCAGATTCTTCTCTG
Source organism: Asparagus setaceus (assembly GCA_012295165.1). Taxonomy (NCBI): domain Eukaryota; kingdom Viridiplantae; phylum Streptophyta; class Magnoliopsida; order Asparagales; family Asparagaceae; genus Asparagus; species Asparagus setaceus. The sequence goes on from CM022706.1 coordinate 75,152,898, forward strand.
AAATGGTTTTATTGAACATCCGATAATGGTGGAAATTTCAAATTTCAGGATTTCTGCTACTATGCTAATACAATCTTCCTTGTTATGCTTCTCTTCTACCCAAAGAATCAAAAGCTTTTCATGGTCTGCTTTTCATTTGCTGAAGTAAGCACTGAGACATTCTTTTAATATGCAGTGTAATTTTTCCTCGTAAGAACTATTTCATTATGTCAGATAAACTTTTGCAGGGTCCATTGGCTTGGGCTTTGATCGTTTGGCGTTGTAGCTTGGTTTTCAGTTCTGTTGACAAAATTGTCAGTGTTCTGATACACCTCTTACCTGGTGAGACTGTAATCCTCTTAATATAATGCAGATATCATACTGTTTCTTTGTGCTTTTATTACATGCATTTTTGGATGGAAATAGATTGAGGGACCTCCTTATACAATTGTTATTGAATTGTGCTATTTATTATTTTGTGTATGTTTCACTATATTGATTTCTTGGAGAAGATTGGATCACCTTTATCCATTTATTTTCATTTTAATTTTCAATTTCTTTTATCCAGGTCCTTTCTTGACCTCATTTCTCATGAGGTTCAAAAATGACTGACGTATGGCCATAGGCCCAACACTATGCTCTAGCTTTGAAGCTATTTTGAATAACAAGTTTTGAAGCTATTTTGAATAATAATAAATAAATAAATAAAAAGAAGAAGAAGAAAAAGCTCTATAAGAACAAGGAGAAAGGGAGAAAAACAGTGGCAACAACACTGGATTCTTCTAGTTTCTTTGATTGGATAAGGACGAGGGGTAGTGGAGAAAAGCATGTTATACATCTGCATGGAATATAAAATGAGACGACTAATCCTTGTTTGATAACCGAGTGAAGGTGTAGACGTATGGAGTGTAAAACATATTTTAGCAAGAAGGCTTAAGAGTCACATGAAGACTTGGAGCCACCTAGTAGGTATATGTCCATGAGCTTATGTTTACACCACTCCCCACCTCTCCAAAACATAAAAAAGTTTTATTTTCTTAGGATATTTTTAGCATCTTACTTATTTTACCTTACAAGAGTGTTTTTCCTTATGAAGGTAAAGTTACATGTTTGGTAAATTCTACTTATTTACTTATTTTTTCCTTATAAGTATGGAGTAATAAGTTGGGATTTTTCAATTTATCTTTTTGGCCTTTTTAAGGAGGTTTGCATATTGATGTGAAAAGATTATTTGCCCTCTAACAAATCCAAAAACTCCGTCCATGTCCCTAGATCTCCTTTCGATCATTCTCCAAAAACTCTCACACCATTCTCAACAGACTACTTTGCCTTCTAACGCAGATCCTTTTAAGTAATTGGATTTACCAAACACTTTCCGTGTTTATTTACGGCCCTATAAGGGTTTTTAAAGATGAGTAACAAGGGCCTTATTAGGTTTCATAAAATAGCGATTTGCCAAACATGCCCTTAACTATGACTTTCATATTGATTGCTATGTAGTATGGTCAACATTACATTTGTTAATTGTTTACATTCATGCTTACCATCATTAATGTCTTTCATAAAAAGAACTAGCACCAATAGTAGATTTAAGTCGCATCGAACTTTGTCCACTGTTCCCCTAGCTATATAAATCCTTGTCTCTTGGGTAGGAAATTGCAAGCAGCCTTATGGAATGCGTTTTGCCATGGCTTATATAGCTCATAAAATATGTTACATTTCAGGTATAGTTTTCTTCACTGTAAGATGGTGGGACCCAGAAACATTTGCTGCCATGCACCCAGTGGGAAAAGCAGCAAGAATATCGTGGCCATATGTTGAGGACAAGTCATATCTATGGACATGGCTGTTTGTTGTTCCTTTGGTTGCTTACACCCTGTGGCAGCTTCTATATTTCCTTATTGTCAATGTTCTGCGTCGACAAAGGCTATTGAGGGATCCAGAAGTCATGACTTCTTACAGGTCCTACATCTACTTAACCACTCTTTTTTTTAACGTAATATTATATATTGCGGTATACAAGATTCTCCTAAATACCTGAGCATATTTTAGTGTTCTCATACCTGAGTTCTCTCAAACTTTTCTTAATCTTCCATGAAATAATATTGGCATCAGCACTGATAAATTCGCCGGAATCTGGTAGAGTGATTATAATGCAATAGGTATAACCAAATAACTGAATTTCATGGATTGAATTCTTGATGAACTCAGTACTTTAAAATTTTTGGTTTATGATGCAGAAGCATTTCCCTATTTAGGTCATTGCTTGTTATTGATTTTATATGCATGCTTTATAAGGTAGTTTTTCAATGAGCAAGCAAAACCATCATGAACTTTGAATGTGAACTTAAATCCTCGAAGATGTCCAGTTGAATATGTTTCTGTTGTAATTTGTAACTCCAATATGTGTCTATTGTAATTTGTAAGGACTTCTGGAACTCTTTTCTTGTGCGTCGTTCCAACATGTTGTATGTTAGTTATATAGCATGTTATGTGTAAACATTCACTGCCTAAAAGATGCGATCTACATTATTGTTAATCTTTCCATGCCTAGCTAATAGAATGTGTGTTCTACTATTTGCTCCAAATATGGAACTATGTGCTTTGTGCATTCTCTCAAGACTCACTATGTATTAGTTTTGTGCATGTCTGAGGCATCTGCTTACGATCATTGGTATCATTATCCTCCTTTATTTCTCAAGTTTTACCATCTATTCTATTTGGTCCAATAAAATCAAGAAAATCATCATCTCTCATTTATCCTCAGTGGGAGCAACCTATAAATGTACTCATTTTGTATAATGTCTTTTAGTGTTATATCCAGAAAATCATTGTAATAATTCTCTTTCTTGTTACACTATTTTTTTCTTGCACATATTGTTTTCAATTGATCAACATCTGATCAATAAGGTAGCATTAGCTATAGAACTTTTCTTTTCCTTCAAAGCATTAGCTATAGAATTTTTCTTTTCCTTCAATTTCATAGGTACTCTATGATCATATAGGATTCAGAAGTTCTCCTCCATTTTAATCATCTGAATTTGACTCAATGAACCAACTATTCCTAAATAGGGAAAGTTATTTCTGCTGGGTATTTCTTTATCATCAATATGTACCAGAAAGTCTTTCTTTTCACAGTTTTGCTAAATTTACATTCCATGTATCCTAGTTCTGTTTTGCTGTTTCAAAATCCTGTGAATTGGAGAGCTTCTCACCACGTTTTACTTTGTCTTCTCTAGTCTCAGTAACTAATACTATTTATCTACAAATAAAATACTTCTTGGGGCTTTGTGTCAAATTTGTCTTGTGAATTTGTTCTTAACCAATGAGAGCTTAAAGATGATACTTGATCCAAGTATATGGTACTACAAAATAGTTATCACCTTTGTTGTTGCTCTATCATATGTATGTTTAATCATACCAATTTATCTGCCATATACATGGTTCTTTGCTGTACAACCATTTTATCGCCCACAATACTCTTATCATAAGTTTTGCTAGAATAACTTTGTTGATAAAATATTAAAATATCTTAATTTGGAAATGGAATTGTAAATATTCTAACAATATTTTTATGTAGAAACTTGAACTTGTCATGTTTCCAAATATGTTAATCTTCATGTTCTGCTGATCTCATTTTCGGTCGTGGTGGTTTTCCCCCTTTGGATTACAACCGTACTATTGCTTCTAATCAATTACTACTACTTTTGGTTTTGCATTTGGGGAGTAAATGGAGGATGTTTCTCTGCTGCTTTGCTTGCTTCAGATTCTTCTCTGAAATGGTTTTATTGAACATCCGATAATGGTGGAAATTTCAAATTTCAGGATTTCTGCTACTATGCTAATACAATCTTCCTTGTTATGCTTCTCTTCTACCCAAAGAATCAAAAGCTTTTCATGGTCTGCTTTTCATTTGCTGAAGTAAGCACTGAGACATTCTTTTAATATGCAGTGTAATTTTTTCTCGTAAGAACTATTTCATTATGTCAGATAAACTTTTGCAGGGTCCATTGGCTTGGGCTTTGATCGTTTGGCGTTGTAGCTTGGTTTTCAGTTCTGTTGACAAAATTGTCAGTGTTCTGATACACCTCTTACCTGGTGAGACTGTAATCCTCTTAATATAATGCAGATATCATACTGTTTCTTTGTGCTTTTATTACATGCATTTTTGGATGGAAATAGATTGAGGGACCTCCTTATACAATTGTTATTGAATTGTGCTATTTATTATTTTGTGTATGTTTCACTATATTGATTTCTTGGAGAAGATTGGATTACCTTTATCCATTTATTTTCATTTTAATTTTCAATTTCTTTTATCCAGGTCCTTTCTTGACCTCATTTCTCATGAGGTTCAAAATGACTGACGTATGGCCATAGGCCCAACACTATGCTCTAGCTTTGAAGCTATTTTGAATAACAAGTTTTGAAGCTATTTTGAATAATAATAAATAAATAAATAAAAAGAAGAAGAAGAAAAAGCTCTATAAGAACAAGGAGAAAGGGAGAAAAACAGTGGCAACAACACTGGATTCTTCTAGTTTCTTTGATTGGATAAGGACGAGGGTAGTGGAGAAAAGCATGTTATACATCTGCATGGAATATAAAATGAGACGACTAATCCTTGTTTGATAACCGAGTGAAGGTGTAGGCGTTATGGAGTGTAAAACATATTTTAGCAAGAAGGCTTAAGAGTCACATGAAGACTTGGAGCCACCTAGTAGGTATATGTCCATGAGCTTATGTTTACACCACTCCCCACCTCTCCAAAACATAAAAAGTTTTTTTTCTTAGGATATTTTTAGCATCTTACTTATTTTACCTTACAAGAGTGTTTTTCCTTATGAAGGTAAAGTTACATGTTTGGTAAATTCTACTTATTTACTTATTTTTTCCTTATAAGTATGGAGTAATAAGTTGGGATTTTTCAATTTATCTTTTGGCCTTTTAAGGAGGTTTGCATATTGATGTGAAAAGATTATTTGCCCTCTAACAAATCCAAAAACTCTGTCCATGTCCCTAGATCTCCTTTGATCATTCTCCAAAAACTCTCACACCATTCTCAACAGACTACTTTGCCTTCTAGCAGATCCTTTTAAGTAATTGGATTTACCAAACACTTTCCGTGTTTATTTACGGCCCTATAAGGGTTTTAAAGATGAGTAACAAGGGCCTTATTAGGTTTCATAAAATAGCGATTTGCCAAACATGCCCTTAACTATGACTTTCATATTGATTGCTATGTAGTATGGTCAACATTACATTTGTTAATTGTTTACATTCATGCTTACCATCATTAATGTCTTTCATAAAAGAACTAGCACCAATAGTAGATTTAAGTCGATCGAACTTTGTCCACTGTTCCCCTAGCTATATAAATCCTTGTCTCTTGGGTAGGAAATTGCAAGCAGCCTTATGGAATGCGTTTTGCCATGGCTTATATAGCTCATAAAATATGTTACATTTCAGGTATAGTTTTCTTCACTGTAAGATGGTGGGACCCAGAAACATTTGCTGCCATGCACCCAGTGGGAAAAGCAGCAAGAATATCGTGGCCATATGTTGAGGACAAGTCATATCTATGGACATGGCTGTTTGTTGTTCCTTTGGTTGCTTACACCCTGTGGCAGCTTCTATATTTCCTTATTGTCAATGTTCTGCGTCGACAAAGGCTATTGAGGGATCCAGAAGTCATGACTTCTTACAGGTCCTACATCTACTTAACCACTCTTTTTTTTAACGTAATATTATATATTGCGGTATACAAGATTCTCCTAAATACCTGAGCATATTTTAGTGTTCTCATACCTGAGTTCTCTCAAACTTTTCTTAATCTTCAATGAAATAATATTGGCATCAGCACTGATAAATTGGCGAATCTGGTAGAGTGATTATAATGCAATAGGTATAACCAAATAACTGAATTTCATGGATTGAATTCTTGATGAACTCAGTACTTTAAAATTTTTGGTTTATGATGCTTTTAGAGATAGATCAGTAACATTAGGACTTCTTCTAAGAATATGATTGGAAATTGGTCCAACTGCTCAACATAGAATAGAACAGAAACTGGCTTGATTTGCATTGAATTGACATAAAAGAGAGCAATAATGACTGTGCTTTGGGTAAACTTTAGAAAACTATCATAAACTATTACGATTTTGTGCAAAAAGATACAGTAAACTTTTTTTTGTTTGAGAAAAATACCACAAACTTTTAATCAGCAGAAAGAAACCATGTAATATCATTAAATTCCTTCATGGAAAGAGACTAATAACAGATCCTAAAGTCATGACTTCTTATAGGTTTTATTTCTGCTTCACTGCTCTTTTTATGTAATATTTATAGGTTTAATTGCAGATTCGTCCCTGTACCCTGACGCTGTCACTTGTAACCCCTAAACCAGTGTATTAGCACGTACACCCCTGAACTCCGGATGACGTTATTTCAAAGATAGGTTGAGATGTTACTTGAAAATCATGTAATGATAAATTACCTTTTGTCTCAGCCTAACTCAAAAATAAAAGACTAAATTGCTCTCTAAATTGAGGGCAAAAAAGTTCGCCGTCTAAGGTTCAAGGGGTGCGTCTGCAATTATAACCTATTATATATTGAGATTGACCTAGCTTCTGCTATATATCTGAACATATTTTAGCTTTCGGTGTTGTGGCATTGCCATACTTGAGTTATCTCAAATTTTGTTCTTATTGTCAGATGAGACACAGTCACAGTTCAATCAATAAGTTGTGCTCTTAGGATCTGTAGACTGATAAATTAGTTGGAATATTTGTGCTCTTAGGATCTGTAGACCGATAAATTAGTTGGTATATTTGGTGGAGTGCTTATAATGCAATTGGTAATTCCTAATTGCTCAAAGTATATTGATTGATTGAATTCTTGATGAACTTATCCCATGCTTTTACAGATGATCGGAAACATTAGATACTTTTTTTTATAGGAAAACACCGTAAACCTGTTCAACTGCTAAGCATAAAATTGACCGTGGATTGGCTTGATCTGTGGTCAATTTGCAGATTGGGACCAATGGTAGCTTTATATGTCACCAGAAACCACATAGTTAGTCCATTAAAAAAAAAAAAGACATTCTTATTCTTTTCTGCTTGAGAAAATTGAGGGTGACATATTGGCTACTATCTCGGTTTTTCAGAGAGCTATCAAAGAAAGCGCAGAAGGCAAACAACATCTGGTGGCAGTTAAGCGGGCTTCTAGGCGATCAGAACCGACCTACCATGTATATATTTTTCCAAGCAGTCTTCACGGTTGCAACCCTAGCTCTAACGGTCCCCATATTCCTCTCCTATGAATTGCACGTGATATTTCAGATTCTGAAGGTCTCGGCCTCCATTTGGAATGGTGGAAGCTTTCTTCTTGAGGTGATGCCGAGGCAAGTCGTGCAAAAGGAGAAGAGGAAGTTGGAGGAGATAAAACCTGTGCCCCCGAGCAACGGGGATCAAAGCGAGTATGTTTCTCTTGAAGAAGACAACTCTTCTAATGACGATCATATCGAAGAAAATCACTCTTAAATTTGATGTATAAAGTGGTACCGGCTGAGTGTGTGGTTTACTTACAAGCTTGCTAGTGTGATGATAGGAGTTTTTCGTGTTGGTTACTTCTCTTTTTGTACCTCATGTTGAGTGATGCTAATGACAATATAGGGTGGGCAGGGTACGGGTTGTTGGATGACTTCGTGTGCTTCGTGGGATGTTTTGTAGACTGTTTTTTGACAGAAGAGTGACAGTTCGTCAAATGTACATTTTGTAAGCTCTTTATTTCTCATAACCAAATAGTTCCAGTATACTGTGGGACATGGTTCAAAGTATTCCATGGATAGCATTGAATTATGAGAAGTGCATCCGTAGATGATATAGATCACCCTATTATATGTAGATATTCGATAAAATTTATACTCAATAATCTCAACGAACATTTGATTTGCTTTCAAATTTATTATCACAGGATAAAAGAAGAAAAGAAAAGGGGAAACAAAAAAGGAACTTCATTATCTTGAGACCACAGGTCACATAGCTTGAGACCACGAATTCAACTCGTAAGGTTGGCATATAAAATGAGACGACTAATCCTTGTTTGATAACCGAGTGAAGGTGTAGACGTATGGAGTGTAAAACATATTTTAGCAAGAAGGCTTAAGAGTCACATGAAGACTTGGAGCCACCTAGTAGGTATATGTCCATGAGCTTATGTTTACACCACTCCCCACCTCTCCAAAACATAAAAAGTTTTATTTTCTTAGGATATTTTTAGCATCTTACTTATTTTACCTTACAAGAGTGTTTTTCCTTATGAAGGTAAAGTTACATGTTTGGTAAATTCTACTTATTTACTTATTTTTTCCTTATAAGTATGGAGTAATAAGTTGGGATTTTTCAATTTATCTTTTGGCCTTTTAAGGAGGTTTGCATATTGATGTGGAAAGATTATTTGCCCTCTAACAAATCCAAAAACTCTGTCCATGTCCCTAGATCTCCTTTCGATCATTCTCCAAAAACTCTCACACCATTCTCAACAGACTACTTTGCCTTCTAACGCAGATCCTTTTAAGTAATTGATTTACCAAACACTTTCCGTTTATTTACCCTATAAGGGTTTTAAAGATGAGTAACAAGGGCCTTATTAGGTTTCATAAAATAGCGATTTGCCAAACATGCCCTTAACTATGACTTTCATATTGATTGCTATGTAGTATGGTCAACATTACATTTGTTAATTGTTTACATTCATGCTTACCATCATTAATGTCTTTCATAAAAGAACTAGCACCAATAGTAGATTTAAGTCGATCGAACTTTGTCCACTGTTCCCCTAGCTATATAAATCCTTGTCTCTTGGGTAGGAAATTGCAAGCAGCCTTATGGAATGCGCTTTGCCATGGCTTATATAGCTCATAAAATATGTTACATTTCAGGTATAGTTTTCTTCACTGTAAGATGGTGGGACCCAGAAACATTTGCTGCCATGCACCCAGTGGGAAAAGCAGCAAGAATATCGTGGCCATATGTTGAGGACAAGTCATATCTATGGACATGGCTGTTTGTTGTTCCTTTGGTTGCTTACACCCTGTGGCAGCTTCTATATTTCCTTATTGTCAATGTTCTCGTCGACAAAGGCTATTGAGGGATCCAGAAGTCATGACTTCTTACAGGTCCTACATCTACTTAACCACTCTTTTTTAACGTAATATTATATATGCGGTATACAAGATTCTCCTAAATACCTGAGCATATTTTAGTGTTCTCATACCTGAGTTCTCTCAAACTTTTCTTAATCTTCAATGAAATAATATTGGCATCAGCACTGATAAATTGGCCGAATCTGGTAGAGTGATTATAATGCAATAGGTATAACCAAATAACTGAATTTCATGGATTGAATTCTTGATGAACTCAGTTCTTTAAAATTTTGGTTTATGATGCTTTTAGAGATAGATCAGTAACATTAGGACTTCTTCTAAGAATATGATTGGAAATTGGTCCAACTGCTCAACATAGAATAGAACAGAAACTGGCTTGATTTGCATTGAACTGACATAAAAGAGAGCAATAATGACTGTGCTTTGGGTAAACTTTAGAAAACTATCATAAACTATTACGATTTTGTGCAAAAGATACAGTAAACTTTTTTTTTGAGAAAAATACCACAAACTTTTTAATCAGCAGAAAGAAACCATGTAATATCATTAAATTCCTTCATGGAAAGAGACTAATAACAGATCCTAAAGTCATGACTTCTTATAGGTTTTATTTCTGCTTCACTGCTCTTTTTATGTAATATTTATAGGTTTAATTGCAGATTCGTCCCCTGTACCCTGACGCTGTCACTTGTAACCCCTAAACCAGTGTATTAGCACGTACACCCCTGAACTCCGGATGACGTTATTTCAAAGATAGGTTGAGATGTTACTTGAAAATCATGTAATGATAAATTACCTTTTGTCTCAGCCTAACTCAAAATAAAAGACTAAATTGCTCTCTAAATTGAGGGCAAAAAGTTCGCCTAGGTTCAAGAAAAGCCTGCAATTATAACCTATTATATATTGAGATTGACCTAGCTTCTGCTATATATCTGAACATATTTTAGCTTTCGGTGTTGTGGCATTGCCATACTTGAGTTATCTCAAATTTTGTTCTTATTGTCAGATGAGACACAGTCACAGTTCAATCAATAAGTTGTGCTCTTAGGATCTGTAGACTGATAAATTAGTTGGAATATTTGTGCTCTTAGGATCTGTAGACCGATAAATTAGTTGGTATATTTGGTGGAGTGCTTATAATGCAATTGGTAATTCCTAATTGCTCAAAGTATATTGATTGATTGAATTCTTGATGAACTTATCCCATGCTTTTACAGATGATCGGAAACATTAGATACTTTTTTTTATAGGAAAACACCGTAAACCTGTTCAACTGCTAAGCATAAAATTGACCGTGGATTGGCTTGATCTGTGGTCAATTTGCAGATTGGGACCAATGGTAGCTTTATATGTCACCAGAAACCACATAGTTAGTCCATTAAAAAAAAGACATTCTTATTCTTTTCTGCTTGAGAAAATTGAGGGTGACATATTGGCTACTATCTCGGTTTTTCAGAGAGCTATCAAAGAAAGCAGAAGGCAAACAACATCTGGTGGCAGTTAAGCGGGCTTCTAGGCGATCAGAACCGACCTACCATGTATATATTTTTCCAAGCAGTCTTCACGGTTGCAACCCTAGCTCTAACGGTCCCCATATTCCTCTCCTATGAATTGCACGTGATATTTCAGATTCTGAAGGTCTCGGCCTCCATTTGGAATGGTGGAAGCTTTCTTCTTGAGGTGATGCCGAGGCAAGTCGTGCAAAAGGAGAAGAGGAAGTTGGAGGAGATAAAACCTGTGCCCCCGAGCAACGGGGATCAAAGCGAGTATGTTTCTCTTGAAGAAGACAACTCTTCTAATGACGATCATATCGAAGAAAATCACTCTTAAATTTGATGTATAAAGTGGTACCGGCGGGTGTGTGGTTTACTTACAAGCTTGCTAGTGTGATGATAGGAGTTTTTTCGTGTTGGTTACTTCTCTTTTTTGTACCTCATGTTGAGTGATGCTAATGACAATATAGGGTGGGCAGGGTACGGGTTGTTGGATGACTTCGTGTGCTTCGTGGGATGTTTTGTAGACTGTTTTTTTTTGACAGAAGAGTGACAGTTCGTCAAATGTACATTTTGTAAGCTCTTTATTTCTCATAACCAAATAGTTCCAGTATACTGTGGGACATGGTTCAAAGTATTCCATGGATAGCATTGAATTATGAGAAGTGCATCCGTAGATGATATAGATCACCCTATTATATGCAGGTATTCTGATAAAATTTATACTCAATAATCTCAACGAACATTTGATTTGCTTTCAAATTTATTATCACAGATAAAAAGAAGAAAAGAAAAGGGGGAAACAAAAAAAAAGGAACTTCACGTATCTTGAGACCACAGGTCACATAGCTTGAGACCACGGAATTCAACTCGTAAGGTTGGCATAGCAGTGTAAGGCCTTGCTGTGCTCCTGGTAGGGGATGATCTATAGCGGGTTAGTCTCATGTTCGAATCGAATCCTCCAATAGGTTAAAAACCCCAAAGACTACCTAAGGAAATGCGAGCGTGGATTAATCCCATCCATAATAAGGTGTGGGGAAACCTTGTGGGAAAACCAAAAAAAAAAGGATGTATTCCAATTCTTGTAATTGTACTTGCTATTAGTGTTGGAAACGAACCAAATAATTAACAAATAGTTCGTTAATTATTTGAGTAACTATTTAGTTACATTTGATTCGATAGTTCATTTAACACTAAAAATAATTTTTAGAATTGAGTTCATTAGCGAATAGAATTTAAGCAGATGTATATTTTATTTGTTTGCTTATCAAATATTTTTTAAAATTTCATCGCACAATTTGTATAATTAACACATGATGTTATATTTTCATTCCACTTATCATTTCTACTCAAGTTCTATATATTAATTTTGAAAGACTTCAATTATCTTAAATCAGTTTTCTAATGAAATATTCAAATTAAAAATATATACATCATAATTATAAAGAAATATTATATATGCGGTATACAAGATTCTCCTAAATACCTGAGCATATTTTAGTGTTCTCATACCTGAGTTCTCTCAAACTTTTCTTAATCTTCAATGAAATAATATTGGCATCAGCACTGATAAATTGGCCGAATCTGGTAGAGTGATTATAATGCAATAGGTATAACCAAATAACTGAATTTCATGGATTGAATTCTTGATGAACTCAGTTCTTTAAAATTTTGGTTTATGATGCTTTTAGAGATAGATCAGTAACATTAGGACTTCTTCTAAGAATATGATTGGAAATTGGTCCAACTGCTCAACATAGAATAGAACAGAAACTGGCTTGATTTGCATTGAACTGACATAAAAGAGAGCAATAATGACTGTGCTTTGGGTAAACTTTAGAAAACTATCATAAACTATTACGATTTTGTGCAAAAGATACAGTAAACTTTTTTTTTGAGAAAAATACCACAAACTTTTTAATCAGCAGAAAGAAACCATGTAATATCATTAAATTCCTTCATGGAAAGAGACTAATAACAGATCCTAAAGTCATGACTTCTTATAGGTTTTATTTCTGCTTCACTGCTCTTTTTATGTAATATTTATAGGTTTAATTGCAGATTCGCCCCTGTACCCTGACGCTGTCACTTGTAACCCCTAAACCAGTGTATTAGCACGCATACCCCTGAACTCCGATGACGTTATTTCAAAGATAGGTTGAGATGTTACTTGAAAATCATGTAATGATAAATTACCTTTTGTCTCAGCCTAACTCAAAAATAAAAGACTAAATTGCTCTCTAAATTGAGGGCAAAAAGTTCGCCTAAGGTTCAAGGGGTGCGTCTGCAATTATAACCTATTATATATTGAGATTGACCTAGCTTCTGCTATATATCTGAACATATTTTAGCTTTCGTGTTGTGGCATTGCCATACTTGAGTTATCTCAAATTTTGTTCTTATTGTCAGATGAGACACAGTCACAGTTCAATCAATAAGTTGTGCTCTTAGGATCTGTAGACTGATAAATTAGTTGGAATATTTGTGCTCTTAGGATCTGTAGACCGATAAATTAGTTGGTATATTTGGTGGAGTGCTTATAATGCAATTGGTAATTCCTAATTGCTCAAAGTATATTGATTGATTGAATTCTTGATGAACTTATCCCATGCTTTTACAGATGATCGGAAACATTAGATACTTTTTATAGGAAAACACCGTAAACCTGTTCAATGCTAAGCATAAAATTGACCGTGGATTGGCTTGATCTGTGGTCAATTTGCAGATTGGGACCAATGGTAGCTTTATATGTCACCAGAAACCACATAGTTAGTCCATTAAAAAAAAGACATTCTTATTCTTTTCTGCTTGAGAAAATTGAGGGTGACATATTGGCTACTATCTCGGTTTTCAGAGAGCTATCAAAGAAAGCAGAAGGCAAACAACATCTGGTGGCAGTTAAGCGGGCTTCTAGGCGATCAGAACCGACCTACCATGTATATATTTTTCCAAGCAGTCTTCACGGTTGCAACCCTAGCTCTAACGGTCCCCATATTCCTCTCCTATGAATTGCACGTGATATTTCAGATTCTGAAGGTCTCGGCCTCCATTTGGAATGGTGGAAGCTTTCTTCTTGAGGTGATGCCGAGGCAAGTCGTGCAAAGGAGAAGAGGAAGTTGGAGGAGATAAAACCTGTGCCCCGAAAGCAACGGGATCAAAGCAGTATGTTTCTCTTGAAGAAGACAACTCTTCTAATGACGATCATATCGAAGAAAATCACTCTTAAATTTGATGTATAAAGTGGTACCCTGGGTGTGTGGTTTACTTACAAGCTTGCTAGTGTGATGATAGGAGTTTTTCGTGTTGGTTACTTCTCTTTTGTACCTCATGTTGAGTGATGCTAATGACAATATAGGGTGGGCAGGGTACGGGTTGTTGGATGACTTCGTGTGCTTCGTGGGATGTTTTGTAGACTGTTTTTTGACAGAAGAGTGACAGTTCGTCAAATGTACATTTTGTAAGCTCTTTATTTCTCATAACCAAATAGTTCCAGTATACTGTGGGACATGGTTCAAAGTATTCCATGGATAGCATTGAATTATGAGAAGTGCATCCGTAGATGATATAGATCACCCTATTATATGTAGATATTACGATAAAATTTATACTCAATAATCTCAACGAACATTTGATTTGCTTTCAAATTTATTATCACAGGATAAAAGAAGAAAAGAAAAGGGGAAACAAAAAGGAACTTCACGATCTTGAGACCACAGGTCACATAGCTTGAGACCACGAATTCAACTCGTAAGGTTGGCATAGCGATGTAAGGCCTTCTTTGTGCTCTGGTAGGGGATGATCTATAGCGGGTTAGTCTCATGTTCAATCGAATCCTCCAATAGGTTAAAAACCCCAAAGACTACCTAAGGAAATGCGATTAATCCCATCCATAATAAGGTGTGGGGAAACCTTGTGGGAAAACCAAAAAAAGGATGTATTCCAATTCTTGTAATTGTACTTGCTATTAGTGTTGGAAGCGAACCAAATAATTAACAAATAGTTCGTTAATTATTTGAGTAACTATTTAGTTACATTTGATTCGATAGTTCATTTAACACTAAAAATAATTTTTAGAATTGAGTTCATTAGCGAATAGAATTTAAGCAGATGTATATTTTATTTGTTTGCTTATCAAATATTTTTTAAAATTTCATCGCACAATTTGTATAATTAACACATGATGTTATATTTTCATTCCACTTATCATTTCTACTCAAGTTCTATATATTAATTTTGAAAGACTTCAATTATCTTAAATCAGTTTTCTAATGAAATATTCAAATTAAAAATATATACATCATAATTATAAAGAAATAATTTTATTTATAAATTTAAATACTATTTGAAAGTCAAATGCTTTAGTGGAATGAATCTACTTGGTACTCGATAAATATTCATGAATATTTATAAATATTTATCAAATACAGTATTCGAGTTTGAATTTGAAAAGCTCTAGATATAGATATTCAATTCAGATTTGAATTGATAACTTTTAGCAAATGCAAATACCTTAGTATTCAATTATTCGAATCGCTCGTTTTTCACCCCACTTGCTAGTTCTTACAAAATGATACTGTAGCAGCAATCCCGTCCTGCAAGATTTAGTCCCCATGAAGCAAATTATCACAACAAAATTGTGAATTAATCACATCCAGTCAGAGAACAATGGCATAGATTTTGATTAAGCTTTTGGCAATACATTTCCATAGATATGCACACACAGTTATACATACTTACAAGATCCGTAAAACTCAAGTACAGTGCTAGTTTGTACAAACATATCCACTTCATCCTGTAAAATATACACACTATGAAACTTTCTCCAAACTTTAAACAACAAAACTACTACAAAACTTATACTAAATTTTGAACTTCTTGGTGTATGCTAAAACTCTGATTCAATCTTGTACAATTTTGATCGTAAACTTTGATAACAGCTGAGGGATACCAGAGATAATTGGACCGTATGTCTGCGACATAAACAATTCAAAGTTTGTTGGAAAACATTAATAGTACTACGCAAATTTACAACTAAATAAAAAAAATATAACCTTGCAATTATCATGAAGCTGGCATATTGGAACAGCAAGCAGTTTCATGTTTCTTGGCACAACAAATTGCCAAGTCATTGGTAGGCTAACAAGAAAAAGCTTTGTGCATTCCTTAAGAAGAAAACACATGCAAAATTAGTTAACTGAAGTTGTCATATGAGAGGATATGTCGATAGACATATATGGATACCTTCGGCTTTCGAGGCATATAGGGATAAGGCAAAGTTTCAAAACCAGAGCGCCACCACATTCCGATGCATTCTCCTATCTGAAAGAGAAAGGAGGACCACCAGATCAATAGATTTTTTAGGGTACAAAATAAGCAATTCTACTTATTACATGGAGTCCCCACATCATGTGACTAGAGCTCATATACATTTTTCATTATATATATATATATATATATATATATATATATATATATATATATATATATATATATATATATATATATATATATATAAGACTTCGCCACTTTATACTTATTTTTTTTATTAGCACTTAGAACCCCAGATGCTCAAACGGAGTTGTATCTCCATTATCTGTACCTATAGTATAGGAGGTGTATTCCTCAAGACGTCTATTTGTGAAAAAACAATTTTCTCTCTCTGATTGTAAAAGAGTCAAAACAATTTCACTTGGGGGGTTTATCTACAACAGCAGAACTGCAGGGGGTCTATTTGCAATTGCGCGGTACTACAGGGAGTCTATCCGAAATTAACCTCTGGAAAATTGCATTGACGTCACGTGAAACCAACATGACGGATACAAATAACGGGGAGATACCTCCGTTTGAGATCTTGGGGTCAAAGGGCTTATAGTACAAGAGACTTATTGGCAATTAACCATTTTGATTATTACAAAGAGAACTACCAAACCAAAGAACTATACCTCCCAATCACCGTCATCACTATTATTATGAGATAACTTTCTTGATAGCTTGCGCTTCAATCCTGCAGTGTCTGTATCAATCAAAAGCATTAATGCATTTTACTCAAAATGGCTTATACTCTAAAAAAATGCAGACTGAACATATTGGGTCATTTAAAATGAGATTACGATAGCTGAAAAATTAGACGTCTCGTAATATAGACCAACCTGATTCACCAGGTCGCAGACGACCTCCAGGAAGACTGAAGATCGAGTTTCTCACTTGCAACAGCAGAACATGTGGTTGTTGATACAATTCAACCTATTTCAAGAGATTGTCATGGTTACAGCATATATATCATAAATGAGACTTGTTGATTTTTCTAAAAATATAAGCCTGGAAAAAGTGGCTTTAGTGTATATCTGATCATCACATATCAGAAAGGGAACACAAGAAAGTAGATGCTTAATTAGAGCTTCACAAGGATTACGCCAATTAATCTCTGTTGCAACTTTCTCAAAGGGGGAAAAAAAGAGAGAATCTGTTAGACAACGAAGGACTGTTATGATTGTCTCACATCCATTCAGTTCAGGAATCAATTGGTCTAGCAAAGTCATGAGATGAGAAATTTAGTCCCACGATGGAAGTGTTAGATAAATATATATGGTTAAATACACTTAATAAGGTCATTTCATCTGAGTCAAGGTAGATTACTTTAGTCCATCTCTTTATGGACCGCCCCAACACACAAAGACACTTAAAAATTGAGTTCCCTATGATACCAATCCTGAATGATTCTTGTTTATCTCATGAAACCCCATGGCTGTACTTTGGGATGTCTCAAAACCACCCTGAAGGCTGAACTTTAACCTTTCGCAATGACAACACCCCCTAGAATTAATATAAAACTATAATCCTCTGGTGGCAGTTAAGCGGGCTTCTAGGCGATCAGAACCGACCTACCATGTATATATTTTTCCAAGCAGTCTTCACGGTTGCAACCCTAGCTCTAACGGTCCCCATATTCCTCTCCTATGAATTGCACGTGATATTTCAGATTCTGAAGGTCTCGGCCTCCATTTGGAATGGTGGAAGCTTTCTTCTTGAGGTGATGCCGAGGCAAGTCGTGCAAAAGGAGAAGAGGAAGTTGGAGGAGATAAAACCTGTGCCCCCGAGCAACGGGGATCAAAGCGAGTATGTTTCTCTTGAAGAAGACAACTCTTCTAATGACGATCATATCGAAGAAAATCACTCTTAAATTTGATGTATAAAGTGGTACCGGCTGAGTGTGTGGTTTACTTACAAGCTTGCTAGTGTGATGATAGGAGTTTTTTCGTGTTGGTTCCTTCTCTTTTTTGTACCTCATGTTGAGTGATGCTAATGACAGTATAGGGTGGGCAGGGTACGGGTTGTTGGATGACTTCGTGTGCTTCGTGGGATGTTTTGTAGACTGTTTTTTTTTGACAGAAGAGTGACAGTTCGTCAAATGTACATTTTGTAAGCTCTTTATTTCTCATAACCAAATAGTTCCAGTATACTGTGGGACATGGTTCAAAGTATTCCATGGATAGCATTGAATTATGAGAAGTGCATCCGTAGATGATATAGATCACCCTATTATATGTAGATATTCTGATAAAATTTATACTCAATAATCTCAACGAACATTTGATTTGCTTTCAAATTTATTATCACAGGATAAAAAGAAGAAAAGAAAAGGGGGAAACAAAAAAAAGGAACTTCACGTATCTTGAGACCACAGGTCACATAGCTTGAGACCACGGAATTCAACTCGTAGGGTTGGCGTAGCAGTGTAAGGCCCTGCTGTGCTCCTGGTGGGGGATGATCCATAGCGGGTTAGTCTCATGTTCGAATCCTCCAATAGGTTAAAACCCTGGGCGGCCTACGAAAGCGGCGTGAATTAATCCCATCCATAATAAGGTGTGGGGGAAAACCAAAAAAAAAAAGAAGAAGGAAGTATTCCAATTCTTGTGGTTGTACTTGCTATTAATGTTGGAAACGAACCAAATAATTAACAAATAGTTCGTTAATTATTTGAGTAACTATTTAGTTATATTTGATTCGATAGTTCATTTAACACTAAAAATAATTTTTAGTATTCGAGTTCATTAGCGAATAGAATTTAAGCGGATGTATATTTTATTTGTTTGCTTATCAAATATTTTTTAAAATTTCATCGCACAATTTGTATAATTAACACATGATGTTATATTTTCATTCCACTTATCATTTCTACTCAAGTTCTATATATTAATTTTGAAAGACTTCAATTATCTTAAATCAGTTTTCTAATGAAATATTCAAATTAAAATATATACATCATAATTATAAAGAAATAATTTTATTTATAAATTTAAATACTATTTGAAAGTCAAATGCTTTAGTGGAATGAATCTACTTGGTACTTTCGATAAATATTCATGAATATTCATAAATATTTATCAAATACGAGTATTCGAGTTGAATTTGAAAAGCTCTAGATATAGATATTCAATTCAGATTTGAATTCGATAACTTTTAACAAATATAAATACCTTAGTATTCAATTATTCGAATCTATCGTTTTCACCCCAACTTGCTAGTTCTTACAAAATGATACTGTAGCAGCAATCCCTTCCTGCAAGATTTAATGCCCGTGAAGCAAATTATCATAACAAAATTGTGAATTAATCACATCCAGTCAGAGAACAATGGCATAGATTTTGATTAAGCTTTTGGCAACAAATTTCCATAGATATGCACACACAGTTATACATACTTACAAGCGGGTTTCTAAAATTGACAAAGTGGCTGAGTCCAAGTTTCATCACTCATAAAAGGGAACACAAGAAAGAGGCATGTTAGAATTAATATAAAACTATAATCCTCGACCCTCACCATAACTTCGGAGTTTTGGTCTAATGGTCAAATAAAGAACACCCGATTTGCAAATAATTAAAATATCTTGAGAGAGAAGGAAAAAAAATTTCTCAAATTTCAGGCAACGTACCACCTTCCCTAAAATTTGGCTTCTTTTTCCGCTAAGAAATTTTATTTATGCAAATTACATGTAGAGAGTCCAGTGAGAAAAGTTCAAAGTCCAGGGGATTTTGTGTGACACCCCAAAAATTACAGCTAGGATCATGTGGCATAAACAAAATTCAGGAAGTTATGTGTAACCCCAAAGTTTACGGGGGGTTTTGTGAAATTAACCCTTAAAAGCTAGTCAATTTTATTAAATAAATACTAAATAAGTCGGTTAAAATAAAATAAAATACAAAAAAACCCAATTTCATTTGAAAAAAAATTCCAATAAAAATTGGAGGGCATCCAAATTCAGGAGTAAAAAAAGGGGAACTGACCATGAGAACCCCACGGACGCAAGTCCTCAGCCCATGAGCTCCATAGCTGATCATCCTCATCATCGAAAAGTAATTAATTAATCCAAACAAAACCCATATATAATCACAAACTTAAATAAAAAAACCCAGAGAATTACTTGGACTGCAACCGCTCAATCCTGTCTTCATGGCTTGCGTCCTTGTGATCGACTACGGATTCTTTGGATGAGAAATAGTAGCGATCGAGGGGGTAGATTTCCATGGTTTTGTTTTCCTTGCCATTGATTTGCCCATCTTCCATTTTTGAGAAGGGAGACTTGAGAGAGATGGAGAGAGTTTCTTGAAGAAGTTTGAACTATGTCCATACGTGTATATATATATATATTGAGTGAGGGTGTGTAGAAGAGAGTGGAAACTTGAAGACACGTGGATGCAGGAGATGCCTTTGTCGGCTGAAGCGGTGCTAATGTGGCGACTACTCCACAAATACTCACCTGCTTTCTTCTTTATTTTATTTTTGTTGACTTAGCAATCCTTTTTCATGTTGTCTTGAAATGGTTTTTTAAAAAAAAAAAAAAAAAAAGGCAAATAGCACTTATAGTTTTAGACTGTTTTGTTAATTGGTGAAAGCTGATTCAGAAGTGAACCAGTTTACTTTAGTTTATTTTTCAGCCTTTAAATTGGTTTAGTTGTAGACCAAAAGAGGAGTTTGTCCATAACTAAACTAGATATTTCCAAAAAATAGTTTAAGGAACAAGTGTTGGTCTAATTTTAGGGACTTGCCAAATCATGGCAATTTTACCCTAACTTGTTTGACTTTTATGCGTTGTTGTCTTCTGTTATCCAACCGTGAGAATATTTTCACACGTGGATCACATGTCAAATTTAAATGGCTTATATTTTAGTATTTACTTCTTTACCTAGGGTAATTTTCAACGAATGGGCATTTTCATCCATTGAGATGATTTCTAATACCAACTATCGAAAAAGCTAGGTATATAATTGCTCTGAAATAAAACTTAAGGTATATAAATACTAAAATAGTGTAACTGTAGGAATATAAATGCTATTTAACTTTTTTATATATATATATATATATATATATATATATATATATATATATATATATATATATATATATATATATATATATATATATATATATATTATGTACCTAAGGAGCCACCTTAGATTGAATCTAAGGATGCCTCTCGATGCATGGATTGGGCTATTCCAATGAGCGATCCACACCATTCATCATGATCTAAATATCTTAAAACATCTATAAAACAAAAATCATGATGTTTCAATACTTCTAACACATATTTTCATTGTCACTTTAGTTATATTGTCGTAAAACCGTTAATTTTACAATCACTTGATGCATGAGTAATTACAACCCAATATACCTAATTTTTTATTTATACATTATCCAAAACATATAGATCAAAATGAGCGGAATGGATCAAGTAAATTGATTGCATATAATGTAATTTGAAGGTGCATCCTTAGATGCAACCTAAGGAGCCTCCTTAGGTACATATTTCCCTATATATATATATATATATATATATATATATATATATATATATATATATATATATATATAGGAAAATGCTAAAATGAGATGGTGAGCTCAAATTCTTATCGTGAGCTAGCCCAATCGACTACTCGAAATGATGATCGACACATGCAAGTGATTTGCACTCATCATGATCTATATGTAGAAAAAATTATATTGTTTTGACATTTTAATCATTATTTTAGCTATGATAAAACGGACGTCACTAAACCTGTCATGTAAAAATGATCAAAGTAGTTTGATTCATACTCTAAAAGGCTCCAAATTATGTGAAAATTTTATCACATATACTTAATGACGTGTTGAACAAGATGTACGGTGTCATCATGAATTTGATGAACCGATTAGTCTAGCTCACGATAAGATTTGAGCTCACCATCTCACAATAGCATTACTATATATATATATATATATATATATATATATATATATATATATATATATATATATATATATATATATATATATATATATATATATATATATATATATATATAAAAGACTTCGACCACTTTATACTTATTTTTATTAGCACTTAGAACCCCTGATGCTCAAACGGAGTTGTATCTCCATTATTTGTACCTATAGTATAGGGTATGTATTCCTGAATACGTCTATTTGTGAAAAAAAAACAATTTTCTTTCTCTCATTGTGAAAGAGTCGAAACAATTTCACTTGGGGGGTCTATCTGCAACAACAGAACTGCAGGGGGTCTATTTGCAATTGCACGATAGTACAGATCCAAAATTAACCTCTGGAAAATTGCATTGACGTAACGTGAAACCAACATGACAGATACAATAACAGGGAGATACCTCCGTTTGAGATCTTGGGGTCAAAGGGCTTATAGCACAAGAGACTTATTGGCAATTAACCGTTTTGATTGTTACAAAGATAACTACCAAACCAAAGAACTATACCTCCCAATCACCGTCATCACCATTATTATGAGATAACTTTCTTGATAGCTTGCGCTTCAATCCTGCAGTGTCTGTTCCAATCGAAAGCATTAATGCATTTTACTCAAAATGGCTTATACTCTAAAAAAAAAATGCAGACTGAACATCTCGTAATATAGACTAACCTGATTCACCGGGTCGCAGACGGCCTCCAGGAAGACTGAAGATCGAGTTTCTCACTTGCAACAGCAGAACATGCGGTTGTTGATACAATTCAACCTATTTCAAGAGATTGTCATGGTTACAGCATATATATCATAAATGAGACTTGTTGATTTTTCTAAAAATATAAGACTGGAAAAAGTGGCTTTAGTGTATATCTGATCATCACATATCAGAAAGGGAACACAAGAAAGTAGATGCTTAATTAGAGCTTCACAAGGATTACGCCAATTAATCTCTGTTGCAACTTTCTCAAAGGGGGAAAAAAAGAGAGAATCTGTTGCGACAACGAAGGACTGTTATGATTGTCTCACATCCATTCAGTTCAGGAATCAATTGGTCTAGCAAAGTCATGAGATGAGAAATTTAGTCCCACGATGGAAGTGTTAGATAAATATATATGGTTAAATACACTTAATAAGGTCATTTCATCTGAGTCAAGGTAGATTACTTTAGTCCATCTCTTTATGGACCGCGGCAACCCAACACGGACAAAGACACTTAAAAATTGAGTTCCCTATGATACCAATCCTGAATGATTCTTGTTTATCTCATGAAACCCCATGGCTGTACTTTGGGATGTCTCAAAAACCACCCTGAAGGCTGAACTTTAACCTTTTCGCAACTGACAACACCCCCTGTTAGAATTAATATAAAACTATAATCCTCGACCCTCACCATAACTTCGGCGTTTTGGTGTAATGGTTAGAGGGACTAAATTTAAAATGATATCAGAGCAACCCAGGTTCAAATCCCACCGGCCACGAATTAAAAGCGGGTTTTCTAAAAATTGACACCGCTGCGTGAGTCCAAGTTTCGACTATAAAAGGGCCTTCAACAAAGAGGGCATGTTAGAATTAATATAAAACTATAATCTCGACCCCACCATAAAAAAAGTTTTGGTCTAATGGTCAAATAAAGAACACCGATTTGCAAATAATTAAAATATCTTGAGAGAGAAGGAAAAATTTCTCAAATTTCAGGCAACATACCCCTTCCCTATAATTTGGCTTATTTTCCCGCTAAGAAATTTTATTTATGCAAATTACATGTAGAGGGGGTCCAGTGAGAAAAGTTCAAAAGCCAGGGGGTTTGTGCGACACCCCAAAATTACAGCTAAGCTAAGGTCACGTGAGATAAACAAAATTCAGGAGGTCATGTGTAACCGTCAAAGTTTACGGGGGGTTTTGTCAAATTAACCCTTAAAAACTGGTCAACTTTATTAAATAAATAAATACTAAATAAGTCGGTTAAAATAAAATAAAATACAAAAATAATCCAATTTCATTTGAAAAAAATTTCCAATAAAAATTGGAGGGCATCCAAATTCAGGAGTAAAAAAAGGGGAACTGACCAGGAGAACCCCTCGGACGCAAGTCCTCAGCCCATGAGCTCCGTAGCTGATCATCCTCATCGTCAAAAAAGTAATTAATTAATCCAAACAAAACCCATATATAATCACAAACTTAAATAAAAAAACCCAGAGAATTACTTGGACTGCAAGCGCTGAATCCTGTCTTCATGGGTTCCATCCTTGTCGATCACGGATTCTTTGGACGAGAAATAGTAGCGATCGAGGGGGTAGATTTCCATGGTTTTGCTTTCGTTGCCATTGATTTGCCCATCTTCCATTTTTGAGAAGGGAGACTTGAGAGAGATCGAGAGAGTTTATTGAATAAGTGTGAACTATATATATATATATATATATATATATATATATATATATAGTGAGGAGCGTGTGTAGAAGAGAGTGGAAACTGGAAGACACTTGGATGCAGGAGATGCCTTTGGCGGCTGAAGCGGTGCTAATGTGACGACTACTCCACAAATACTCACCTGCTTTCTTCTTTATTTTATTTTTGCTAATAGGCAAATAGCACTTATAGTTTTAGACTGTTTTGTTAATTGGTAAAAGCTGATTCAGAAGTGAACCAGTTTACTTTAGTTTATTTTTCAGCCTTTAAATTGGTTTAGTTGTAGACCAAAGAGGAGTTTGTCCATAACTAAACCAGATATTTCCAAAAAATAGTTTAAGGAACAAGTGTTGGTCTAATTTTAGGGACTTGCCAAATCATGGCAATTTTACCCTAACTTGTTTGACTTTTATGCGTACAGTCTTCTGTTATCCAACCGTGAGAATATTTTCACACGTGGATCACATGTCAAATTTAAATGGCTTATATTTTAGTATTTACTTTACCTAGGGTAATTTTCAACGAAGGGCATTTTCATCCATTGAGATGATTTCTAATACCAAATATCGAAAAAGCTAGGTATATAATCTAATTGAAATAAAACTTAAGGTATATAAATACTAAAATAGTGTAGAAATAATCAATTAATAAGTGTAGAAATGAAACTTAAGGTATATATCTACTGATAGATTTTACGTGCGAAATTCTTTTTACTCTTTTAGCCTTGGACTTGAATTTGACAACAAACTATTTCCTTTTTATTTCGTAGGTTCAAGAATCAGAAAAGCTTCACTCTGCAATAATTCAACTAGAGAGATAATAAACTCGAAACATCCACGACACTACAAGGATGCAAACCAATTCTTGTAATTGTACTTGCTATTAGTTTGAAAGCGAACCAAATAATTAACAAATAGTTAATTATTTGAGTAACTATTTAGTTACATTTGATTCGATAGTTCATTTAACACTAAAAATAATTTTTTAATTGAGTTCATTAGCGAATAGAATTTAAGCAGATGTATATTTTATTTGTTTGCTTATCAAATATTTTTTAAAATTTCATAAACAATTTGTATAATTAACACATGATGTTATATTTTCATTCCACTTATCATTTCTACTCAAGTTCTATATATTAATTTTGAAAGACTTCAATTATCTTAAATCAGTTTTCTAATGAAATATTCAAATTAAAATATATACATCATAATTATAAAGAAATAATTTTATTTATAAATTTAAATACTATTTGAAAGTCAAATGCTTTAGTGGAATGAATCTACTTGGTACTCGATAAATATTCATGAATATTTATAAATATTTATCAAATATCGAGTATTCGAGTTTGAATTTGAAAAGCTCTAGATATAGATATTCAATTCAGATTTGAATTCGATAACTTTTAGCAAATGCAAATACCTTAGTATTCAATTATTCGAATCGTCGTTTTTCACCCCACTTGCTAGTTCTTACAAAATGATACTGTAGCAGCAATCCCGTCCTGCAAGATTTAGTCCCCATGAAGCAAATTATCACAACAAAATTGTGAATTAATCACATCCAGTCAGAGAACAATGGCATAGATTTTGATTAAGCTTTTGGCAATACATTTCCATAGATATGCACACACAGTTATACATACTTACAAGATCCGTAAAAACTCAAGTACAGTGCTAGTTTGTACAAACATATCCACTTCATCCTGTAAAATATACACACTATGAAACTTTCTCCAAACTTTAAACAACAAAAACTACTACAAAAACTTATACTAAATTTTGAACTTCTTGGTGTATGCTAAAACTCTGATTCAATCTTGTACAATTTTGATCGTAAACTTTGATAACAGCTGAGGGATACCAGAGATAATTGGACCGTATGTCTGCGACATAAACAATTCAAAGTTTGTTGGAAAACATTAATAGTACTACGCAAATTTACAACTAAATAAAAATATAACCTTGCAATTATCATGAAGCTGGCATATTGGAACAGCAAGCAGTTTCATGTTTCTTGGCACAACAAATTGCCAAGTCATTGGTAGGCTAACAAGAAAAAGCTTTGTGCATTCCTTAAGAAGAAAACACATGCAAAATTAGTTAACTGAAGTTGTCATATGAGAGGATATGTCGATAGACATATATGGATACCTTCGCTTTCGAGGCATATAGGGATAAGGCAAAGTTTCAAAACCGAGAGCCACCACATTCGATGCATTCTCCTATCTGAAAGAGGAGGACCGGTTATCTTGAATAGATTTTATTATAGGTTGGTCAAGCAAATTTCATTAATGGAGCTCTTTACATCGATGTGACTAGAGCTCATATATTTTTTCATTATATATATATATATATATATATATATATATATATATATATATATATATATATATATATATATATATATATATATATATATAAGACTCGCCACTTTATACTTATTTTTTTTATTAGCACTTAGAACCCCAGATGCTCAAACGGAGTTGTATCTCCATTATCTGTACCTATAGTATAGGAGGTGTATTCCTCAAGACGCGTCTATTTGTGAAAAACAATTTTCTCTCTGATTGTAAAAGAGTCAAAACAATTTCACTTGGGGGTTTATCTACAACAGCTAATCAAGTAGGGGTCTATTTGCAATTATGCGGTACCAGGAGTCTATCCAAATTAACCTCTGGAAATTGACGTCACGTGAAACCAACATGACGGATACAAATAACGGGAGATACCTCCGCTTGAGATCTTGGGGTCAAAGGGCTTATAGTACAAGAGACTTATTGGCAATTAACCATTTTGATTATTACAAAGAGAACTACCAAACCAAAGAATATACCTCCCAATCACCGTCATCACTATTATTATGAGATAACTTTCTTGATAGCTTGCGCTTCAATCCTGCAGTGTCTGTATCAATCAAAAGCATTAATGCATTTTACTCAAAATGGCTTATACTCTAAAAAAATGCAGACTGAACATATTGGGTCATTTAAAATGAGATTACGATAGCTGAAAAATTAATGCCCTTAATATAGACCAACCTGATTCACCAGATGTACCGACCTCCAGGAAGACTGAAGATCGAAGCTCACTTGCAACAGCAGAATATGGTTGTTGATACAATTCAACCTATTTCAAGAGATTGTCATGGTTACAGCATATATATCATAAATGAGACTTGTTGATTTTTCTAATATAAGCCTGGAAAAGTGGCTTTTAGTGTATATCTGATCATCACATATCAGAAAGGGAACACAAGAAAGTAGATGCTTAATTAGAGCTTCACAAGGATTACGCCAATTAATCTCTGTTGCAACTTTCTCAAAGGGGAAAAAAAGAGAGAATCTGTTGCACAACGAAGGACTGTTATGATTGTCTCACATCCATTCAGTTCAGGAATCAATTGGTCTAGCAAAGTCATGAGATGAGAAATTTAGTCCCACGATGGAAGTGTTAGATAAATATATATGGTTAAATACACTTAATAAGGTCATTTCATCTGAGTCAAGGTAGATTACTTTAGTCCATCTCTTTATGGACCAATGGCAACCCAACACGGACAAAGACACTTAAAAATTGAGTTCCCTATGATACCAATCCTGAATGATTCTTGTTTATCTCATGAAACCCCATGGCTGTACTTTGGGATGTCTCAAAAACCACCCTGAAGGCTGAACTTTAACCTTTGCAACCGACAACACTCGCTAGAATTAATATAAAACTATAATCCCGACCCTCACCATAACTTCGGCGCTTTTGGTGTAATGGTTAGAGGACTAAATTTAAAATGATATCGAGAAACCCGGGTTCAAATCCCACCGCACACGAATTAAAAGCGGGTTTTAAAAATTGACACTGGCCAAGCAGGAGTCTCAAGTCATATCATAAAGGGCCTTCAACCCAGGGCATGTTAGAATTAATATAAAACTATAATCCTCGACCCTCACCATAACTCTGAATTGGTCTAATGGTCAAATAAAGAACACCCGATTTGCAAATAATTAAAATATCTTGAGAGAGAAGGAAAAAATTTCAAATTTAACGCATCACCTTCCCTAAAATTTGGCTTCTTTCCGCTAAGAAATTTTATTTATGCAAATTACATGTAGAGAGTCCAGTGAGAAAAGTTCAAAGTCCAGGGATTTTGTGTGACACCCCAAAATTACAGCTAGGATCATGTGGCATAAACAAAATTCAGGAAGTTATGTGTAACCCCAAAGTTTACGGGGTTTTGTGAAATTAACCCTTAAAAGCTAGTCAATTTTATTAAATAAATACTAAATAAGTCGGTTAAAATAAAATAAAATATAAAAAACCCAATTTCATTTGAAAAAAATTCCAATAAAAATTGGAGGGCATCCAAATTCAGGAGTAAAAAGGGGAACTGACCATGAGAACCCCACGGACGCAAGTCCTCAGCCCATGAGCTCCATAGCTGATCATCCTCATCATCGAAAAGTAATTAATTAATCCAAACAAAACCCATATATAATCACAAACTTAAATAAAAAAACCCAGAGAATTACTTGGACTGCAACCGCTCAATCCTGTCTTCATGGCTTGCGTCCTTGTGATCGACTACGGATTCTTTGGATGAGAAATAGTAGCGATCGAGGGGTAGATTTCCATGGTTTTGTTTTCCGCCATTGATTTGCCCATCTTCCATTTTTGAGAAGGGAGACTTGAGAGAGATGGAGAGAGTTTCTTGAAGAAGTTTGAACTATGTCCATACGTGTATATATATATATATTGAGAGAGGGTGTGTAGAAGAGTGGAAACTTGAAGACACGTGGATGCAGGAGATGCCTTTGTCGGCTGAAGCGGTGCTAATGTGGCGACTACTCCACAAATACTCACCTGCTTTCTTCTTTATTTTATTTTTGCTAATAGGCAAATAGCACTTATAGTTTTAGACTGTTTTGTTAATTGGTGAAAGGCTATTGAAGAACCAGTTTACTTTAGTTTATTTTCAAACCTTTAAATTGGGTTGTAGACCAAAGAGGAGTTTGTCCATAACTAAACTAGATATTTCCAAAAATAGTTTAAGGAACAAGTGTTGGTCTAATTTTAGGGACTTGCCAAATCATGGCAATTTTACCCTAACTTGTTTGACTTTTATGTTGTTGTCTTCTGTTATCCAACCGTGAGAATATTTTCACACGTGGATCACATGTCAAATTTAAATGGCTTATATTTTAGTATTTACTTCTTTACCTAGGGTAATTTTCAACGAATGGGCATTTTCATCCATTGAGATGATTTCTAATACCAACTATCGAAAAAGCTAGGTATATAATTGCTCGAAATAAAACTTAAGGTATATAAATACTAAAATAGTGTAGAAATAATCAATTAATAAGTGTAGAAATGAAACTTAAGGTATATATCTACTGATAGATTTTACGTGCGAAATTTTTACTCTTTTAGCCTTGGACTTGAATTTGACAACAAACTATTTCCTTTTTATTTCGAAGGTTCAAGAATCAGAAAAGCTTCACTCTGCAATAATTCAACTAGAGAGATAATAAACTCGAAACATCCACGACGCTACA
This sequence comes from Asparagus setaceus, assembly GCA_012295165.1. Taxonomy (NCBI): domain Eukaryota; kingdom Viridiplantae; phylum Streptophyta; class Magnoliopsida; order Asparagales; family Asparagaceae; genus Asparagus; species Asparagus setaceus. The sequence continues at coordinate 75,182,750 of CM022706.1, forward strand.
AGGATGCAAACGCAATTACCCTTTTAAATTTGCTAATTAGCATATATAGTTTCCCATACTTTGCACTTATAAACCCCCACTTGTTTTTATGCCGCACTTAAATTTATTGAAGTTTTTAAAATTTGCATTTGAGTGCTCTATGTTATACAACTGTGGGAATATTCTTTCGAAATTCTGATATGACATTTACATGCTAATTTTAGAACTTTTAACCCTTTTTTTTTAATAATTTACTATTAAATATTTCCCAGTTATTTCTCAAAATAGAATCTAGATAGATTTAAAATAAAATTAAGATAGATTAACAATAAATTTAATGAAGATTAAGTATTAAAAGTTATATAATTAGCATGTAATAGAGAATTTTTGGAAATATTCTCATGTTTGCATAGCATAAGGTATAAAAGTGCAGGTTTTAGACTATGTAAGTGTTGCCATAAACAGGAAAGGGCATATAAGTGCAAAATAAAGAAACTATAGGGTATATAAGTTCTACTTAACCTTTAAATTTGGATCAGATTATATAAATTTTTTGAGTTATTTGCATATATACCCTTCATGGGTATTTGCAAAAATACTCCCAAATCTTAGTATTTGCAAAACTAACTATGGAAAAAATACCCTTAAAATCAACAAATCATCAACTTGGTGTTAAAATTTTAACTATGTTGTTGATAATTTTTGCATTTTAATTACAAATTAGCTTATCAAAGTTAATGATTAATTGCTTTGAATGTGTTATAGCCCACAAATAACTAAGTGTTAATCCTCCTTGGGAAGCCGACATGTGTCCCGTTCCACGCCTAATCAGACATATGCAGAGACGAACGACATTAAACTACCCCTGCGGCCGACAACTTGCGTAACCGACTAAAAAGGAGGTACTTGTCGACCTATCACCGAGATCAAGTCCACGAGCACTCACACTCGACCTACTATTCCAGCCGATAACTTGAGTAGCTGACTAAAAAGGCGGTACTTGTCACCCCGCTCGCAGAGCCGACTGGAAAGGCGGGGTGCCCTCGAACCTCCCGTCGACAACCGACTGCTCTCGCCTTAAATGCTCTGTCAGAGTCATCATTGCTCTAGCCCTTATAGTCTTTATGACTCATCGGACCCAGTCAACACTAAGCACCTGCTGTCGTCCCCATATTAAATGCCTAGATGACTTACTCCTTTCGGCGGCCGACACCTGTGAAGTACGTGATGACTGAGCTGCAATCTGGACTCTGCCAAAGTTACCTGTCTGCCCTTCTGATCTACTATAAAAGGAAGACATGCTGCCTAATGTAACTCTCTCTGGTCTTTTCCATGCAACTCTAAATCATTTTCACCTTACATTTTCCCACTCAAGATCAATTATTGACTTGATCGTTGGAGGAACAATCAGAGAACCCAACTCCGTCCTCTCACGAGCTCTTTATGTGCAGGAGACAACATCAGGCTTCAGAACCGGTCATCTGAGGAAGTTTGAGGACCCTAACACCACTATAATCCACCAACAAACCCCCTGTTTGATAACTGACATTAACAGTTTGGCACCCACTGTGGGGCCTGTCATCCTTCTCCATACGAGATGTCTGGTTCTGAACATCCCGGTAGTTCCTTCAACCCACTTCCCGAAGAACCGCATGCGGGCTATGTCAGTCAGGCCCAGTTGGATGAATCTGCTTAGAGGATCTCTCGGTCTTTCCAGAGCTAGCTTCTTTGCTTTCAATGAGCTCCTCAACCGGATTCTCCCAACAACCCTCCTCATTATTTTTCCTCCTCCACCTTCAATAGGCCAACCATCGCATGTTCCTCCGCCCCCGACGGGTCCGCCATTCATCCCTCCTCTTCCTGGGCGTGCCGCACAGACGACACAACAAGGAGACTACGCCGAGTACACGTCTCCTACCACCAAGAAACTGCTTATGCTCCTCCCAAAGATCGCCAGATGAAGCGATGGGGAGAGCCTCATTTTAAAATACCAAATTAAGTTGACTTAGCAATCCTTTTTCATGTTGTCTTGAAATGATTTTTTTTAAAAAAAAAAGGCAAATAGCACTTATAGTTACATTATTTTAGGGCGTGTTTTTAGAGGGTGTTTGGGGAGCTTATTTTTTTGGTTAAACTAGCTTTTAAGTTAGCTTTTTTATATCTATTTGTTTGGTAAAAGACCAAATTAAGTTGACTTATAAGCCCCATTTTAAAAAGGTGGTATACCTTAGCTTTTAAAAATTAGCTTATAAGCTCACTTAAATAAGCTAGGTGTGACCAAAGAAATTACTATTCTACCCAAATAATATTTATAGCATTTTTACCGGAAAAGCCAAAAGCCACAAAAGTCAACTTAACTTATAAGCTTCAAAATAATAAGCTCTCCCAAACACCCTTGGTTTTAGACTTTTGTTGATTGGTAAAAGCCGATTGGTGAACCCTACTTTAGTTTATACCGGCTTCCCAAAATGTTTGGGTTGCATTGAAAAGTCCGCTGACGTATTAGGTTGAGGAGAAATACTAATAAATTAAAACATTTCTTCTCAATCTATACGCCAAGCCAAGTAATAATGATAAAAAATCACATCACGATCCCAATCACAAGAAGAATAAATAAACATCCGTATCGTGAAGTACATATCACCGTAATAAAATAACATCCCGTGACTATAAAAGGGTCCACATGTCTAACACGATACATGTAGCTAAAACTAGAGAAGCATAAAACAAATGTCAACTGAAAGCTAAAATGAAAATAATCGGAAAGAAGTCTAAGGTTCATCAAACCATCAAAACAAAAATAAACTATAGGGTATATAAGTTCTACTTAACCTTTAAATTTGGATCAGATTATATAAATTTTTTGAGTTATTTGCATATATACCCTTCATGGGTATTTGCAAAAATACTCCCAAATCTTAGTATTTGCAAAACTAACTATAAAAAATACCCTTAAAATCAACAAATCATCAACTTGGTGTTAAAATTTTAACTATGTTGTTGATAATTTTGCATTTTAATTACAAATTAGCTTATTAAAGTTAATGATTAATTGCTTTGAATGTGTTATAGCCCACAAATAACTAAGTGTTAATCCTCCTTGGGAAGCCGACATGTGTCCCGCTCCACCTAATCGACATATGCGAGACGAACGACATTAAACTACCCTCGGCCGACAACTTATGAATCGACTAAAAGGAGGTACTTGTCGACCTACCACCGAGATCAAGTCCACGAGCACTCACACACTCGACCTACTATTCCACCATAACTTGAGTAGCTGACTAAGCGCGGATTGTCACCCCGCTCGCAGAGCCGACTTGAAAGGCGGTGTGCCCTCGAACCTCCCGTCGACAACCGACTGCTCTCGCCTTAAATGCTCTGTCAGAGTCATCATTGCTCTAGCCCTTATAGTCTTTATGACTCATCGGACCGATCAACACTAAGCACCTCACTGCCCCATATTAAATGCCTAGATGACTTACTCCTTTCTACACACTGAAGTGCGTGATGACCGAGCTTCCATTCGACTCCAAAGTTACCTCGTCTCGATCTACTATAAAAGGAAGACATGCTGCCTAATGTAACTCTCTCTAGTCTTTTCCATGCAACTCTAAATCACTTTCACCTTACATTTTCCCACTCAAGATCAATTATTGACTTGATCGTTGGAGGAACAATCAGAGAACCCAACTCCGTCCTCTCACGAGCTCTTTATGCGAGACAACATCGCTCGAACCGGTCATCTCGAGGAAGTTTGAGGACCCTAACACCACTATAATCCACCAACAAACCCCTATTTGATAACCGACATTAACAGCTTACCACCGTGGCCCGTCATCCTTCTCCATACGAGATGTCTGGTTCTGAACGTCCCGGTAGTTCCTTCAACCCACTTCCCGAAGAACCGCGTGCGGGCTATGTCACTCGAGGCCGGTTGGATGAATCCGCTTAGAGGATCTCGGTCTTTCCAGCAATAGCCTTTGCCACCAATGAGCTCCTCAACCGGATTCCTCCCCAACAACCCTCCTCATTATTTTTTCCTCCTCCACCTTCAATAGGCCAACCATCGCATGTTCCTCCGCCCCCGACGGGTCCGCCATTCATCCCTCCTCTTCCTGGGCGTGCCGCACAGACGACACAACAAGGAGACTTCACCAGTACATCGCCTCCTCCTCACCACCAAGAATCTCATGCGGCCCTCCTAAAGATCGCCAGTGATGTGGAAGCGACGGGGGAGAGCCTCATTTTAAAATACCAAATTAAGTTGACTTAGCAATCCTTTTTCATGTTGTCTTGAAATGATTTTTTTTTTAAAAAAAAATAGGTAAATAGCACTTATAGTTACATTATTTTAGGGCGTGTTTTTAGAGGGTGTTTGGGGAGCTTATTTTTTGGTCAAACTAGCTTTTAAGTTAGCTTTTTTATATCTACTTGTTTGGTAAAATACCAAATTAAGTTGACTTATAAGCCCCATTTTAAAAAAGTGGTATACCTCAGCTTTTAAAAAATTAGCTTATAAGCTCACTTAAATAAGCTAGGTGTGACCAAAGAAATTACTATTCTACCCAAATAATGTTTATAGCATTTTTACCAGAAAAGCCAAAAGCCACAAAAGCCAACTTAACTTATAAGCTTCAAAATAATAAGCTCTCCCAAACACCCTTGGTTTTAGACTGTTTTGTTGATTGGTAAAAGCTGATTCAGAAGTGAACCAGTTTACTTTAGTTTATTTTTCAGCCTTTAAATTGGTTTAGTTGTAGACCAAAGTGGAGTTTGTCCATAACTAAACTAGATATTTCCAAAAATTAGTTTAAGGAACAAGTGTTGGTCTAATTTTAGGGAGTTGCCAAATCATGGCAATTTTACCCTAACTTGTTTGCCTTTTATGCGTTGTTGTCTTCTGTTATCCAATCGTGAGAATATTTTCATACATCGATCACATGTCAAATTTAAATGGCTTAACCCCCACTGATTTTAGTATTTTCATATGTTTGAATTTTGCACGAAAGGGCATTTTCATCCATTGAGATGATTTCTATTACCAAATATAAAAAGCTAGGTATATTATTGCTACTTAAATATAACTTAGGTATAAATACTAAAAGTACTGTAATTGTAGGAATATAAATGTTATTTTAGTTATATATATATATATATATATATATATATATATATATATATATATATATATATATATATATATATATATATATATATATATATATATATATATATATATATATATCATTAATACTAAATATAAAAAAGTGTATAAGGAAATATAATTTTAAATATAATAGTATAATTAGGGAATATATATATATATATATATATATATATAAATATAAGGATATACTAAATCTAACGCTGGCCCCATCATTCAACGAATTAATGGTATCGCTACACTTTACCAATGGATAAAAACTTCATGGGCTGCATCAAGCTTCCTCCATATCGCTACCTTAAAAGTATATTGTTATTTTTAAATTTATAATTTAGATCAATTTTAAAATGGGGTTAATTGAGAATATCTGATTGAACAAGCGGTGAAGCTAGAAGAGTATACACACGCCTACCTAGACCCCCTAGGATCATTGTTTCGAGCTTGTTATCCCTCTAGTTTTATTGTTACTAATAGATTTTACGTGCGAAATTCTTTTTACTCTTTTAGCCTTGGACTTGAATTTGACAACAAACTATTTCATTTTTATTTCGAAAGGTTCAAGAATCAGAAAAGCTTCACTCTGCAATAATTCAACTAGAGAGATAATAAACTCGAAACAACCACGACAATACAAGGATGCATTATACGCAATTAGCCCTTTAAATTTGCTAACTAGCATATATAGTTTCCCATACTTTGCGCTTATAAACCCCCACTTGTTTTTATGCAGACTAAAATTTATTGAAGTTTTAAAATTTGCATTTGAGTGCCCTACGTTATACAAATGTGGACATATTCTTCTAGAAATTCTCACATGACATTTACATGCTAATTTTAGAACTTTTAACCCTTATTTTCTTTATAATCTACTATTAAATATATCCCAATTATTTCTCAAAATAGAATCGATAGATTTAAAATAAAATTAAGATAGATTAACAGTAAATTTAATGAAGATTAAGTGTTAAAAGTTATATAATTAGCATGTAATAGAGAATTAGCATAAGGTATTAAAGTGCAAGTTTTTAGACTATATAAGTGTTGCCATAAACAGGAAAGGGCATAAGTGCAAAATAAGGAAACTATAGGTATATAAGTTCTACTTAACCTTTAAATTTGGATCAGATTATATAATTTTTGAGTTATTTGCACATATACCCTTCATGGGTATTTACAAAAATAACCCTAAATCTTAGAATTTGCAAAACTAATTACGAAAAATACCCTTAAAATCAACAAATCATCAACTTGGTGTTAAAATTTTAACTATTTTGTTGATAATTTTGCATTTCAATTACAAATTAGCTTATCAAAGTTGATGATTAATTGCTTCAAGGATATGTTTTTCTAGAATTGATGATTTGAGGAGTAGTTTTGCAAATACTGAGATCTAGAGGGCAGTTTTGCAAACACTAAGGGGTATATATGCAAATAATAAATTTTTTTGGAGAAATTTTCAAAACAGTCCCATTCCCAAATTTATTCCCAAAATCGAATTGATCTGGTTTATTTAGTGAATGACAGCTTCGACCACGCCAAGATCGTGGGCTTAAACCTGGTCGCTTTGAAAACAAAGAAAAGTCCTATTAGTCGGGGCAACCCCGTCTAATTAGAACCCACTTCTAATTGCGGGGGCTTACCAACCCGACTTAGAGCCCTTAATTTGTCGGGGTTGCCAACCCCGACCAAAATTGTCGGGGTTGGAAACCTCGATCATTTGGCAGAGCGAGTTGCGAACTGAGTTGAAGATTTGTCTAAGTGATGAAATAGTCGGGGTTCCCAACCCCGACTATTTATGGTAGGGCCCACCCACTTATATATACCCACCCGACCCCCTCTTCCCTCACAGTTATCGTTTCTTTCTCTCTCTACCTTCTCTCTACCTCCAATCTCTCTTTCTCCTCCGCCTACCCGAGTCCCCCCAACCCATTTTTTCATCGAAATTCGACAAGGAAGTTTGCAGACGATCTCTAGGGTAATTTCTCTTCCTTCTCTCTTCTTCAACATTTAAATCTAGGGTTTTCATCAAAATCTAATTTCTAAGGTTTGAAATTTAATATCAATTAGATATCTTTGTGGTGATTGTCAGTCTTTGTGTGTGGTATGCTTTAATTGAAATTGAAATTCTAGGGCATAGAATGCTCATTTTGGGGTTTAGGGTTTTCATTTATTTATGTAGGATTTTTAATTAAAAGTACAGTTATATGATTATGAGATTGTTGTGTTGTATATATGGATTATGAGATTGTTTGCATCTAGGGTTTTTATGCAATGGCCAGATAATATTTTTAAATTTTTTTTTTGCATTTAAATGATATTATCTATTTTTGCAGAGGTTAAACAATATGGTTTTATTGCTTGTTCTTACGGTGGGAAAATTAACTATGGAATGAATAATATGCCAATGTATGTTGGAGGGGTAACGACACCGTTAATGATCTTGAAATCATGTAGTTACTATGACTTGATTAAAGAATTACACCGAGTTACTGAAATTGATCCACGAGAGTACCGACTGAAAGTAATATGCAATTGGTCCTTAACTTTTGACAGAACATCCGCGGTTGAGATCTCAAACAATCATCATATGAGTATTATGTTTAATTTGAGCAAGACGCAACCAATGGTAGAATTATTTATTAAAAAGTTTCTGTAGAACATGCACAAAACATGCACAAGACGTTTTAGTTCAAAGAGTCGACTACTGGCATTGTAGTCAACTAATCAAGTGTTTTACGAAAGGTGTTTTCGTCAGAATGCAGAGTAGCTAATTAACTGCATTGTAGTCCATAATCTATTAAGGAATTAGTCGACTAACTGAAGTTAGTAGTCACTAATCTCGGGCAGATTCTAATAATTTGGTTTAAACCCGGTCGTTTAGAGTTATATAACCCTAAACCCGATTGTTAGGTAAGTTTTAAGCACGCTTTGGAGCACCTTTGAGAGGGTTTTGTGCATCTTTGGAGAGGAGATCTTTTGAGAGATTGAGAGGTTTGTTTTTAGGGTTTCTTTGTGAGAACTTGTAATCCTAATTTGTATTCTCTTTCTATTAGTGAAAATCCTCCTTACCCCTGTGGACTAGGCAACTTGCCAACCACGTGAAATCTCGTGGTCTTTACCGCTTTGCCGTGGTATTTGCTATCGCTTTGTGGTGGTTTCTCTCGACGGTTTCGCTGTCCGCTACCAACAATTGGTATCGTAGCTATTGTTCAGATTGAAGTGGTGTAATTTCTAATTTGAGGGTGTTCGGTGATTCTCGAGAGAAGCGGATTCACAAAGACAAAAGAGGATGACCAACCAAGAATCACCAAAGTGGGAAAATTCGAGATTGAAAAGTTCAATGAAGAACGACTTTTCCTATGGAGGATGCAGATGAAAACTTCTAATTTCGCAAAAATTGCACAAGGCTTTGGATGGTAAGGAGAAGAAGAACAAGGATATGTCCGGTGAGGATGGGAAGAGTGGATCCGAAGCACTGCCGATTATCCTATGCCTTGAGAGGGATGTAGCTTTCTGGTAGATGGAGGACCACGGGCGCAGGGAAGAAGTTAGAGGGTACCTTCATGACTAAGAGTCTAACTAACCTGATCTACTTAAAATCCAAATTGTATACTTACATGGAGGAGGGCTCATCAATCCGGGAACACATCAACAAGTTTGATATTCATCGATTTGAAAGACATAGATGTTAAAGTAGGAGACGAGGATCAGCGCTTCTACTACTCTCGTCACGAAGTCTTATGAGAACCTCGGTGCAAACACCGATGCTTGTGGAGAAAATTTGAAGATGGATGAGACTAGAACGGCACTTCTAGCGACGATCTTAAGATTGCAACTAGTGACATGGCTAATCGGTGGTAACAAGGAACAAGCGCGATGGATTGTTTGCAAGAGGAAGGAGCAATGAGCGGGAAAAGGCAAAGAGGAAAGTCTAGATCTAAATCAAGACCTTTTGGGAAAAGGATGTTTCGCGCGGTGAAGCCGGGCATTTCAAAGTCGACCGTCCAAATAAGAGTAGGTGGAAAGAAGAACAACAACAAGACTGAGAGGAGAGAGGCAAGGAAGAAGCGAAGCTACGCCGGAGGAAGGGAGCGATAAGGAGTGCTATGTCACACGCGTGGCGAGGATATTCCCGAAGTGATACTTGATTTCGTTGCTCTTACCATATGTGTCCAAATAGAAGTGGTTTACTACCTACGAGGCATTGATGATGGAACCGTATTGATGGGGAACAACCATGCTTGTAAAACTGGCTAGGTAATATCAAAATCAAGATGCATGATGGAGTGGTTCAACCTTGACGGATGTGAGGCATGTTCCTAATTTGCGGAAGAATCTTATCTCAGCTTGGTGCTGGACTCAGCTGTTGCGTGGATTGTGACGGAAACGGAGTGAAGAAGGTTGTTCGTGGTTCCTTAGTAGTGATGAAGGGTGTTCGCCACGGTAATCTATATACTCTCGCACGCATCGTGACAGGAGATGCAGCCGGTTGGAACCGAAGAAGTGGTGGAGACCCATGTGAGCACATAATACGGCATGCATAAGCGGCTTGGGCATATGTCGAGAATCTAGTTCGCTGGTAAAGTTCTCCACAAGCATCCGGCGAACCTAGCATGGATTTTATGAGGATTGTGTATGGAAAGTCACACAGGTCAAGTTCAACGTTAAAGTCTAAGAGCAGAGGGATACTAGATTATGCACACGGATGTTTGGGGTCCTCGCACAACTTCAAGGGTGGTTCCGTGTATTATGTCTCGCTTATAGATGATTATTCTAGGTATGCTTGGATTTACTTTCAAGCACAAGAATGAGGTGTTCTAGACATTCAAGAAGTGGAGAACAATGGTTGAGAAATGTGACAGAAAGAAATTGAAGACGCCGAGATCCGATAACGCATGCAGTATACGATGGTGCTTTCAAGGAGTTTCGTGATCGAGGGAATTGTTCGACATCGACAAATGGGTCTACACCACGTTAAGGGTCATGAGAGATCGAATCAACACCGCGGGAGAAAGCAGCGGAGTATGCGATATGCAGGAGCAACTAATGTGGGCGGTTGCGGGCTACGCCTTGTTACATTGTGAACCGCTCACCACATTCGACATTGATGGTGATACACCCTATGTGGGTCGTGGGAGCATGCGATTATGATAGCTCGTAATTTTCTGACAAATTACCAATACCATCACGCCAACGGGAAAGCTGACGCGAGCCAAGAAGGCAATATTCTGGATATGCAAAGGGCGAAAAGGCTATTGCCTTTGGTGTACTAAGATTCAAAGTTCGTGGTCACAGGATGTTACCTTTGATGAGAAACCATGATTGCTTAGGGCCCAAGGATGATGTGTTATGACCGTGAGACTTCTAAGTCTCGTGTATTGAAATAGAACCCTAAAGACCAACTATAGTTCTAATCGTCAAGGGAAGTCGTAGATGATGAGCTTGGAGCAGAGGAGGTCACAGATAATACACAGCATTACAACAATGACCGAGGATAATTTGGCTTCCACTAGGCCAAAGCAGCATACAAGCAAAGTTCTCAAGCCACCGATCAACCTCAAGCACTATGGGCGCTAATATGGTTGAATACGCATTCTATGGAGGAGGACGGCCGTCTCCTTCAAGGAAGCTATTCGACAAGGATAGTGAGAGTTGGTTGGTCATGATGAGGAAGAGATGGAATCTCTTCTGAAGAATCATACATGGGAGGTGGTCCCATTGCCCATAGGAAGAAAAAGCTATTGGTTGTAAGTGGGTGTATAAAAGAAAGGAAGATCTTCGAGCTCCGGTGTGTAAGATACAAGGCGAGGCTAGTGGCTAAGGGTTTTGATACTCGTCCTGTTTTGGTGGAGAAACATGTCGATTGAGTTTGTGGAATCCGATTATGCGGGCGATCTAGATAGACAGCGATCTACTCATCGGTTATGTATTTAAGATACATGGATTCTGCTAGTTGGCGATCGATGTTACAGCTACAAAGTGGCACTTTCTACTACTGATGCCGAGTATACGGCCACGGCGAGGAGTGAAGGAAGCACCGTGGTTATGGGGTCTTCGCATTTGGGGATTGAGCAGAAAACGGAACTTGTGGTGTGACAAATGAGTGCAATTCACTGGCTAAGAATCAGTTCATCATGCTCGCATCAAACATATCGATGTCGTATCATTTTGTGGGATGTCATAGAGGAAGGTGATATTTCTCATGAAGGTGCACACGAATGAGAATCCCAGACATGTTAACCAAGGTGGTCACGTGTAGTGTTTAGCATCTTAGACTTGCTTCATATCAACCGTGTTGATTTGCCCAAGAGGGAATTTTCTTGGCGGTAATGGGTAAGGTGGAGATGATTTGAGGTGAACTACGATGAGCTTGATCCCTGTGGAGGGTATATAAAAATGTAGTGGCGCAAATGATTGGCCCGATTGGTGATGGAGATCTCTAGATGTTCTTGTTTTTTCTCGTGTTCGGCCCAAAATTTGAGGTAAACAATTTCAACGGGTCCGAAGATACATAAAGCGGCCACATCGAATACATGAACCAAGACTTTCCCATCCCACGGTCTCGTAAATCAAGTCAACGATGCCGATATCAAACACGGGTTCACCTCCTAAGCATGGTCAACACACCCATGTCACTAGGTCATGTTCATGACGATCGAATCCCTAAGTCATGAGCGACTACGGTTGGACACAACAAGACTATGAATAATGCATTCAATATGGAATAACAACTCCATTACGCTAAATGTCAAGATCGTGTCATCATGAATAAGAAGCATGAATATCTAATATCAACCGTGCAATATGAAACAAAATAGAAGGAATTATTCACAAGACATGTCGAGGTTTTCTAACATAGTTCTCAATTAAGTTCTTTTCTAAATAATTTCTTTTAAAAATATTCTTCTCATTATAATTAATTCTAAAAATTTCCTATAAATATATTCTTTCTTCCAAACAACACGAAATTAATCTTAAATTAATTTTGGCGTATCTATTCATCACAAAACATTGTCCACGAATATACTCAATGCTAATAAAAGTGATAACTGCACAATTATCAATACGACTAATCTACACATATACGTAATAGTTTCATATGGAAATAAATTAAATTAGCGAGATAACATAACATGTCATAATTTAAATTAATTCCAAAATTAATCTTTTATCAACATAATTTCCTTTAAAGTTAATTCTCTTAGTAATTATTCTAAACTAAAATGTCCGATTAATTAATTCTCCTTTTAGTATCTCACATTATAGCACGATAACATAAATCAAACAACCCATGCAGCTTATCATAGTCAAACTAAGCACATAATAATTACGCAATTAGTCTAAGAATATTAAGTAACAAGTCAAGGCAAGAGGATCTTGCCTCGAGGATATCGTCGAATGAAATCGCGTACCGGCCGCGCATTTCGGCGCGAACAAATGGGCTTCGGGTCAAAAGGCAAGGAACTCGACCATGAGGGAGGTGAAGCGGCTCGAGGCTACCGGACGAGGGAGGAGGGATCGGCCGACGACGGGAAGCCTCGGCGGCGACGTAGCCCTCGAAGCAGGGTGGTCGGGCGGAGGAGATGGCGGCGGCGGTCGGGTCAAGGAGGGGAGGGCGTGGATCAGGAGGCGAGGAAGAGGAGGTCAGAGGAGGGGTTGAGGTGGAGGTCGAGGTGGAAGAAGGAAGGAGGGATTGGAAAAGGACGAGGGTGGTAAGGTGGGGCGGAAGGGAAATGGGATCGGATCGAGGAGTGAGGTAAGATGGGGGATAGTAGGAGGTGGTCATCAAGGGCGGTTCTGGAGGGGGCATCAGGCAAGGAGTGGGAGGAGGGGTCATGGGTTAGGGAGTACTGGGCGCATGGACGCCCAAGAGGAGGATGGCAAGGGAGGTGGGTTTGGGTGGAGGTGGAGGAGAGAGAGAAAAGAGAGAGAGAAACGGAGGAGAGAGAGAGAAAGAGATGGATGGAGAGAGAGAGACGGGATGGGGTGTAATGGTTTGGTTTTGATTTTCAAAATATGTATATATATATATAGCTAGGGTTAGGGTTAGGGTCAAGGGTTAGGCTATTATACAACATATAAAAAGAAATTAATTATTATAATGATAATTAATAAGAGTGATAATCATAAAATTATCACACATATATATGTATTTTATGCGTTCAAATACCAAGCTCAAGTTTATAAAATCATAAATAATATCAATAATCAAGATTATGGTGAAAGTATTTATCGAAATTATTAAATTTATAATATAGCTAAATCATAAACATAAATATAAAACTCTATTTTGAATTAAGTAGAGAATCACGAAAATTTGAGAAAATATTAATAATACTTTTAGAAAATAATATTTAATATTAGAAGAGCAATATTAGAAGATCATTATCAAAATATTAGGAAAATAATATTAGAAAATGCGATATGAATATTAGAAAAATACGTATCGCGAAAATTCAGATTATTCTGATTTATTTTCATTTAAATTGGTTTAGTTGTAGACCAAAGTGGAGTTTGTCCATAACTAAACTAGATATTTCAAAAATTAGTTTAAGGAACAAGTGTTGGTCTAATTTTAGGGAGTTGCCAAATCATGGCAATTTTACCCTAACTTGCTTGCCTTTTATGTGTTGTTGTCTTCTGTTATCCAACCGTGAGGATATTTTCATACATCGATCACATGTCAAATTTAAATGGCTTAACCCCACTGATTTTAGTATTTTCATATGTTTGAATTTTGCACGAAAGTGCATTTTCATCTATTGAGATGATTTCTATTACCAAATATAAAAAAGCTAGGTATATTATTGCTCTGAGAAATATAACTTAGGGTATACAAATGCTAAAGTACTGTAACTGTAGGGAATATAAATGCTATTTAGCTTTTATATATATATATATATATATATATATATATATATATATATATATATATATATATATATATATATATATATATATATATTCTTCTAATACCAAATATAAAAAAGCTAGGTATATTATTGCTCTGAGAAATATAACTTAGGGTATATAAATACTAAAGTAGTGTATTGGGGAATATAAATGCTATTTAGCTTTTATATATATATATATATATATATATATATATATATATATATATATATATATATATATATATAGGAGCTTGGTATGACCTTAGGTACATTTGCTGGTGGTGAGGGTGTATGTTCATCCAAACTCATAAGCATTGAATGTTGTCGATTGAATGAGTGGATGAGAATGTGTCGCTTCCTTCTAGAAATATAAAGCTTGCAAATGTGAGTAAATTCTAACACCTTAAAAGTATATTGTTATTTTTAAATTTATAATTTAGATCGAATTTTAAAATGAGGTTAATTGAGAATATCTGATTGAACAAGCGGTGAAGCTAGAAGAGTATACACGCCTACCTAGACCCCTAGGATCATTGTTTCGAGCTTGTTATTCCTCCAGTTTTATTGTTACTAATAGATTTTTCGTGCGAAATTCTTTTTACTCTTTTAGCCTTGGACTTGAATTTGACAACAAACTATTTCATTTTTATTTCGAAAGGTTCAAGAATCAGAAAAGCTTCACTCTGCAATAATTCAACTAGAGAGATAATAAACTCGAAACAACCACGACACTACAAGGATGCATTATACGCAATTAGCCCTTTTAAATTTGCTAACTAGCGTATATAGTTTCTATACTTTAAGCTTATAAACCCACACTTGTTTTATGCAGCACTTAAATTTATTGAAGTTTTAAAATTTGCATTTGAGTGCCCTACGTTATACAAATGTGGACATATTCTTCTAGAAATTCTCACATGACATTTACATGCTAATTTTAGAACTTTTTAAGCCTTATTTTTCTTTATAATCTACTATTAAATATATCCCAATTATTTCTCAAAATAGAATCTGGATAGATTTAAAATAAAATTAAGATAGATTAATAGTAAATTTAATGAAGATTAAGTGTTAAAAGTTATATAATTAGCATGTAATAGAGAATTAGCATAAGGTATTAAAGTGCAAGTTTTTAGACAATAAGTGTTGCCATAAGCGGAAAGGGCATATAAGTGCAAAATAAGGAAACTATAGGTATATAAGTTCTACTTAACCTTTAAATTTGGATCAGATTATATAATTTTTGAGTTATTTGCATATATACCTTCATGGGTATTTACAAAAATACCCTAAATCTTAGAATTTGCAAAACTAATTACGGAAAAAATACCCTTAAAATCAACAAATCATCAACTTGGTGTTAAAATTTTAACTATTTTGTTGATAATTTTTGCATTTCAATTATAAATTAGCTTATCAAAGTTGATGATTAATTGCTTGAAGGATATGTTTTCTAGAATTGATGATTTGAGGAGTAGTTTTGCAAATCTTGAGATCTAGAAGGCGGTTTGCAAACACTAAAGGGTATATATGCAAATAATAAATTTTTGGAGAAATTTTCAAAAGCAGTCCCATTCCCAAATTTATTCCCAAAATGCGACCCGATTCGGTTTATTTAGTGAAATGGAGCGGACTCAATTTCAATACCTCCTACATTTGGGGGAACGTCAAGTGTCATGAACAATGAAGCCCCTTATCAAAATATGAGGCCGTTAAGAGGGGCGGCGATTGAAGAGGATGAAAGAAGCGACGGCTCGAAGGTGAAGAACAAGATAGTGCACCAATTGATAGCATGCAATTTGTGATTGAAGATGTTGAAGAGAACCCGGGATGGCCTGACGAAGCTTATGTTAATAATGAATATGTTGAGTACGAAGAGCCACCTCTCGATGAGTTTGAAGATGATGAGTGGATTCATTCTTCCACAGTACAAGATGTTAGCATCGGCCAAAGTTTAAATGGTAGAAGAGATGAGGACTTCACTTTTAAAGTTGGAAATTTATTCGAGACTAAGGACCAATTGGTTGATGCTATTCGTGATTACTCTATCAAAAAGAATGCCAAATTCAAGCAAGTTAAAATCAATTGCACAAGTTTTGATGCAATTTATTTTATGAATACAGAAAGAAAAGGTTAGGCGGAGGGAAATGAAGCTGATTACACATGTCCTTGGAGGTTATATTCATTTGCCGAAAAGAAATATAATGGGCGTTTTAAAATCAAAAATATTACGGTGTTCACACATGCAACAATCCGATCTTGGAGCAAGATCATAGTGGTGCATCTGCCTCTTACATAGCATGATTGATTATGCCAAAGTTAAAGAAGAAGCTTGATCTAAATCCTGGTCAGATAATTAATAGAGTGCTAGATACGAGGTTCATTGAAATATCATATAGTAAATCATGGAATGCAAGGAGAATCGCGATGACAAAAATATTTGGTGATTGTGAGAAGTCTTACGCGACACTTCCTCAATATCTTGATGCGATGAAAAGAAGCAATCTTGGAACTGAATACAAATTTATAACCAAAGAGATCCATCCGGGAGTTCAGCAATTCACCTCCGTATTTTGGGTATTTGGTCCTTCGATCGAGGGATTTAAATTTTGTCGGACGGTTCTTAGCATTGATGGCACACACTTATATGGTAAATACAAAGGTGTATTGCTTGTTGCTACAGGAATAGATGCAGATGGTGGCTTATTTTCTTTGGCTTTCGCGATTGTAGAGGTCGATAATAGTGAAAACTGGGAGTGGTTTTTTGCTTGTATTCAATTATATATTCTTAATGTTTTACCTCCTAGGAAAATTATTCTTATATCCGACAGGATGAAAGGTATTCCTAAAGCACTGTATATGAGATTTGGTTCTTATCACTATCACCGATATTGCTTAAGACACATTAGAGATAATTTTAAAAAGAGGCATGGTGAGATACATTTACAAAATCTTCTTTGACAAGCAGGTTGTGCACCGGAAATATGTATGTATGATCGGATAAGGGATCAAATCAAGGCAACATCTCAAGCTGCACATGACTGGATTGAGGGTAGTTTGGGAAGTGAATATGTCGACCGGTAGGCACTAAGTAAAGATGGAGGGAATCAATTTTGCATGATGATAACTAATTGTTTTGAAAGCTTCAACGGTGTGCTTAAGGGAGCTCGAGCAATTCCCATACAGGTGTTGGTTGCGAGGACAATTTATAGACTCAATCACTATTTTGTCAAGTGGCGAGAGGATGGAGCAAAGTGGGTGACGGTGTTGACACCAAAAAATGGAGAATGAACAGTATAAAATCATAATATCTAACTATATTCAAGCAATATATCATATGTTAATGATATGTAAACTTTCATAATATTTTTTATAGGTCAAGTGGATGCCCTATGAACGGGTTTTAGCTTCACTACCAGATATTTGTGGAGATGGTGAAGATATATGGCGTGCTCGAGTCCCGATTATATGCTTTGAGATTGTTGAAATGCACGTGCCCGATCGTGTGCTTCGATAATTTGGATTAAAATAATATATTTTAGATTCTATAGAAAGAATAAAGCGAAATCCCCGAAAAGGAGCACATCATCAAAATTAGGAGATAATTCGTCAATCTTACATTGAGGATTGAGAGTTGAGGGGGGGTGCTATAGTGATGAAGAGAGGTGACGCACCAGACCTAGATGTGTACATACATTGGTATTGGGGGGTTACTCGTCAATGGATATATCGGGAGAACAAAGCATCTTCCGCGTACATGCTGAGGGGTCCAATTGAGAGAGAGTTGGTAAGTAGATAGGCAAAATATACACTTATTTTGTGATTATTATTTTTATTATCATTATTTTGCTAATAATCTTCTCCCGATTGTTATCTTGTAGGTAGAAGAACTCGATGAGGTTGCTTCTATTGCACGTGATGCATTAAGATCGACTACCGAGCAAGGGGCGAGGAATGTATTTGTTCGCATCATAGGAAATATTCAGTCCGCTCTTAGAAAGACGCGTCATGCAAATCATGATGGACGTCAAGAACGACTCATAGGGTACGAGCGTCGACGGTTGTGAGGACACACCGGGGTGGGCTCAAGTCGTGCACATGATGAAGCTGGATGTTCACAGCAGGTTCAAGTCGAGGAGAATGTCATGCGTTCACAAATTCACACACAACCGGATCATCCAAGCTCATGTTGAAGGGGAACGGGGATGAGGGAGAGGAAGAAGAGGGAGAGGGAGAGGGAGAGGAAAGAGAGTTCTTAATATTTGCTAAATTTCGTTGTTGCTTGTTTTATGATGTTTACTTTTGAAATGCAAATTGGACTAAATGTTTACGATTGGAATTTTAGTAAGTCAATTACATGTTTGTTTGTGTTTGAAATTGGTTATGGATGTAATATAGATATAGGTATATGTGTTTATTTGTGATTGAAATTGATTATGGATTGATATATGTGTAGCATGAGAGTTTGTGCTAAACCCGATAATTTTGATCGAGGAGAGATTTTCCAGCAAGAAGGGGAGTTGGGTGCTCTCTGCCAAATGGTCGGGGTTGCCAAACCCGATCATTTTTGTCTATTTCATAACTTAGCCTATTCCGAGCGGCACTCTCTGCCAAATGAGCGGGGTTGGCAACCCCGACTAGTTTGGCCTTAACTCGTATTAGCCGCGTTTGCTAATCCCCCGCAATTGGAATTGGGTTCTAATTGGTCGGGTTTGGCAACCCCGACTAATTAGGACTTCGTTTTTAAACAATCCTTTAGCCACTGCGACGCGGTCGGAACCGGTCGATTTCAAGAAATAACGGATCAGTCGATTTTGGGAATAAATTTGGGAATTGGACTATTTTGAAAATTTCTCCTGTTTTTTTTTTTTTTTTCCTTGACAAAACTGGTCCTACTATATAGCCCACCAACCAAGTTAAAAATCCAAAAGCTAAACGCACCGGACAAAACGCACCCACAGAACTCACCACCTTCTCTTTTCAAGTTTTTCCTTGCTTTGCTTCTTTACTTAACAGCCGAATCCCGACGCCTTCGCCATTAAATTTTGCTCCAAACAACCTCAGAATTCTCCTCCTTGACTTGGGTAAGTTTTTTTTCCTTGTTTTCAGTGCTAAAGCCCTTTTATTTTCATCTTATTACCAATTTTTAAAGATTTTTTAGAGCCCAAGTTGGCTGCTTTCTGACGAAATCTAATATTTGTGATGATTTCCTTTGATGGGTCTTGTTTATTTCTTCACCACTGCGCTTTCTGCGTAATAGGTTTTTGATTTGATCACTATTTCATGCTTAATTCTTAAAACTTACATGTTTGATTGAGTTTTAGGATATGAAAATGGGTTAATTTGAGTTTTAGGTACCGTGAATTCTTTCTCTTGAGTAAAATTTGCATGTATAGTGGAATTATGAAACCCCTTTTGGGTTTGCTTTTGTTTGATACTGTCTAATTTGGGTGTATAACTACTGTATTAGCATCAACAACTCTTTCTGTGTTAATTTCTATGTCAAGTTCTCTATTCTACCCTCCCCCTGTATATTATATATTATAGTTATGCTTGTGGCTTATTCATGTTTGCCTCTGCTTATTCATATTAGCAAGATTCAAGCTTTGGTACTAGGTATATATTCTTGATAGGATATTAGTTGAGAAGAGTTTTGGGATGTAGAATCTATTCTCATGCTTTGTCCTTGACAACTGTTCTCCTTTGTAGCTCGCTTACTCAATTTTTTACCGACCTTATAGTGGTCTACCATGGATTCTTTAGTTATGTGCAAGTTCTTCGATTTTCCGAGACGAGTGCCCCATGACCAGACTTGTAGTCTTCCAAGTAAATTAGGGTGTTGGCACTTTTAATATTAAGTTTTCCCATTGAAGCAACCTTTTTGGAAACTCTAAAATTACAAGTGCACGGAGAGAAGTCCAATGTTTGTAATTATCCAAGTCTCACTTTCATAGTTATATCTACTCGTAGAGAAACATGCATGTATGCTGAATAATTATGACAGTTAGTAGATTAATAGGAATGTGGTTCCTGTATTTATAATTCTTCAATATGTCTGATCTTTGATCACATTCTACTTATATGCAATCGTTATCGAATAGGTAAAAACCACCATTAATCCATTTTGACATCCTATTTGATACTTTCTTTGCTTGTAAGATCTGAGTTGGAATACCTAACATTTTACAGATCTCCGGTAGGTCAAAGAACCAGTATATCCCATGGAAACTTCTCATATCATAACAAATTGTTTTCATGTACCGGGCATGAGTCAGAATCGTGTTTTGTATTAAGGCCTTCTTCACTACTGGTTTCAATGAATGATGGAGGTTTAAATAATAGCTGACAACCAAAATAAAACTTAGCCAGATCTCTATGAAAGAATCCTTGCTGAATAGCAGGAGCATTCGTCAAAAAGAATATATGTGGAGAAAATTCAAAACATTTTGATAGCAAAGAATTTGCCTTTTTGTTATTGGTACTGTTCTATTCTGAGAACCTCCCCTCAATAACAGCATTCTTTCAACAATGTATTTCTGTGCAGCAAAAAACTTCACATTTATGTAGAAGTTTTTGTCTAAAGTTTGATTGATTTGTATGTTTTCAAGCTGAACACGTGCAGGATGGTAGCAATATCGATGCTTGAAAGTGAAATGACATATATGCACTATTTTACCCATAGGTTTTTATCTGAGAATTTCACTTGTCAAATAAAACATATAACTTCAGAACAACATGACTTGGGCTTGTATTGAAATAATTCTTTGATATCATTTTGTGACTTGAAAAACCAAAAAAGTTATTGATACTTTATCTGTTCTTACTTTTCTGTAAGAATCAGTTTAGCTTTCTGTAACATGATTTTTCTAAGCTTGATCTTCTATTAGAATGATAAGAAAAACATGCTATTTGCTGCAGGCGCCTGGAGACTTCTAAGGAACGAGACAAACATCTCTTCTATGCGAGCTCTTGTGAAGATGGATCGTGGTATCCATTTGTATTTCCTATTTTAATGCATTATATTTGTTTGGCTTTACTGCATTCAAACATTTACTTGCTTTACCCTTTCGTTCCTTCCTAGTGATGTTCGTCTGTTGCATAGCTTACTGTTCTTCAATTTAGTCCCTTATGTAACAATGAGACTTCAGCATATTCTATATTATGCACCAGAGTGCATGTGGTGTAAAACCATGCTGTGTTTATATTGACTCCAAGCACTGAAGCTAAGAAAAATACATTTAAGAAGAAACAAATCATTTAGGTAAATTACTTAACTATCCTTGTTTATTTCCATATACTAAATCCCCTCAATTGATGTCAGCGCATACCAAACACAGAAAGGCTATTAAAACCAAGGTTCGAAATCTCGGTATTGGTCGTAGTTTACTTTGATATGTCAGGTATTGAGACTTTTAACGGTATTAAATCAAAACTCTGGGTACATAAATAAGGAGTTTAAATGTTTAATCACCAAGCTTCGATTTTTTTTTAGTTTTTTTCCCCTGATATAACACTATTGTCAACCTTTTGTAGACATCTCAGTTCTCTCCTGTACTAGTTGTTATCAGCCAATACTAGCATGTATTGGTCATTATTAGCACAAATTAATTATATTGATACATTATTAGACTATCCTTGTTTATTTTACATATGACAGGTATCCTGCTTTCATTCGTGGGAAACAGAAAAATTATAAATGAATTTTGGAAACTATTGAGTGTTGACGATAGCTTAGGACAAATACAATGTATTCAATTACTATAGATCCTTCTTTAAAAACTGGTTTGCATATGAAACATAACAATCAACTTAATTCGTTCATTGTGAACTTTAACTGCCCACTTCTCGTTCTAGCACTGACTACTAATAATATGTCTGTAAAAGAAGGGTTAATTTCAGGAAATCCCCTTAATGTTTAAAAGTGATAGATTGGCCCCTCAGTACTTGGATGTAAAATAGACTAAGCCCATTGTTTGTACTCCCGTATAACCATGTATGTGATATTATATTGAAGACTGACACTTGGATCTAAAATTTATGAATATTTGACAAGAAAGTGGGTAAATGTCTGCATTGATCTTTCTGCTTGCAGGTGAACCTAAGGGGGAGAAAGACAGTAGCGACAAGTATTATTTATTGAGAGATGAAGAAAATTCACGCCTTGGAATTTACGATAAGCCCCTTCCGTGCTTCGGGTGTGGCGTAGGATGGTTCTCGTAAGTTTGTGAAATCTCACTCCTTTCTCCTCCCTTTCTTTAAATCGTTATCCCACAGCAATGCCATTTTGTTACAGATTCCTTGTAGGATTTCTTTGCCCATTGACATGGTACTATGCTACATTTCTATACTTTGGTAATTACTATCGAAGAGACCCAAGAGAGCGAGGCGGTCTAGCTGCTTCAGCAATTGCGGTTAGTCTATTTCTTGGTTTCATTAACTTGTCTAGTTGTCTAAATTCCAATGTTAAATTTCATGAAACTACCATGAACCATTTGGCGTTTTACACAAAAATACCATAAACTATTCTTTTAGTGAAAAATAACATAAGCTTGAAAATCAAATGGTAGTTTTATGATAACACTTGAAAGTCCATGGTTATCTGACATCAATTTAAACGTTCATGATAGTTTACGTATCTGAAAATTCATGATAGCTTTGTGAAGCGTAAATAAAAGTTCACGGTAGTTAGTTCATTCTGAAAGTTATAATAGTTTTCTGTTGGTTTGAAAGTTAGTTGGATGGGAATGCAATGCTCATTCTCACTTTTCATTCATATATGTACCAAATGCATCTTTTGGAAACTAGAATGGTCATTACCGCTTTTGATTCATTCCCATATTTGGTGGGAATGGACATTCCCAATGAGTTGGTAGGAATGGGCTAAAATAAGTACTAAATATGTAGCAAACACATCTTTTCCATTTTCTGCAGGCATTGGTTTGCACAGTTGCAGCTTTCATCACAGTGCTTGCAGTTATTCTCTAGCTCAAGCAAGTTCTTGCCACATTTCCATTCAACTCTCAGTCAGCTTTCTTGTTGTTTGACAAAAGCATAAGGCAACACACCAGGATTGAAAACATGCAGGTACAAAGTATTCCATTTGTTGGGATTCTGGCACAGGATATATCTTGTATAGTGAGATTGTTTATATGTAATCATATTTGTGAGATCTGTATTTTATCTGTAGAATCATGTTTCCTTTATAAAGTTATGGAATAAGAGCTCAAGATTATACGCACCAAGACTCTTGTTTGTTGCTTTGATCTTGGGATTCATGTACTTGCAACGTCGAGAACTACAAGGTCTTCTGATGAAACATATGCAATCAGAATGCTACTCTTTGTTCAGAAGACCTCTAAGATAATCCTTCGATTGATGATAATCTCTAAAATCATGAAACTTTTATGTATTCATTAGTATATCAATTGTCCTAAACGTACACAATGGAGTCACATGTACTCCTCTAAAGTGTTAAGCCAGAGTAATAGAACTAAAGCTTAGAGCAATTCCGAGATAATTTTCAAGGTGAGTCAACAAGCAATGAGTTAGAAGTTAAAACAACAATTCTTTACACCTTATAATTAGTGCTAAAGAACAACACTAATAACAAGATTTCCAGACCATAGCAAAGTAATGACCTTGAATTGTTGTTGGAATATTAAAATGCAGATATAAAACCTGTGATTAAATCAAATCATAAATAATTTCCCATTGAGTACAATCTTGAATCAGACCGTCTTCAGTCGCTTACAAGATCTGACTGAGTTCATACTCTCAAAATTTTGATGACAGATATTACACAACTCGGACACATGTCTCAATAAATATTCTCTCCTGTCAATCAGTAACGCACAAGAATGGCCGCATAAATCCAACACCCTTATCAAATAGCAGTCACAAAATTCCCTGAAAATGCAAAAATAAATGAAAATAAGTTAAAGACAGGAAACATAAAGGGTCTTCAGAAACCTGGTTCTATACAGATCTTGATAGTATCAACAGATGAGTTAATAAAATAATTGATAAATACTCTGATGCAGAAATGAATGATGGAATAGAAACAAGTTCCTTACCGTAACATGGCAACATTCAAAAAAGAGCTCTCTGTAGTAATAATCAGGATTCTCCGGTCTTTCTCACCAAGCAAATGCGTTTGTTCTCAATCGAAAATCGTTTGGTTGAATTAATCTGGATTACATGGCATTTAATGAATATCAATATTTAACCAAGTAAATAAATAAATAAATAAAAAGAAGGGAATGTCATAGTTCTAGACCTTGTGCATGAGCTTATCTCGAAGTAGCTCCTCATCCTCAGTTACGCCAGATTCCTTAAGGGCTTTAAAGATGAGCTTCTGTAACTTCTTGATCTTCATAACACCATCCGACTGTCATGAACAACATATTTATGACCTCTAATTTCTCAAGAATATATCATTTGAACAATTCAACAGTCAAGCTTTGTGATGTGTATCAGCTAAATTATAGAGATTTAAGACTTCCGTTGTCCTAAAAGGGGTCTAAATTACAGCATCTGGTAGAGTCCTATTATGATCAGGAGGTTGTTAAATCTGAATCGCTGCGCTTAATAGAATGCTATTTTGTTGAGGAGTTTGTACGGTCTCAACTAAAGATCTAGATAGTCTAATTCTAAATTTATAAGTGGGAGTATGTTAAGAGTAGAATGTCTTGGAGAATTCTATTGAACAGTAATCCTAAGTAAAATACTACTATGAACTAGGTGTTCTAAATAAAAACATTGTTAAAAGTTGGATAGGCTTTTTTTTTTAACTTTCATTTTCACCCTATGTTATTTAGTTTATTTTCAGTTTTAACTTCTGCCAAATCATGTCTGCTTTTAGCTTAGATTCAAGGGTATTTTAGAGAGGTCGTGTCAAATTTCATCAGTTACTGTTTATCTATTTATTTCGTCTTTTGCCCCTTGGTTTTTTCTCTCCTTGGGCTTCGAGTGTAGTTTAGGAAGGCCATGACAATTTTTGGATTCCTTTTTTTCGTTCCTCTTTTTTTGCATGCATTTCGGTTACAAGATCCCTCATGATGCAATTGGGAGCAGCCAAAGGAATGGGCTTTTGTACTCGATTGGTGAGTGGTGCAATGAGATTCTATTAGATGATCTGATGTTTTTAAACTATGTAGCGAAGATGATGTAGACTAAACCTTTTGATGCTTAACAACTTTCCATTTTAGTGCATTGTTAGATTTGTACTTCATAGAGATACAAAATGAAAGTTTGATATAGAGCTACTTTAAGAATGGATAGAAACAAAACTAACGTTATGTACTGAGGACTAGAGAAAAAATTAGTTGATATGTTCAAAAGACTTCTATTTATGTTCATTTTCAAGCAAGACTTTGAATTAAGCGGAAATACTTAGCAATTATCTTCCAAGAGTATGTATTTAAGTGGTTGAAAAATTCTAACTAGGATGAATTTGCACTGCTCCACATAGAGTTTGAGCTTAAGTAGTCAGTGACTACTAAAATTATATTTACTTTAGAAGTCTACTTTGCGCATATTTTTTTGGGTAACATTTATTGAAAATGAATGTACAAATAATTCAAAGGTGGAGTTCATAAGTGATGGTATTTCAATTAATATAGTTTCATATATGATAAAATTGTGTTATGTGCATTTGATAACTTCTCTTTTGATGCATATTTAGTTTCATTCTGTTCTAATTTTTTAAAAATGAATAGATTGATTAAGTTCTTTAAATTTGTCTTTCAAGGTTATCTGTGCTGTCAAAAGAATAAACAACAACAACAACAAAGCCTTTATCCCAAATGTTTCTGGTCGACTACTTGAATCCTAATTTCCATTTTGTTCTATTATGAGCCATCTCCTCCGTTAACCATTAAAATATCCTTCTTAATAGCAAAAGAATGTTGGAGTTAAATTCAGTTCCTAAGGTTTAGTCCCACATTGGATACTCTGGAAAGAGTGTGGATTTAAATATTGAAATCTAGGGATTCAAAAGCAACTTATGTTAGCCTCTTCGTCACTGGACTGAGCCAAACAACTATTTGCACTCAATGGGTCCTGCAGCTTACATCATGCTAATGGGCTCGCGGCCCGGGGCGTAACAATGAGGTGTCAGAGCCTTAAAATATTCATTTAGGCCTTATAAGAAATGGTAGCATAGCATACTTAGATTAGATCTGTTGGAAACAACCTTGTATTTCAAGTAATCCTAGTTGCACTTGGATTGGGGATTGAATTTGACTGAAAAGAATAAATTGCAATTGATATTTAATTCTAACTGGAAAATGATTAGAATTGATAATCCAAGTCAAAGAAGGACTCTTACATGAATTCAAGATAGTGGAAAAGTTCTTTAAATATCCCTTGAGACTTGAGAGGTTCACTGTAAATCAAGTCGGAAAACGTAGGAGAGTTGCATACTATAAAAGAGAGGTAGGGAGAACTACTAAGGAGAGAAATCTAGGGTCTATGAGAGATTGTTTTGGTGAAATTGAGAGGATTTCTTGCGGGTTCTTGAAGAACACAAGAAAGATTGCACCTTGTATAATCTCTAGTAGAAGAAGACTAAATCTCTCCACATGGATGTAAGCGATTGCTGAACCACGTAAATCTCGCGTGTTGTTGTGCTCTTTTTGTTTTCCTTTCTGTGGTTTATTGCTTTCTCTTTTGTTCGAACAAGTTTTCTCATAGTTTCCGCATCATCGGGTGATCAATTGCTCTACGAAGGAGGAGATCTAATTGGGAGTTTCGATGATGCTTTCCATAAGCAACGCTTCCGCATTGAATGCCGATTGGTGCGCGACAATTGGTGTTGGGTTGTGGTGGCGTGCACCAACAAGATAGGTGTCACAGATGTATAGTGAGATCTTCTATAGTATAGCCCTAGTACAAATAGATGTTTGTATTCTTTAATCAAGTTAGTTGAAAAGCAATACAAGATAAACCTCTGAGTAGACATTGTTCAGTTCACCATTAAAAATCAGTCTTTTGCATTAACTCTTGCATTTGCATGCTCTTCTATCTGCCATGGCTCCATCCAATTTATTGAGAGGATCACCATCTCACATACAAAGATTGATGGCATGGGAAGGCCACTAAATAGTTTAAAGATGAAAAAATAACCGTAGTTTTACCATGACAATGAAGAATAAATCTAATAGCTAGGTAAGTTCTGTTCTTGTAGATGTAAATTTCAGTTATAAATAGTGAACTCATCTGCTGACAGAATAAAAATGTAAACATTGTAGGCAGAAGAAATGTTGCAGAATGAATGCTTACCGATTTCAAAATTGAAGTAACCAACTTCTTCCACTTAATTTTACCATGGACTGATTTCACCCTTTGCTTATCTTCTAGGTCTTCAGAAACCAACGATTCATCTACACCCTTCTTTTTCTTTGTTTTACATTGTGATGCTTCATAATCTTCTGCTTGTATTACCTCCCCATTGGTTAAATCAGCAGCTTCAACTTTTCTCTTTTTCCGATCGCCTTTGTCATCTCTGGTGATTTGGGCATCAGAGTCTTTAGATAAATCACTTTCTTGCACTTTGTTAGAAGAACCATTTGCTTCAACTGATTTCACCATTTGAACATCAGCAACAGCTTCCTTCTCCTTAGGAGCTGTCTCTTCTGTTTGATTGGATTGTTTCTGAGAAGCATGGAAAGCTCGTGCCTTTGCTCTGTGTTTCTTGCCATCAGCATGGAGCAGCAAAGTCTGTTTGCTTGTAGCATTCGTGTTGCAGAGACTATTCGATTGAAAAAAAAGGAAGATGATCCAGGTTCAGCTCCCTATCAACAGGATTAAACACATGCATCCCATCCATAGTCCCATCCATAGTCTAAAGCTTTTATACAATTATACTAAAGAATCAACTAGCGCGTTACCTCTTGTGTATATCATGCATTAAAAAAAGTATAGCGTAATAGAGATTGGAAAATATATATATGGGTCCATTCCATTTTTCAGAATATGCATTTTAGATGTCTAGAACAATGATAAATAGATTACATATATGACCATCACGCCTTGTTCAGTTAAGAGTGCAGGCGTTAGATTGGGAATTGTAGGTTGGAAATCTTGACATAAGCACACATACGCGCGCGCGCGCACAAAGGTCTATTGAAACAAAGGTTGGAAATCTCGGAGTTAGTCATGGTTCCAAATTAATTACAATTAAATGGTAAGATATATAGAGAATAAAATGTATCTATGTAATGTCAGTTCTTCATTATTTTCTTTGTTATTCTAAACCATTAGATAGATTCCGAAATCTAATTTAACAAAAGATTAGATCCAGGATTAGATCCAGGATGTGGTATTATTCTAAAGCATGAACCACTCAATTAATCCTGTTTCATTGGATCCAGAATGTTATATAGTTCGAAGGATAAACCAGATAGACTATTCCAATAAGATTTCCCTCTTGAAAAAAATCCATTTCATTAAACCATCTCCCTGAAGGAAGTTCACAAACATAAGTGGGAGAAATGGAGTATACTGTGATCCGTAAAACCGCTAATTATCCTTTCATTGGAAAAAGCTCTGACAAAATTATCATGAAACAGCTTCAAAAAGAAAATTTAAGGCAACTTCAGCTAGGCATATATACTGAGATGATAGAAACTGAACAAATAAAATATAAATATTTTTCTAACCTAGAGAAGAAAGATTAAGATATTTGACTCCTAGGAAGTGTCTTAACTCTGAAATGTAGCTTGATATGAAGGACAACCAAACGTAGGTTATCCTTGACCTAAAAGCTATGTGCTACCTTCAAGTACATTAAATCAAATATGGACAAGTAAATAAACAATGTTTAACTTACCTACAAAACCAAGGAGCATGTGAAGATAAACCAACATTTATATCAACGTCTGAATTTTTCTTAGGCTTCTCGAGCTTAGTTTGTCCATTATTTGATACATTTCCTTGACCTTTTGGACCATATTTCTCCTGTAAAGTTTATAGTCAAGTTCAAAACTGGAATCATCAGGTTGCAATACACGATACTAAAATATGCTGAAGAATTAAGCAAAGACACTCTAAAACCATGTGAATGCAAAAAGAATTATATGTAATGCATATAACATACCACGTAAGGAGTAGCATGCCTTGTCTAAAATAATCATGCTCCTTTATTGCAATAAATAACATTGCGTATTTGCCTTCAACATTTTATTACAAAAGACTGTTTTACCTAACAGCCTTGCGCAAAAATTGGGCAAGAAGAGGTCCCACAACACTGAAGTTACATTGAGAACCATTCATAGGAAACAGTTGTTTGAGACATTCTCTATATATACTTTTGATTAAAGAGGCCAGGATGACTTAACATGGTTCAGAATTAATCACAACAATAGGACATGTCAAATGTTTTCATAAATACACACACAGAGGACGCCGCCACCACCCAATTTCCCACATTGTATGCTAAAAAACTATAAACCCACACTCACACACACGCACGCACGCACAAACCAACATCTGCAGCAGTTAACATATTGGACCTAGGAACATTATCAAGAAACGTCCAGCACCATCTTAAAAATTCAAGACTCACAAACTGTCAGCATGTAGCTTGAGCATTTAACTAACTAGGGCTAACAATGGCCACAGGTCCATGACCTAATTTGATCTTTTATTCAGGCCAATGCTTGAGTAAGAACCCATGTCAGCAAAAAGTTGATGTTCTCTTTCTATAATCTCCACCCCTAAGCTTGAAGCTTAAGGACTAGTCTACTTCTAATTTGCTTGTGTAAAAGTGGAATAATTTGCTAATGAATTCCTTTATCATTGAGAAAACATTAGTTTCTAGGATTAATTTTCATAAACTCTTAATCATGCAACAGAACTAGACTATCTCTTCCCTGCAATGAAAAATATTAGTTTCTAGGATTAATTTTCATTAATTTTCATAAACCCTTAAAAAGGGATTTCCTTTTAATAAATTTTAGGCAAAAACTAATTAAACAAAGGCTAGCGATCATCAAAGGTAATAATTTGCAATGAAAAATAAATCACAGAAATGAACTAACTGCTTCAGTCATGCATTGAGTATGGCTCTGGACGCTCTCTTGATCGAACATCTTCCCACAATCAATACATGATAACTACAAAAATCAAAAAAATTAAAAAAAATTAAAAAAAAATCAAATTGAAATCGACGGCGTCAAAATCTCACAGAACAAAGACCTTGTAAGCAGAGCACATGCGGAAATGGTTGGCGAGCTTCGGCTTCTTCAAGTTCTCTCCGCAGTCCTCGCACTGAAACCACACCATTTTTGTTTCTCCCCTCTCTCTCTCTCTCGATCGAGAATGATGATGGAGGTTTTCTAGGGTTTTTGAGAGGGAGATTGTGGATCGGTTTAAACGACTCTTGAAAAAATCAGCCCGAACCCGATAGCGCACTTATGTGCCCAAGTTGGGCTCTTGATGCCTGTTTGGCAATGTGATAGAAATCAATAGACCCGTCCAAACGGGCCGGCCCGGCCCAGCCTGGGCCCAGATTTCCGGACCGGGCCAGGCACCAAGGGGTACCCGGACCCGGACCCAGTAGGTTCGGGCCGGGCCGTCCCGGAAGTTTCTCCTTTTTTTTCTTTGCTTAAAAATCAGTTTTTTGGAAATTTTTTTTAAGAGTAATTAAAAATAAAATATGTGAAATTTTGATAAAAAATCAATCATATTATTAATCATTTATAATTATACAATTTGCAAATATAAATATCATACAAATGAAATTATAAAAAATAAAATCTTTATTATTAATCACTAACAATTATAAATTTTTTTGGAATTTATCGCATCACAATAAATGAATACATCCCAACTAGGTTGGCACCTACTCATCTATATCACTATCATTTGCAACTTTTTCCAAAATACAAATTTGCAGCTGAGAAATAAAAATTACAAATTAGTTAGTAATTTCTACTCTCTAATCTTTATCTCTTTCTCCTAATGTCAACTCATCAAGTCTATCTTCAATACTAGCCATCCGATCAATTCCTTGAGTTCTCTTCTCGGACCTCCACCAATCTCGTAAGCACATTATCGCCTAGACGGTAGACGGATCTAACGATGTTATGTGATCGTCGATCAAACGTCCTGATGTGCTGAAGGCAGATTTCGAAGCTACTGTAGACACCTGCACTGTTAGTAAGTCACGAGCCATGATGAAAAGTATAGGATATGAAACTGTTCCATATACTCTCCACCATTGCAAAATATCGAAATTACTATTTTGATCATTAACTAAAGGTGCAGTTAAATATTGTTCAATTTCAGAAATTTGGGTTGATGATGATCCAGATCCAGATCCATCACCAGTTAGCCTCGCTATCATTTGCCGCCTATCAAAACTCTTACCTTTGCCCCGGCTTGAACTCGTAGAAGCAGAAGCTGTAGGTTGATGTGTACCTACACCATATCTACCTGCATACTCCTCATATAATTTTTAAAAATAATATTTAATAGTATTATGATGAGTAAGAGCTGATATGAGGACCATCATCGTCTATTATCATGTTCTCATATAAATCATTTAATAAATTTTGAAGGCCAACATCCTTCAAACATGAATCAATAAGAACTCCCAAACTAAAAATAATAGGAATAGGCCTAAAATACTTATTAAATTTACTTTCCATTTGAAAAATCAAATATCCAAAATAATCATCCATACGATAATTATTAAAAAAGTTTGAATATTTAAAACTTGTAAAGCGGCTTGAATAATAGTTGGATAATAACAACCGGATAATAACATAGTAGCATTATAAAAATTTGTAATATTTCTTTTACACTATATAACTGTCTATTCTTCATCGGTTATTCCATACATAATACGAGCTAGAACTAGAAGTATAAAAAGCAATAAAATTATTTATAATTTCTTTATACTCTATTGCTACATTTAACATTGCATAGGTGGAATTCCACGTGGTCAACATCTTTGGAATTAACTTGGGTTTCAAATTTTTCTTTTACACAATTGTTTCCATCTTTTAAGTCTTTGTTCAAAAGCATTATGAGCATAAGCTATAGTCCTAACCTTTTCTATCATGGGTTTAATTTCATTAAATGCAGTTTGAACAATTAAATTTAAAATATGACACATGCATCTAATATGAAAAATATCACCCTAACATGGAAATATTAAAGATGATTTGATATGATCTATAGCTACATTATTATTACTTGCATTATCTAGTGAAAGAGAAAATATTTTTTAGAAATTTCTAATTTTGAAAGTTCATCTATTATTAAATTTGCAATATTAACACCGTGTGTGAATCTTCAAATGTAATAAAAGAAATAACTCTTTGAAACATTTGCCAACTATCATCAATCCAATATGCTGTGATACATAAATAACCAGTTTGTGCTCTAGATGTCCAAATATCAGAAGTTAAAGATAATTTACAGTTTAAGTTTTGAAAATAAGAAATTATTTTTATTTGTTCCTCGTGATAATATTTCAAAATATCACGTGGACAAGAATGACGAGAAATTTTTTTAAATGAGGGATAAAAACCATCTCTAATCATATCCTCAAATTCATCATCTTCTACTAATTTAAACGGAAGGTTTTTAAGAACGATAACCTGATGACGCATTTCCTGGCTTTAATTGCGTCGTAGTTCCAAGCTCTAAGGCTACCGGAGGTTGATGATTGGGCGAGCATAGATTGACGGATGTCTCCTTGAGACATTGCCGCTTGAGCTCGGTAGTGTTTTTCCAAATGGCGTTTGAGGTGGTTGGTGCCGCTCTTATGATGATCTTGAAAAATATGGTCGCACAATGCGCATTTAGCCTTTTAGGTGAGAAGTTTACCGTGTTGATCCTTGGTGACTTCTATCTTCTCGAAAAAATTCCACACGTCGGATCTCGGCCTTTTAGGAGGCCTAGGTGCGGCATCATCGCCGCCAGATTCGAGATCAACATTGGTAGGAGTATGAGGAGTAGTCGTAGCTCCTGTAGGTGTAGCAAGAGTAGGACTCATTTCAGTGTCAAGAGTTGGAATTTGTCCTTCATAATCAGAGGAGAAAGCCATTTGATCAGAGAATTAGAGAGTATAAGAGAGTATTAGAGAGTATAAGAGAGAAGTAGATGAGTTTTGGATGAGAAAAATAAATGAAAACTCCCTCTGTTTATAGAGGCAGCCCCCTAGCCAAATGACCAAAATACTCTTAAATTTTGGCCCTTTTTGATCGTTTTGGGGGTATTTTGGTCAAAAGGCCAAAAATGGCCGTTATGGCGATCCGGACGGACCGGGCGCCCGTCCAATGGCCACTTTGTGACCGTTCGGCCGGGCGAACTGCTCGGGCCACAGCCGCCCGATCCAGTCAACCACAATGGCCGGTTGTCGGTCCGGTCCACGAACTCCGGCCGGACTCGTGCACGGATCCGGGCCAAGCCGGAGCAGACATCCGACCGACCATTTTCTGGCCGGGTTGGCGGAACGCAGCCAATGCGGGCCGGTCGAGCCGAGCGGGCCGTCGTGGACAAAGATGGACATGCCTAGAAATCGTGCCAGCTCAGTTTTATTTTTTTAATCGGGTTAGAAATAAATGAGGCAGAGGTGATTGAATTCTAGTCTGTTTAAGAGGCTGAAAAATAAACTAAAATAAGTTGAGCTAGCTCTAGCCCAAATTTTCTAAATATATTCCTTATTTAACCAAGAACTAAGTGGTTTTCACAATGGTGGTTTTCAAGACATTAGTGATTTTCAAAATAGTTGAAATCTCACGTGGCCTAATGTCAACCCTTGAAATTGGATGAATGCTAACGACTGGCGGTTTAGATCCTCTCTAATTACCACCTAGTTGGAGAGGATCCGACTACTAATTTTTTATGTTAGAACATATAACATGCGTGCGAGCTGTTCTAATCCATAAATAGGCAAATAAGGGTCAATTTTAAAATTTCACAGTTGAGCCATTCTAATATAATTTATAATCTTAAAAAGAGTCCTTGAGCTCCGATTTTGAGTGCTAATTTATTCATACATTCTTTGATATTGAGTTAAAATGCCCATCTCGTTTTAACACCATTATTATTGATTGAGGCTAAATTAGCAAATATATAGAGTTTGGATGGTAAATCTGCAAATAGAATAACTTTGGAAAGTATTACAGGGGAAAAAAACCCCGCTTTTTTTGCTAGTTAAAAAGAACCTCTTTCATTCTGACAATTTTGAATGCGTAGCAAATAGCTATGTAAGACCACAACAGCATTGAAACCTAAGTTTTCTTTTAATAATAATAATAATAAAAGTTGCACAACATATTGTCCACCTGTTCCAATAAGATCATAATGAAATAAACAACATTACACCCTATGAAATATGGATCCTACCAAGTTTGGTTGGAAATGATTTTGGCAGTAGGATTTCACAAAAAGGTACAGAGAAATTCCATATATACAACTGACAACTTTCAATACCACTTACAGGAAAAAAATCATTTCCCACAACATTATTATCATTTACAGTGCGCAAAAAACAAAAAAAAAAAAAAATTTCTACTTGCATTCAATTAAATAAGCCACATTTATGCTTGTTTGTACATGCTGAACTCACTCCTTGGGAAAAAAAAAAATCAGCTTCATTATATTCATTCCCCTGATTTAACTTTTAGAAGCTTCCTTCCCACTTATCTGATTTATGCATGCACGTATGCATCTCTAAGAACACACAAAGGGTCAACGACATCTTTCATTTCTGGACGGCGAGATGGCAATGGATTCGAGCATGAGAGACCAACCTTAAGAATCCAAGCTACACACTTCAGAATTCTTGTATCTTCATTAGCTCCATTGATATCCCATGAGAGCAAGCGTGTATCTATGAGGTTCAAAACTCGTTCAGGAGAGGCCATCTCAACATATCTTCTGAGATTCATACCATTTACAAAAGCATCATCAGTGGGTCTCTTACCGGTGAACATTTCTAGCAGAAGTATTCCGTAGCTGTAGACATCTCCCTTTGTCGTGATTTTGTTTGCCGTTCCATATTCTATTTGTTTACATATTGAGATAAAAGTTAGGGTGTCATACCACAAAATATAACTTGAAACGTTTTGTTCAGAAAAGGATATCAAAGAGAAAATTCTTGTGTGTGAGCATGACGTTGTGTTCGCATGTTTGTTTATGGGTGTGGCTGGGTACAGATGAGCAGGCATATGTGTAACACTAACACGTTGCGTTAGTCAGTGCGTGTGTGTGCAGGTGCATACTTCTGTGTTCTGTGGGCGAGTGTGTGCGTGTGGGCATGGGTTTTGCGTCTTGTGTGTGGAAGTGCGGGTACATGTATGAGTTCTCAATAATATCATACGTGTTTTAGTTTAAAAGACTCGTCATATATTTCTTGGACATATATATTACACTTCACATCCATGTCCTGCAGCTCGCTAAACAAGGATTGGGTTCGTTTTAGGCCATACCCGGTTCAGGAGTATGATTTTAAAGGGTCATTTAAGTATCTAGTTCAAACATGAACTATTTTCCAATTTATAATCTACTTAATATAAGAAACATAAAAATGTTATAGGAATTATAGTTCTCATAACATATGAATGAAAAAACAAAATCGATCTCGTGCAAATTATTAATTTCAATATGTAATATATGTATTTGTGCATATATATAGTCATGCCCCAGTATCCTACTTTTTTACAAATTTGTCGTGTCACGTACCCGTAACCACACCTTATATGCACAACATAGCCTTTAGCAATTATTTGTTACTTTTGTGTAGAGTTCTGTTACCTGTAGTGAGGTTAGTAACCTCTTCACCGTCATCGCCACAGCCTTCCTTCGCCTCTGCTCCCTTTGGGCCCATCAGCGTCCCACTCCAGGGGGCCTGAAGGGAAGAGAGGCGTAGGGAGTTTGGCTGGAGGCATCTTAGGCAGAGTGAAGCGGCAGCAGAGGAAGGCGACAACCAAGGGAAGTGGCGGCGAAGGAGAGATTACCAGCGAAGGAAGAGATTGTGGTCGATTGGAGGAGTGAGTTTATGAGAGAGATGAGGGGTTGAGGGTGAGACATGGTGAGGGTATTTTAGGAATATTTAAAAATGCATGTGATATAGAGGGAGTGGATGAATGAATCTTTGGGGTCAAGATGGGTAGCTAGAGGAAAATGTGTGTGTGTGTGGGGGAGCTTAAATCTCTAAACATGGGGGGCTTGAAGCAATTTTCCTGATATAAAGGTAAAATTGCAAATAAACCCCCATATACACTTCCAGTAGCACAAATTATCTAGGAACTACCTTGTTAGCACTTATCCCTCCTCAATTAGTGGGAAAAATGGGGGAGTCATCTGCAATTTATCCTTCTCAGAATGAGCCAACTCCAAGCGGGATAAGTACAAATAAACGAGTAGATGGGTCAGTGTTACCGAAGTTATAGATGGGGGGTCATATGCAATTTATCCTAAAAACAAAATAAATAGCGAACTTTAAATCTCCCCGCACCAAAACAGATGATCTACAGGTTCATAGTCATCTCCATGCCAAGAAGGATTTTATATAAAAGATCATGTAATTTGAATATCTTTACGGCTTTACATCATTAATCAAATTGTGTTATTTGCTACATTGTTGAAAAGGAAAAGCTTTCATTTTGTGTAAGCTTGACGGATGAATGAATAAACAATGTCAAAATTGCATGATATTTTATACACAAAAAACCGTGGTATAAATATCGTAATAATAGATGCACATTCTTCATTGGGATAGTCCCCGAGAATAGAGTAACTCTCTAGATAGTAACCTGAACCAATATATCTTACATGTATATATAAGTGTGTGCTTACATGCACGCATATGTCTGTATCGGTTTGCGTGTAAAGGTATCAGCAGACAAAATCAAAAATTTTATATAAAACATCTAAAACCCCATTACAATCTTGGTTGTTCAATTACACTACTTCCTATGATATTCATCCCCTAAGTTGTATATAGCGAAAAATCATGAGACTTAAAATGCATACCCATGGATCTAGCCATTATGCTCCACTAATAAAAAAAATCAGTTCCCACTCAACGATTTTTCATTTTCTTGATTTCAGGGTCAAGTATTCCAGATACTTGGAATGGTTCAGTTTATGCATTTGAGATGTGAATATATGATCACAGAGCACCATATGACAAAATTGTGGGTGTCCATGTTATATATCTATATTTGTGTGTGGTATGTGTATTAATGGCACATATTGTGTCAGAGCAACTCCAGGAGAAAATATTACAAAGAAAATATGATTCTTTTCACTCAGTGAAAACATGACAAATGATTCAAGCTGACAACATGCACAATATGGTAAATCCATCAGCTAACTTTTTTTTTTCTTTTTGTGCGGAGTAAAATCAGCTTTCTTTTGATCTTCATTCCTCGGTATAGACCAGGACAAATGATTCAAATTGACAACATGCACCATATGGTAGACCCTTCTTCCCTCTGTGTGTGTTTGGTTTTTTTTTTTTCCTTTTGGGTAAATTACACTAAACCCCCAATAACTTATCAAAATGCCTTTTCATGTTATTATCTGGTTCTAATTTATGGGGGTTATCTGCAAAATGCAGAAACTTATTGGGGGTTTTCTGCAAAACAGAAAAGTTATTGGGGGGTTTAGTGTGATTTTAAAAGTGCATAGGGGTTTACTGCAAAATGTTGAAATTTCATGGGGGTTTAGTGTAATTTACCCAATTTTTAATCCTTTGGAAAACTTGATCTTGAATATTCAATAAAAAAAACAAAAGATTAAACACATGGATCATTATTACCATTTTGTAAACGTTTATGTGAATAGAAGCACAAGAAATAAGATGGTGTGTTGTTTTTCACCTGGAGCAACATATCCAATGGTTCCTCTAAAACCATACGAGTTGATTGTGTGCAGAGAAGTTCTGACCAGAGCTTCCACAGGACCTCTGGCAAGCCCTAAGTCACTCACACGGGCAGTCATGTCCTCATCTAGGAGAATGTTACTTGGCTTTATGTCACAATGGATAATGGGTTTCTCACCACCTTTGTGGAGACAATACAGTCCAGAGGCCACATCAATGGCTATGTTAATCCTCTGAAGAAAATTCAATTTCTTAGTCCCACCTTGCTCATTGGCATCGGGATGCAACCAACTTTCTAAACTGCCATTAGCCATGAACTCATAAACAATCGCCTTGAAATCATTGCCCATGGAATCAACACCTGAACATGTTGTTAAGAGCCTGATGATATTTCGGTAAATCATGTTTTTCAAAACATCACGTTCAGTTGCAAAACTCTTGGAAGCTCCCTGTTGTTGCAGGTTAAGTACCTTGACAGCAATCTGCATCCCCCTAAACTTGCAACCCTTATCATCATCTATTTTTCCTCTATAGACTGCACCAAAACTGCCCAGTCCAATTAAATTGTCTGCAGAGAATCCATTTGTAGCTCTCATAAGTTTAGCATAAGATATTCTTCCTTCTACATATATAGCTTCTATGTTAATAGGTTCTTTTCGTGGAGTTCGCATCCAGCAGAAAATTAGGAACAAACATAGACCTATAATACCAAAGGCGATGAGTAGTGGAAGTGTAGCAAACCAATACTTTTTCCTAGTAGACTGAAATGTGCAAGGTGGCAAGTGCAACATTGAGTTCCCTCCACAGAGCTTGCCGTTGCCAAGGACTGATACTGCACTTGCGTTTGCAAAGACTCCATTCCTTGGAACTTCACCCTCAAAATTATTGTATGATAGGTTGATATAATATAGAAAGGGGAAGTCCTGTAAAACATATGGTATCTGCCCTGACAAGTTGTTTTGTGAAAGATCCAACTCTTGCATGCCTCGTAATGTACTCAAAGCCAAAGAGATATTCCCGTGTATGAAGTTGTGACTAATGCAAAGCTTCTTCAGCTCCTGACATTTACCAAGACTGCTTGGGAGTTCCCCTGACAAATTGTTCCTACTGAAATCAATTTCCCCCAAATTCTTCAAGCTCCCTACCTCCGTTGGTAATGACCCTGTTAATGAATTTTTTGCCAAGTCGAGATATATGGACAGTGTTGATATGGTAAGGATTTCCTTAGGTATGCCACCATTAAGTTTATTATGCGACAAGTTTAAGGAAATTAAATTTTGGCAATTGCCAAGATTTGATGGTATGATTCCGCTTAATTCATTAGACCCCAAATGAAGAGAATTCAGTAGAGTAAGATTGCCAAGGGTGGACGGGACTTCACCAGATAGCTTGTTACTGCCTAAATCTAGTACATGCAAGTTCGTAAGCAATCCAATTGATGCAGGGATTGAACCTCTGAGCAAGTTCTGACCCATGTCAAACACTGTTAAGCTTACAAGGTTCCCAATCTCATGAAAGATATTCCCAGAGATTTCATTATCCGACATAGAGAGTATCTGAAGCTTGGTGGACAAGTTTGCAATAGAATTAGGAAGCACACCTCCAAAGTTATTCGAGCCCAGTTGCAATTTCTCTAAATTGGTACAATTGCACAGACCAGTCAAAAAGCTCCATCCTTCATCTTCTCTAAGTGCTAATTGATTATCAAATAGATTCAACCATTGTAGATTTCGTAAGCCACCCAGATTTTGAGGGATGGCACCGATAAACCTATTGCTCGAGAAGTCTACAACTTCAAGAGTAGATGCATTGAACAGTGACATAGGTGTAGGTCCATGAAATCGATTATTATACAAGTAAATCTTTCGAAGCAACGTAAGAGAAAAACCAGCATTAGTTGGAAGAACACCCGAAAGGTAATTATCTGCCACATTGAGCTGAGAAAGGGACGATAAATTCCATAACGAAGTCGGTACAAATCCAGAAAGGCGATTGCCAGACAAATCAAGCACCGTCAATCTGTACAGTTTACCCATCAAAGATGGTATTTCTCCACTGAGTTCATTAGTGCCAAGGTACAAAACATCAAGAAAGGAGAGGTTTGTCAATGAAAGTGGTATTTTCCCTTCAAGATAATTGTTTGACAGGGACAAAATCCGAAGGTCTAAACAGTTCCCAAGAACCGAGGGGATTTCACCTTTGAGCATGTTACTACTCAAACCGATAACTTGCAATCTCGAACAATGAGAAACCGAAGAAGGAATACTCTCCTCAAGAGAATTCATACTCAGATTGAGATACTTCAAGCGACGCAATCGACCAATCTCGTGAGGTATCGGCCCGTGAATTTGGTTACCAGAGAGATCAATTTTCCTTAAAAAAGTAAGGTTGGCTATGGCGGCGGATATGAAGCCATCCAGACCGAGGGTATTCAGTTCCAAGAAGATGACCCTCTGAGGATGTCGGCGGCCGCCGCAAGTGACTCCAGGCCACCGACAGAAGTGGACCGAGTTGTTCCAGCAGGGCAAAGATCCATCGGGGTTTGTCGATATCGTGGACTTGACGGACAAAAGGGATCGCCGATCTGTGACGTTGGTGAACCTTGGATGCCTCAAGGGGAAGGTATGATTGCATAACAGGAGAATTAGGGCCGCATAAACTAGAGATTTTGATGGTAACGGTTGTGCGAAAGACTCCACAAACATATCTAGCTCCAAATAAACATACCAAAGTAAGTGAATTCCATGACACATATAAGAATAACTGAGCGGAAAACTAGAAACAAAAATTCCCATTGAAGCATTTTATCGAACATGTGGAGGGCAATAATCGTACCTTGGTCGATTCCTTTGACTTGGATGGCGAGAACTAGAGAAA
Organism: Asparagus setaceus; assembly: GCA_012295165.1. Classification (NCBI taxonomy): domain Eukaryota; kingdom Viridiplantae; phylum Streptophyta; class Magnoliopsida; order Asparagales; family Asparagaceae; genus Asparagus; species Asparagus setaceus. The sequence goes on from CM022706.1 coordinate 75,223,512, forward strand.
TCGGTGGCAGTAGAATAGAGTACTATTTATTTATAGCTGACGTTTAAATCTACAGTCTCTTTAAAACCGAATCCATCTCTTACCCAGTTTATCAAATTAGAGGCAAAATGAAACTTTAATGAAGGTTTAATTGCGACTTGTCCCCCCTTAGTAGCATTCAATGTAATTAGTTCAATTTTTGCGAATAGACTACCGAGTGAATATTTTTTGCTGTTAAAAACCGTTAAAAAATTTTTAAGGGCGGATAGAGCCCCCATAGTTCTAGTGTTTAATGACTTTTTAGAAGAGTTAAAAAAGTTCACTAAAAAGATGTATTCGTACATGGGACATATAACATGGGGTTTATTCGCCACAAGTAGAACTACAAGGTCATTCTAGTGGCAGAGCTACGGTTCCAAGTTCCGGGGGGTGAAGAAAATATATGTACAGTAGTATAATATCCTCCATCATTAGCAAATGATGATAATATTTCATCCATAAATCACAATAATTTATGCATCACAATAATCATAAAAAACATTACTATCAAAAGAGAAAAAATTAAATTTAAGCATTCTAAAACCTAGGATTTGGCATTAAATTAGGGAAGTTTTGCTTCTCATTATTGACAAAATTAAACACAAAGTCACTAATTTTAAAAATATACAAACTAAAAATTATATTAAACAAAAATATAGTAATTCTTTACCTTAATAAAAAAAGGGGCTTCAGAGATTTAAAAATTCATTGAGACAACCAAGTCAAGAGATTGAGTGAGTATTAAGGTTGGATTTGTTGAATAGAAGTGAAAATGTAAAGGAAAAGAAGAATTGAGAGAAAGTTAGAGTACTTTAGGTTGAGATTTATGAGAGGGAAACTAGAGAAAGAGATAGCCTCTGTTCTTTTCTCCAGCCTAAACTTTTCTCTCTTTAAAATTTTTTTTGCCTATTAAATATGATTTGACTTGGGTGGCTGAGGGTTTTTTTTAAATGAAGTTGGGGGTGGTGGGGAAGTCAATAGAATACCAACATAACCTCGTAAATTTTTTAGTAAAAAATAAAAAAAAATTGGTGGGGCTGTGGCCACCCCTGCCATTGAATGGCTCCACCACTAGTCTATATGCAATTGGGTGATACTGCACGGGGACTATTTGCAATAATGAATTATTACCATTTGAGTCTATTTAATCTTCTTTCTTTACCCCCTTCTTAATCATTTTGAAACTACGATTTAAATATTGCAGTTCGTCCATAAAGAGTTTAAGGAATTAGAGCCCCATACACAATGTGCAGGATTTATCACACACATAAGCATGCAAATTTTTTATTGTTAATTTACGTCACAAATTGTCTTCGAATTGTATTTCATTTGTAATACTTTGAACATCCTAAATTTTCTTAGAATTATATTTCATTAGTAATACTGGAACATTAGATGCTTATAGCCAATGGCGGAGCCAGGACCCATGGAGTAATGGGGGCAATAAATTATAAATAAATTAAATATAAATTTACTAATATCAATACATTACACCATAAAAAAGAAAGACATTTTATATTTGTTCTCTATGAGTTTTCATATTCTGAATCTTTGTACAATCAACTTGTTTCTTCCGTCTTAAATATCTCTCTTAATATAAGTAAATAAAGAAGTTACTCAACTAACCATTACTCATTCGGTTGCACACTTGAGTTGTTGTAATTTTCACGGTTGAAATGTATCTTTTTCTTCTTTAAATTTTCTCTTGAAATCAACGACGTCCCACGAAGACGATAGAGTGAGAGAAATTTGATTTGAGATACTTAGGACAAGAATTAGATATAGTTAATGAGTATTTTGGTTTAGTAAAATGCACCATATCAAAATCTATTGCAATTAATGAAAAGATAAATTGTATAAAAGTATAATTTACTTAAACCTACAAGTGGGTTATAATGAAATTAAATTATAAATCAACTATAGTAGTCATGTGTCTTAAGCATCAAGTGGGGGCAAATGTTAAGCTAGGGTTCAATCAAAAATTTAATACATACGAGTATTATATTGCAAAAAGATTTTTGAGGGGGTGCATTTGCCCACGCTCATGTATATGTGGCTCCCCCACTGCTTATAGCCTCTATTATTTCTTGATGTGGTTCTTCCGGTCACTATCATTGTTTTTTTATCTCGGTGCTCACATATATTGTAATAAACTCCAACCAAAAAAAAAAAAAAACACCCATACCCCAAATTTTCTTCTCATAAAAGAAATAATACAAATTTAATTTTTGTAGGGTAGTTTTTTTTAGAAGGTCTCCCAAAACAAATGTCATGCATTGGCTTGTTGAGTATTTTTAATCAAGTGAGGAGAAGTGTCCTTATTCTAGTGGGAGTCCCGGATAAATGTAAGGCAATTGGACCCTTGTCCCTTACCTCGTCCCCCGGATAAATGTAAGGCAATTGGACCCTTGTCCCTTACCTCGTCCCGGTGAAGTTTTCCCTAAAAAAAACCCCTCAACCCTCTCTCTGTGCTTGTTTGTACATGCTGAACTCACTCCTTTGCACCCCAAAAAAAAAAAAAAAATCTCAGCTTCATTATATGCATTCCCCTGATGAACTTTTAGAAGCTTCCTTCCCGCTTATCTGATTTATGTGCGTAGGCATCTCTAAGAACACGCAAAGGGTCAATGACATCTTTCATTTCTGGACGGCGAGATGGCAATGGATTCGAGCATGAGAGACCAATCTTAAGAATCGAAGCTACACACTTCAGAATTCTTGTATCGTCGTTAGCTCCACTCATATCCCCTGAGAGCAAGAGTGTATCTATGATGTCGATAACTCGTTCAGGAGAGGCCATCTCAACGTATGTTCTGAGATTCATACCGTTTACAAAAGCATCATCGGTGGGTCTCTTACCGGTAAACATTTCTAGCAGAAGTATTCCGTAGCTGTAGACATCTCCCTTTGTGGTGATTTTGTTTGCCGTTCCATATTCTATTTGTTTACATATGGAGATGAAAGTTAGGGTGTCATATAACAAAATATAACTAGAAACGTTTTGTTCAGAAAAGTATATCAAAGAGAAAATTCTTGTGTGTGAGCATGAGGTTGTGTTCGCATGTTTGTTTATTGGTGTGGCTGGGTACGGGTGAGCAGGCATATGTGTAACACTAACACGTTGCGATAGACGATATTACGAAATGGCGGATGGGTTAGGGGTCACACTAGATAAATGGAATGTCTATAAGTCCAGCCACAGTCCTGTATATCTTTCAAGAATTATTCTAGAATCGATTCAATATAAAATATAAAATGTGGGCGGTTTGCGTTATGAAAGAAACAAATGTATATGTGATATTAGATATATACTAGTTATATAGGGGTTATCCCTATCTATATTAATTATTAATTTCATTTATTTTATTCGAAGTTTTAGTTAGTCAGTGTGTATGTGTGCAGGTGCAAGCTTCTGTGTTCTGTGGGCAAGTGAGTGCGTGTGGGCATGGGTTTTGCGTCTTGTGTGTGGAAGTGCAGGTACAGGTATGAGTACTCAATTATATCACACATGTTTTAGTTTAAAAGACTCGTCATATATTTCTTGGACATATATATTACACTTCACATCCATGTCCTGCAGCTCGCTAAACAAGGATTGGGTTCGTTATAGGCCATACCCGGTTCAGGAGTATGATTTTAAAGGGTCATTTAAGTATCTAGTTCAAACATGAACTATTTTCCAATTTATAATCTACTTAATATAAGAAACATAAAAATGTTATAGGCATTATAGTTCTCATAACATATGAATGAAAAACAAAATCGATCTCGTGCAAATTATTAATTTCAATATGTAATATATGTATTTGTGCATATATATAGTCATGCCCCAGTATCCTACTTTTTTACAAATTTGTCGTGTCACGTACCCGTAACCACACCTTATATGCACAACATAGCCTTTAGCTATTATTTGTTACTTTTGTGTAGAGTTCTGTTACCTGTAGTGAGGTTAGTAACCTCTTCACCGTCATCGCCACAGCCTTCCTTCGCTTCTGCTCCCTTTGGGCCCATCAGCGTCCCACTCCAGGGGGCCTGAAGGGAAGAGAGGCGAAGGGAGTTTGGCTGGAGGCATCTTAGGCAGAGTGAAGCGGCAGCAGAGGAAGGCGACAACCAAGGGAAGTGGCGGCGAAGGAGAGATTACCAGCGAAGGAAGAGATTGTGGTCGATTGGAGGAGTGAGTTTATGAGAGAGATGAGGGGTTGAGGGTGAGACATGGTGAGGGTATTTTAGGAATATTTAAAAATGCATGTGATATCGAGGGAGTGGATGAATGAATCTTTGGGGTCAAGATGGGTAGCTAGAGGAAAATGTGTGTGTGTGTGTGGGGGAGCTTAAATCTCTAAACATGGGGGGCTTGAAGCAATTTTCCTGATATAAAGGTAAAATTGCAAATAAACCCCCATATACACTTTCAGTAGCACTAATTATCTAGGAACTAGCTTGTTAGCACTTATCCCTCCTCAATTAGTGGGAAAGATGGGGGAGTCATCTGCAATTTATCCTTCTCAGAATGAGCCAACTCCAAGCGGGATAAGTACAAATAAACGAGTAGATGGGTCAGTGCTACCGAAGTTATAGATGGGGGGTCATATGCAATTTATCCTAAAAACAAAATAAATAGCGAACTTTAAATCTCCCCGCACCAAAACAGATGATCTACAGGTTCATAGTCATCTCCATGCCAAGAAGGATTTTATATAAAAGATCATGTAATTTGAATATCTTTACGGCTTTACATCATTAATCAAATTGTGTTATTTGCTACATTGTTGAAAAGGAAAAGCTTTCATTTTGTGTAAGCTTGACGGATGAATGAATAAACAATGTCAAAATTGCATGATATTTTATACACAAAAACCGTGGTATAAATATCGTAATAATAGATGCACATTCTTCATTGGGATAGTCCCCGAGAATAGAGTAACTCTCAAGATAGTAACCTGAGCCAATATATCTTACATGTATATTTAAGTGTGTGCGTACATGCTCACATATATGTGTATGAGTTTGCGTGTAAAGGTATCAGCAGACAAAATCAAAACTTTTATATAAAACATCTAAAACCCCATTACAATCTTGGTTGTTCAAAATTACACTACCTACTTCCTATGATATTCATCCCCTAAGTTGTATATAGACGAAAAATTATGAGACTTAAAATGCATACCTATGGATCTAGCCATTATGCTCCACTAATAAAAAAATCAGTTCCCACTCAACGATTTTTCATTTTCTTGATTTCAGGGTCACGTTTCCAGATACTTAGAATGGTTCAGTTTATGCATTTAAGATGTGAATATATGATCACAGGGCACCATATGACAAAATTGTGGGTGTTCGTGTTATATATCTATATTTGTGTGTGGTATGTGTATTAATGGCACATATTGCGTCAGAGCAACTCCAGGAGCAAAAATTACTACGAAAATATGATTCTTTTCACTCGGTGAAAACATGACAAATGATTCAAGCTGACAACATGCACAGTATGGTAAATCCATCAGCTTACTTTTTTTTTCTTTTTTTGTGGAGGAAAATCAGCTTACTTTTGATCTTCATTCCTCGGTATAGATCAGGACAAATGATTCAAATTGACAACATGCACCATATGGTAGACCCTTTTCCCTCTGCATGTGTGTTTGGGTTTTTTTTTCCTTTTGGGTAAATTACACTAAACCCCCAATAACTTATCAAAATGCCTTTTCATGTTATTATCTGGTTCTAATTTATGGGGGTTATCTGCAAAATGGAGAAACTTATTGGGGTTTTCTGCAAAACAGAAAAGTTATTGGGGGGTTTAGTGTGATTTTAAGAGTTCATAGAGGTTTACTGCAAAATGTTGAAATTTCATGGGGGTTTAGTGTAATTTACCCAAATTTTAATCCTTCGGAAAAATTGATCTTGAATATTCAATAAAAAAAATGAAAGATTAAACACATGGATCATTATTACCATTATATAAACGTTTATGTGAACAGAAGCACAAGAAATAAGATGGTGTGTTGTTTTTCACCTGGAGCAACATATCCAATGGTTCCTCTAAAACCATACGAGTTGATTGTGTGAAGAGAAGTTCTGACCAGAGCTTCCACAGGACCTCTGGCAAGCCCTAAGTCACTCACACGGGCAGTCATGTCCTCATCTAGGAGAATGTTACTTGGCTTTATGTCACAATGGATAATGGGTGTCTCACCACGTTTGTGGAGACAATACAGTCCAGAGGCCACATCAATGGCTATGTTAATCCTCCGCAGAAAATTCAATTTCTTAGTCTCACCTTGCTCATTGGCATCGGGATGCAACCAACTTTCTAAACTGCCATTAGCCATGAACTCATAAACAATCGCCTTGAAATCATTGCCCACGGAATCAAAACCTGAACATGTTAAGATCCTGACGATATTTCGGTGACTCATGTTTTTCAAAACATCACATTCAGTCGCAAAACTCTTGGAAGCTCCATGTTGTTGCAGGTTAAGTACCTTGACAGCAATCTGCATCCCCCTAAACATGCTACCCTTATCATCATCTATTTTTCCTCTGAAGACTGCACCAAAACTGCCCAGTCCAATTAAATTGTCTGCAGAGAATCCATTTGTAGCTCTCACAAGTTTAGCATAAGATATTCTTCCTTGTACATATATATATTCTATATTAATAGGTTCTTTTCGTGGAGTTCGCATCCAGCAGAAAATTAGGAACAAACATAGACCTATAATACCAAAGGCGATGAGTAGTGGAAGTGTAGCAAACCAATACTTTTTCCGAGTAGACTGAAATGTGCAAGGTGGCAAGTGCAACATTGAGTTCCCTCCACAGAGCTTGCCGTTGCCAAGGACTGATACTGCACTTGCGTTTGCAAAGACTCCATTCCTTGGAACTTCACCCTCAAAATTATTGTATGATAGGTTGATATAATATAGAAAGGGGAAGTCCTGTAAAACATATGGTATCTGCCCTGACAAGTTGTTTTGTGAAAGATCCAACTCTTGCATGCCTCGTAATGTACTCAAAGCCAAAGAGATATTCCGTGCATGAAGTTGTGACTAATGCAAAGCTTCTTCAGCTCCTGACATTTACCAAGACTGCTTGGGAGTTCCCCTGACAAATTGTTCCTACTGAAATCAATTTCCCCCAAATTCTTCAAGCTCCCTACCTCCGTTGGTAATGACCCTGTTAATGAATTTTTTGCCAAGTCGAGATATATGGACAGTGTTGATATGGTAAGGATTTCCTTAGGTATGCCACCAGTAAGTTCATTATGCGACAAGTTTAAGGAAATTAAATTTTGGCAATTGCCAAGATTTGATGGTATGATTCCGCTTAATTCATTAGACCCCAAATGAAGAGAATTCAGTAGAGTAAGATTGCCAAGGGTGGACGGGACTTCACCAGATAGCTTGTTACTGCCTAAATCTAGTACATGCAAGTTCGTAAGCAATCCAATTGATGCAGGGATTGAACCTCTGAGCAAGTTCTGACCCATGTCAAACACTGTTAAGCTTACAAGGTTCCCAATCTCATGAAAGATATTCCCAGAGATTTCATTATCCGACATAGAGAGTATCTGAAGCTTGGTGGACAAGTTTGCAATAGAATTAGGAAGCACACCTCCAAAGTTATTCGAGCCCAGTTGCAATTTCTCTAAATTGGTACAATTGCACAGACCAGTCAAAAAGCTCCATCCTTCATCTTCTCTAAGTGCTAATTGATTATCAAATAGATTCAACCATTGTAGATTTCGTAAGCCACCCAGATTTTGAGGGATGGCACCCATAAACCTATTGCTCGAGAAGTCTACAACTTCAAGAGTAGATGCATTGAACAGTGACATAGGTGTAGGTCCATGAAATCGATTATTATACAAGTAAATCTTTCGAAGCAACGTAAGAGAAAAACCAGCATTAGTTGGAAGAACACCCGAAAGGTAATTATCTGCCACATTGAGCTGAGAAAGGGACGATAAGTTCCATAACGAAGTCGGTACAAATCCAGAAAGGCGATTGCCAGACAAATCAAGCACCGTCAATCTGTACAGTTTACCCATCAAAGATGGTATTTCTCCACTGAGTTCATTAGTGCCAAGGTACAAAACATCAAGAAAGGAGAGGTTTGTCAATGAAAGTGATATTTTCCCTTCAAGATAATTGTTTGACAGGGACAAAATCCGAAGGTCTAAACAGTTCCCAAGAACCGAGGGGATTTCACCTTTGAGCATGTTACTACTCAAACCGATAACTTGCAATCTCGAACAATGAGAAACCGAAGAAGGAATACTCTCCTCAAGAGAATTCATACTCAGATTGAGATACTTCAAGCGACGCAATCGACCAATCTCGTGAGGTATCGGCCCGTGAATTTGGTTACCAGAGAGATCAATTTTCCTTAAAAAAGTAAGGTTGGCTATGGCAGCGGATATGAAGCCATCCAGACCGAGGGTATTCAGTTCCAAGAAGATGACCCTCTGAGGATGTCGGCGGCCGCCGCAAGTGACTCCAGGCCACCGACAGAAGTGGACCGAGTTGTTCCAGCAGGGCAAAGATCCATTGGGGTTTGTCGATATCGTGGACTTGACGGACAAAAGGGCTCGCCGATCTGTGACGTTGGTGAACCTTGGATGGCTCAAGGAGAAGGTATGATTGCATAACAGGAGAATTAGGGCCGCATAAACTAGAGGTTTTGATGGTAACGGTTGTGGGAAAGATTCCACAAACATATCTAGCTCCAAATAAACATATCAAAGTAAATGAATTCCATGACACATATAAGAATAACTGAGCGGAAAACTAGTAACAAAAATTCCCATTGAAGCATTTTATCGAACATGTGGAGGGCAATAATCGTACCTTGGTCGATTCCTTTGACTTGGATGGCGAGAACTAGAGAAATCGGTGGCAGTAGAATAGAGTACTATTTATATTTATAGGTATCATTCAATGTAAATAGTTCAATTTTGCGAATAGACTACCGAGTGAATATTTTTGCTGTTAAAAATCGTTAAAAAAGTTTTAAGGGCGGATAGAGCCCCCATAGTTCTAGTGTTTAATGACTTTTAAAAGAGTTAAAAAGTTCACTAAAAGATGTATTCGTACAAACAATCATAAAAAACATTAGCAAATGATGATAATACATCATCCATAAATCACAATAATTTATGCATCACAACAATCATAAAAAACATTACTATCAAAAGAAAAAAATAAAATATAAGAATTCTAAAACCTAGGATTTGGCATTAAATTAGGGAATTTTGCTTCTCATTGTTGACAAAATTAAACACAAAGTCACTAATTTTAAAAATATACAAACTAAAAATTATATAAAACAAAAATATAGTAATTCTTTACCTTAATAAAAAAGGGGGCTTCAGAGATTTAAATAATTCATTGAGACACCCAAGTCAAGAGAATTGAGTGAGTATTAAGGTTGGATTTGTTGAATAGAAGTGAAAATGTAAAGGGAAAAGAAGATTTGAGAGAAAGTTTAGGAGTACTTTAGGTTGAGATTTATGAGAGGGAAACTAGAGAAAGAGATAGCCTCTGTTCTTTTCTCCAGCCTAAACTTTTCTCTCTTTAAAATTTTTTTTGCCTATTAAATATGATTTCACTTGGGTGGCTGAGGGTTTTTTTAAAATGAAGTTGGGGTTGCAAATTGACAATGTTTACAGAATGAGGGGCCAAATTGACAAAGTCAATAGAATACCAACATAACCTCGTAAATTTTTTAGTAAAAAATAAAAAATATTGGTGGGGCTGTGGCCACCCCCTGCCATTGAATGGCTCCACCACTAGTCTATTTGCAATTGGGTGATACTGCACGGGGACTATTTGCAATAATGAATTATTACCATTTGAGTCTATTTAATCTTCTTTCTTTACCCCCTTCTGAATCATTTTGAAACTACGATTTAAATATTGCAGTTCGTCCATAAAGAGTTTAAGGAATTAGAGCCCCATACACAATGTGCAGGATTTATCACACACATAAGCATGCAAATTTTTTATTGTTAATTTACGTCACAAATTGTCTTAGAATTGTATTTCATTTGTAATACTTTGAACATCCTAAATTTTCTTAGAATTGTATTTCATTAGTAATACTGGAACATTAGATGCTTATAGCCAATGGCGGAGCCAGGACCCATGGAGTAATGGGGGCAATAAATTATAAAAAATTAAATATAAATTTACTAATATCAATACATTACACCATAAAAAGAAAGACATTTTATATTTGTTCTCTATGAGTTTTCATATTCGAATCTTTGTACAATCAACTTGTTTCATCCGTCTTAAATATCTCTCTTAATATAAGTAAATAGAGAATTTACTCGACTAACCATTACTCATTCGGTTGCACAGTTGAGTCTTCATAATTTTCACGGTTGAAATGTATCTTTTTCTTCTTTAAATTTTCTCTTGAAATCAACGACGTCCCACGAAGACGATAGAGTGAGAGAAATTTGATTTGAGATACTTAGGACGAGAATTAGATATAGTTAATGAGTATTTTGGTTTAGTAAAATGCACCATATCAAAATCTATTGCAATTAATGAAAAGATAAATTGTATAAAAGTATAATTTACTTAAACCTACAAGTGGGTTATAATGAAATTAAATTATAAATCAACTACAGTAGTCATGTGTCTTAAGCATCAAGTAGGGGCAAATATTAAACTAGGTCTCAATCAAAAATTTAATACATACGAGGATTATATTGGCAAAAGATTTTTGAGGGGGTGCATTTGCCCACGCTCATGTATATGTGGCTCCCCCACTGCTTATAGCCTCTATTATTTCTTATTATTTCTTGATGTGGTTCTTCCGGTCACTATCATTGTTTGTTTTATCTCGGTACTCACATATCTCTATATATTAAAATTTTAAATTAAAGATTAAAACTTAAGGGTAATATGATTCCAATTAAGACAAGTGGCTTCGAGGCGACGATAAAGGCATAAAGTGAATCATAGCAGTTTAAAGCTACTCGGCCGGAATTTTTGTTTGATCATTGAAAAGTATAAAATTTTTGCATTTTAGTCCTCTAAACTTTAAATCCTCTTTCTCTCTCCCCCTCCCTCCTCCATCTCTTTCTCTCTTTCCCCATCCCTCCTTCATCTCTCTCTCCCCTCCCCTCCCCTCCCCCTCCATCTCTCTCTCTCTCTCTCTCTCTCTCTCTCCCCTCCCCTCCCCTCCCCTCCCCTCCCCTCCCCTCCCCCTCCATCTCTCTCTCTCTCTCTCTCTCTCTCTCTCCCCATCCCTCCTCCATCTCTCTCTCTCTCCCCCTCCCTCCTCCATCTCCCCCTCCCAGTGTCTCCATCCTCTCCTCCAAAACAATGGGGAGGGAGAGAGAGAGAGAGAGAGAGAGAGAGAGAGAGAGAGAGAGAGAGAGAGAGAGAGAGAGAGAGAGAGAGAGAGAGAGAGAGAGAGAGAGAGAGAGAGAGAGAGAGAGAGAGAGAGAGAGAGAGAGAGAGAGAGAGAGAGAGAGAGAGAGAGAGAGAGAGAGAGAGAGAGAGAGAGAGAGAGAGAGAGAGAGAGGTGCATTTGCCCACGCTCATGTATATGTGGCTCCCCACTGCTTATAGCCTCTATTATTTCTTATTATTTCTTGATGTGGTTCTTCCGGTCACTATCATTGTTTGTTTTATCTCGGTACTCACATATCTCTATATATTAAAATTTTAAATTATTAAAAGCACTATGTGATAATCAGATGATTTATGTAATTTTCAATGGATTTCACCGGATCAAACCCTCTTGCCTTTGTTAAAAATTTTAAGCAGATTGAGCCACTCACTAAAATTGCCACAAGACTTACAAATGGCCCCTTAAAATTTTGGGATTTACATAAAAACCACGAAAGTTTTAAAACTTACACGAAACACCTTCAAAAAGTAAAAACTTGCAAAAATACCCTGACAAATACACTAAAAACCTTAAAATTACAAATCGCACCATGCAAAATTTTGATTTTCAAACAACATCCTACATCTTTGCAAAACCATCAACAGTTCATTTAAATTTTTAGATCCACCTACGATGGAGCAAGCACGCACCGCATTATGACTCTAAAATTGTTAGTATTTACATAAAAACCACGAAAGTTTTAAAACTTGCACGAAACACCCTCAAAAGTAAAAACTTGTAAAAATATCCTAACAAATACACTAAAAACCTAAAAATTACATCGATTTTATGTGAAAGCACCACTCACTAAAAATGCCACTAGACTTACAAATAGCCCTTTAAAATTTTGGAATTTACATAAAAATCTGAATGTTTTAAAACTTACACGAAACACCCTCAAAAAGTAAAAACTTGCAAAAATACCCTGACAAATACACTAAAAAAACCTAAAAATTACAAATCGCACCATGCAAAATTTTGATTTTCAAACAACATCCTACATCTTTGCAAAACCATCAACAGTTCATTTAAATTTTTAGATCCACCTACGATGGAGCAAGCCGTTAATCACATGACTCTAAAATTGTTAGTATTTACATAAAAACCCTGAAAGTTTTAAAACTTGCACGAAACACCCTCAAAAAGTAAAAACTTGTAAAAATATCCTAACAAATACACTAAAAAACCTAAAAATTACATCAGTAATTTTTGCGTAGCACCACTCACTAAAAATGCCACTAGACTTACAAATAGCCCTTTAAAATTTTGGAATTTACATAAAAATCTGAATGTTTTAAAACTTACGAAACACCCTCAACAAGTAAAAACTTGCAAAAATATCCTAACAAATACACAAAAAAACCTAAAAATTACAAATCGTACCCTGCAAAATTTTAATTTGCAAACAACACCCTACAACTTTGCAAAAACCATCAACAGTTCGTTAAAATTTTTTAGATCCACCTACGATGGAGCAAGCACGTGCATCGCACGTGCCTCCTCAAAATGCCACCAGACTTACAAATAGCCTTAAAATTTTAATATTTACATTAAAAGCCCTGAAAGTTTTAAAACTTACATGAAACACCCTCAAAAAGTAAAGACTTGTAAGAATACCCTGACAAATACCCTAAAAAACCTAAAAATTACAAAATGCACCATGCAAAGTTTTGATTCGCAAACAACACCACAACTTTCAAACGCCGCAAAACCATCAGCAGTTCATTTAAATTTTTAGATCCACCTACGATGGAGCAAGCACGTGCATATGCGTGCCTCCTCAAATGCCACCGGACTTACAAATAGCCTTAAAATTTTAATATTTACATTAAAAGCCACGAAAGTTTTAAAACTTACATGAAACACCCTCAAAAGTAAAACTTGCAAAATACCCTTACAAATACACTAAAAACCTAAAAATTACATCAAGAATTTTGCGTAGCACCACTCACTAAAAATGCCACTACACTTACAAATTGCCCTTAAAATTTTAGGATTTACATAAAACCCTAAAAGTTTTAAAACTTACATGAAACACCCTCAACAAGTAAAACTTATAAAAATACCACAGCAAATACACTAAAAACTAAAATTACAAATCGCACCATGCAAAATTTTGGTTTGCAAACAACACCCTACAACTTTCAAACGCCAAGAAAAGCCATCCTAAATTGAAAATTTTTCTAAAGATACTTAAAAAGTTAAACGCATAACAAAGCTTTGTTGAAAATTTTAGATCCACCTACCTAATGGAGAAAGCATCGCATGCATCGCTCCTTACTATATTGTAATAAACTCCAACCCAAAAAAAAAAAAAAAAACACCCATACATAAATTTTTCTTCTCATAAAAGAAATAACACAAATTTAATTTTTGTAGGGTAGTTTTTTTTAAGAAGGTCTCCCAAAACAAAAGTCATGCATTGGCTTGTTGAGTATTTTTAATCAAGTGAGGAGAAGTGTCCTTATTCTAGTGGGAGTCCTGGATAAATGTAAGGCAATTGGACCCTTGTCCCTTACCTCCTCCCGGTGAAGTTTTCCCTAAAAAAAACCCCTCAACCCTCTCTCTGTGCTTGTTTGTACATGCTAAACTCACTCCTTTGCACCCCCAAAAAAAAAAGCAAAAAAAAAAAAAATCTCAGCTTCATTATATGCATTCCCCTGATAAACTTTTAGAAGCTTCCTTCCCACTTATCTGATTTATGCATACGCGTAGGCATCTCTAAGAACATGCAAAGGGTCAATGACATCTTTCATTTCTGGACGGCGAGATGGCAATGGATTCGAGCATGAGAGACCAATCTTAAGAATCCAAGCTACACACTTCAGAATTCTTGTATCGTAGTTAGCTCCACTCATATCGCCTGAGAGCAAGAGTGTATCTATGATGTTGATAACTCGTTCAGGAGAGACCATCTCAACGTATGTTCTGAGATTCATACCGTTTACAAGACCATCTCAACGTATGTTCTGAGATTCATACCGTTTACAAAAGCATCATCAGTGGGTCTCTTACCGGTAAACATTTCTAGCAGAAGTATTCCGTAGCTGTAGACATCTCCCTTTGTGGTGATTTTGTTTGCCGTTCCATATTCTATTTGTTTACATATGGTGATGAAAGTTAGGGTGTCATTCAACAAAATATAACTAGAAACGTTTTGTTCAGAAAAGTATATCAAAGAGAAAATTCTTGTGTGTGAGCATGAGGTTGTGTTTGCATGTTTGTTTATTGGTGTGGCTGGGTACGGATGAGCAGGCATATGTGTAACACTAACACGTTGTGATAGACGATATTACGAAATGGCGGAGTGGTTAGGGGGGGGGGGTCACACTAGATAAATGGAATGTCTTTAAGTCCAGCCACACTCCCTGTATATCTTTCGAAGAATTATTCTAGAATCCGATTCAATATAAAATATAAAATGTGGGCGGTTTGCGTTATGAAAGAAACAAATGTATATGTGATATTAGATATATACTAGTTATATAGGGGTTATCCCTATCTATATTAATTATTAATTTCATTTTTTTTATTCGAAGTTTTAGTTAGTCAGTGTGTATGTGTGCAGGTGCAAGCTTCTGTGTTCTGTCGGCGAGTGAGTGCGCGTGGGCATGGGTTTTGCGTCTTGTGTGTGGAAGTGCGGGTACAGGTATGAGTACTCAATTATATCATACATGTTTTAGTTTAAAAGACTCGTCATATATTTCTTGGACATATATATTACACTTCACATCCATTTCCTGCAGCTTGCTAAACAAGGATTGGGTTCGTTATAGGCCATACCCGGTTCAGGAGTATGATTTTAAAGGGTCATTTAAGTATCTAGTTCAAACATGAGCTATTTTCTAATTTATAATCTACTTAGTAAAAGAAACATAAAAATGTTATAGGAATTTTAGTTCTCATAACATATGAATGAAAAAACAAAATCAATCTCGTGCAAATTATTAATTTCAATATGTAATATATGTATGTGTGCATATATATAGTCATGCCCCCTGTATCCTACTTTTTTACAAATTTGTCGTGTCACGTACCCTTAACCACACCTTATACGCACAACATAGCCTTTAGCTATTATTTGTTACTTTTGTGTAGAGTTCTGTTACCTGTAGTGAGGTTAGTAACCTCTTCTCCGTCATCGCCACAGCCTTCCTTCGCTTCTGCTCCCTTTGGGCCCATCACCATCCCACTCCAGGGGGCCTGAAGGGAAGAGAGGCGAAGGGAGTTTGGCTGGAGGCATCTTAGGTGGAGTGAAGCGGCAGCAGCGAAAGGCGACAACCAAGGGAAGTGGCAGCGAAGGAGAGATTACCAGCGAAGGAAGAGATTGTGGTCAATTGGAGGAGTGAGTTTATGAGAGAGATGAGGGGTTGAGGGTGAGACATGGTGAGGGTATTTTAGGAATATTTAAAAATGCATGTGATATCGAGGGAGTGGATGAATGAATCTTTGCGGTCAAGATGGGTAGCTAGAGGAAAATGTAAGGAGGAGGAGGAGGAGGAGGAGGAGGGGGGGGGCTTAGATCTCTAAACATGGGGGGCTTGAAGCAATTTTCCTGATATAAAGGTAAAATTGCAAATAAACCCTTCAGTAGCACTAATTATCTACGAACTAGCTTGTTAGCACTTATCCCTCCTCAATTGGTGGGAAAGATGGGGGAGTCATCTGCAATTTATCCTTCTCAGAATGAGCCAACTCCAAGCGGGATAAGTACAAATAAACGACTAGATGGGTCAGTGCTACCGAAGTTATAGATGGGGGGTCATATGCAATTTATCCTAAAAACAAAATAAATAGCGAACTTTAAATATACCCGCACCATAACAGATAATCTACAGGTTCATAGTCATCTCCATGCCAAAAACGATTTTATATATAAGATCATGTAATTTGAATATCTTTACGGCTTTACATCATTAATCAAATTGTGTTATTTGCTACATTGTTGAAAAAGAAAAGCTTTCATTTTTGGTAAGCTAGATGGATGAATGAATAAACAATGTCAAAATTGCATGATTTTTATAGACAAAAATTATGGTATAAATATCGTAATAATAGATGCACATTCTTCATTGGGATAGTCCCCGAGAATAGAGTAACTCTCTAGATAGTAACCTGAGCCAATATATCTTACATGTATATATAAGTGTGTGCGTACATGCACACATATGTGTGTATCAGTTTGCGTGTAAAGGTATCAGCAGACAAAATCAAAACTTTTATATAAAACATCTAAAACCTCATAACAATCTTGGTTGTTCAAAATTACACTACCTACTTCCTATGTGTTGGGAGCACGAGCCGAAGAAACCGCCACAAGCGAGTACGATAAGCAGGCAAAAACTAAAACAAGTAAAGACGAGATTTCATTGGTTCAAGTTGCCTACGTCCACGGGCAAGGAGGATTTTACTAATAGAAAGAGAATACAAATTAGGGTTACAAGTTCTCACCAAGAAACCCTAAAAACAAACCTCTCAAATCTCTCACAAGATCTCCTCCCAAAAGATGCACAATACTCTCTCAAAGGCTGCTCAAAACGTGTTCAACATTACCCTAATTAATCAGGTTTAGGGTTATATATAAACTCTAAACGAACCGGGTTTAAAACCAAACCCGTATTCGGAATCTGTCCAGATTAGTCAACTACTATTTCAGAGTAGTCGACTACTAAGGCCCAAAACAGAGCAACACCTTTCTGTCGACTACAGATTAATCGACTACTAACTCAGTGTAGTCGACTACTAAGGTTCCAGCTGAAAACCATCTCTCTGTCATCTGCAGTGTAGTCGACTACTCTGACTTGTAGTCGACTACAAAGCCCGAAAACTGTCTTGTGCATGTTTTTGTGCATGTTCTACACTATGATATTCATCCCCTAAGTTGTATATAGACGAAAAATTATGAGACTTAAAATGCATACCTATGGATCTAGCCATTATGCTCCACTAATAAAAAAAATCAGTTCCCACTCAACGATTTTTCATTTTCTTGATTTCAGGGTCATGTATTCCAGATACTTAGAATGGTTCAGTTTATGCATTTGAGATGTGAATATATGATCACAGAGCACCATATGACAAAATTGTGGGTGTTCGTGTTATATATCTATATTTGTGTGTGGTATGTGTATTAATGGCACATATTGTATCAGAGCAACTCCAGGAGCAAAAATTACTACGAAAATATAATTCTTTTCACTCGGTGAAAACATGACAAATGATTCAAGCTGACAACATGCACAATATGGTAAATCCATCAGCTTACTTTTTTTTTTCTTCTTTTGCGGAGGAAAATCAGCTTACTTTTGATCTTCATTCCTCGGTATAGATCAGGACAAATGATTCAAATTGACAACATGCACCATATGGTAGACCCTTCTTCCCTCTGCGTGTGTGTTTGGATTTTTTTTTGGGTAAATTACACTAAACCCCCAATAACTTATCAAAATGCCTTTTCATGTTATTCTCTGGTGCTAATTTATGGGGGTTATCTGCAAAATGGAGAAACTTATTGGAGTTTTCTGAAAAACAGAAAAGTTATTGGGGGGTTTAGTGTGATTTTAAAAGTGCATAGGGGTTTACTGCAAAATGTTGAAATTTCATGGGGGTTTAGTGTAATTTACCCAATTTTTAATCCTTTGGAAAAATTGATCTTGAATATTCAATAAAAAAAACAACAGATTAAACACATGGATCATTATTACCATTTTGTAAACGTTTATGTGAACAGAAGCACAAAAAATAAGATGGTGCGAAGTTTTTCACCTGGAGCAACATATCCAATGGTTCCTCTAAAACCATACGAGTTGATTGTGTGAAGAGAAGTTCTGACCAGAGCTTCCACAGGACCTCTGGCAAGCCCTAAGTCACTCACACGGGCAGTCATGTCCTCATCTAGGAGAATGTTACTTGGCTTTATGTCACAATGGATAATGGGTGTCTCACCACGTTTGTGGAGACAATACAGTCCAGAGGCCACATCAATGGCTATGTTAATCCTCCGCAGAAAATTCAATTTCTTAGTCTCACCTTGCTCATTGGCATCGGGATGCAACCAACTTTCTAAACTGCCATTAGCCATGAACTCATAAACAATCGCCTTGAAATCATTGCCCACGGAATCAAAACCTGAACATGTTGTTAAGATCCTGACGATATTTCGGTGACTCATGTTTTTCAAAACATCACATTCAGTCGCAAAACTCTTGGAAGCTCCATGTTGTTGCAGGTTAAGTACCTTGACAGCAATCTGCATCCCCCTAAACATGCTACCCTTATCATCATCTATTTTTCCTCTGAAGACTGCACCAAAACTGCCCAGTCCAATTAAATTGTCTGCAGAGAATCCATTTGTAGCTCTCACAAGTTTAGCATAAGATATTCTTCCTTGTACATATATATATTCTATATTAATAGGTTCTTTTCGTGGAGTTCGCATCCAGCAGAAAATTAGGAACAAACATAGACCTATAATACCAAAGGCGATGAGTAGTGGAAGTGTAGCAAACCAATACTTTTTCCGAGTAGACTGAAATGTGCAAGGTGGCAAGTGCAACATTGAGTTCCCTCCACAGAGCTTGTCGTTGCCAAGGACTGATACTGCACTTGCGTTTGCAAAGACTCCATTCCTTGGAACTTCACCCTCAAAATTATTGTACGATAGGTTGATATAATATAGAAAGGGGAAGTCCTGTAAAACATATGGTATCTGCCCTGACAAGTTGTTTTGTGAAAGATCCAGCTCTTGCATGCCTCGTAATGTACTCAAAACCAAAGAGATATTCCCGTGCATGAAGTTGTGACTAATGCGGAGCTTCTTCAGCTCTTGACATTCACCAAGACTGCCTGGGAGTTCCCCTGACAAATTGTTCCTACTGAAATCAATTTCCCCCAAATTCTTCAAGCTCCCTACCTCCGTCCCAGTTAATGAATTTTTTGCCAAGTCGAGATATATGGACAGTGTTGATATGGTAAGGATTTCCTTAGGTATGCCACCAGTAAGTTTATTATGCGACAGGTTTAAGGAAATTAAATTTTGGCAATTTCCAAGATTTGATGGTATGATTCCGCTTAATTTATTAGACCCCAAATGAAGAGAATTCAGTAGAGTAAGATTGCCAAGGGTGGACGGGACTTCACCAGATAGCTTGTTGGTGCCTAAATCTAGTACATGCAAGTTCGTAAGCAATCCAATTGATGCAGGGATTGAACCTCTGAGCAAGTTCTGACCCATGTCAAACACTGTCAAGCTTACGAGGTTCCCAATCTCATGAAAGATATTCCCAGAGATTTCATTGTCCGACATAGAGAGCATGTGGAGCTTGGTGGACAAGTTTGCAATAGAATTAGGAAGCACACCTCCAAAGTTATTCGAGCCCAGTTGCAATTTCTCTAAATTGGTACAATTGCACAAACCAGTCAAAAAGCTCCATCCTTCATCTTTTCTAAGTGCTAACTGATTATCAAATAGATTCAACCATCGTAGATTTCGTAAGCCGCCCAGATTTTGAGGGATGGCACCGATAAACCTATTGCTCGAGAAGTCTACAACTTCAAGAGTAGATGCATTGAACAGTGACATAGGTGTAGGTCCATGAAATCGATTATTATACAAGTAAATCTTTCGAAGCAACGTAAGAGAAAAACCAGCATTTGTTGGAAGAACACCCGAAAGGTAATTATCTGCCACATTGAGCTGAGAAAGGGACGATAAATTCCATAACGAAGTCGGTATAAATCCAGAAAGGCGATTGCCAGACAAATCAAGCTCCGTCAATCTGTACAGTTTACCCATCAAAGATGGTATTTCTCCACTGAGTTCATTACCGCCAAGGTATAAAACATCAAGAAAGGTTAGGTTTGTCAATGAAAGTGGTATTTTCCCTTCAAGATAATTGTTTGACAAGGACAAAATCCGAAGGTCTAAACAGTTCCCAAGAACCGAGGGGATTTCACCTTTGAGCATGTTACTACTCAAACCGATAACTTGCAATCTCGAACAATGAGAAACCGAAGAAGGAATACTCTCCTCAAGAGAATTCATACTCAAATTGAGATATTTTAAGCGATGCAATCGACCAATCTCATGAGGTATCAGTCCATGAATTTGGTTACCAGAGAGATCAATTTTCCTTAAAAAAGTAAGGTTGGCTATGGCATTGGATATGAATCCATCCAGACCGAGGGTTTTCAGTTCCAAGAAGATGACCCTCTGAGGATGTCGGCGGCCGCCGCAAGTGACTCCCGGCCACCGACAGAAGTGGACCGAGTTATTCCAGTAGGGCAAGGATCCATCGGGGTTCGTCGATATCGTGGATTTGATGGACAAAAGGGCTTGCCAATCTGTGACATTGGTGAGTCTTGGATGCCTCAAGGAGAAGGTATGATTGCATAACAGGAGGATTAGGGTTGCATAAACTAGAAGTTTTGATGGTAATGATTGTGCAAAAGATTCAACAAACATAGCTGGTTCCAAATAAACATATCAAAGCAATTGAATTCTATGACATATAAGAAGAAGAATTGAGCTTGTCAATGACAAACTACAAACAAAATTCCCATTGAAGCATTTTATCGAACATGTGGAGGGCAATAATCGTACCTTGGTTGATTCCTTTGGCTGGGATGGCGAGATCTAGAGAAATCTGTAGTAATAGAATACTATTATTCTCTCAAAGAGGCAGAATCTGCTTGAAATTATATGGATAAACCCCTGTGATTGCCATTTATTGCGGTTATTTAGATATGTTAAATCTTCAATAATTTCATATTGGCCCCTCAAATCTTGAAATTGCTCATACGCTCGTCAATTCCTGAGGGTTCATACAATTTGGTCCCTTATTGACCAGAACACTCCTCAGCTTATGTTTCCCCCAAGACCATTTATTGTCAAAAAACGGTAGCTGAAGGGTACTTTGGTCATTGAGGGACCAAGTTGCAAGAACATTTAGAACTTGAGGGACCTATTAGCCATTTCAAAGATATGAGGGAATATATAATATGGAATTATTGAAAATTAGAGGGACTAATACCTAAATAAACCCAATTTCTTTATCAGAGAATCTTTTTTATCAGATGGCACGATTGCAAATATGATAATCTGTGTTAATAAGTTATGGTTGCGGAAATAAAAAAGAGAAGTATTATAATTTACTATATTGTTCTGTTTATAAAAATATAATAATTTATTACTCAATTTTTTTCTATTTATTAAAGCCGGCAACCGGCCGTTGAGACCTACCTAGGGTTGCGGGTCTGGCGCTTCAGAAGGCTGACCTACCTACCGTATGAATTTTTTTGATCATTTTCATAACTTACAGATAATATATATATTTTTTATTATCATTTTTAATAAGTTACATATAATCTCATCATTTTATCATCCCCAAAACTTACTTGTAACTTGGTAAGAGATGATATATGCTCACAAATCAGTTGAGATAATAAGCTTTACTAATAGATGAAGGGGAATAGGGGAGAAGGGAAGATAGCGAAAACCATTCACTGCATTTGGGAGTATTGTAAGGGTGTAGTATTCTCCCCCTTCCTTTGCCACAATGAAATCCTAAACACGTCATAAAAATTGGGGAAAGAGGCTTCTATGCCAAGGGTCTGTTTGGCAACTCCACTTAAAACTACATTAGTGGAACGAAATCAACTTAAGTCGTCAAGTTCGCTTGACAAAAAAAAAAAAAGAAACTGGACTAGAATTTAAACTGGTTCAGGAAGGGAGTTGGCAAACCGACCCGCGGTTACAATAGAGAAATGAATATATTTATCACATACGTATTTAAAGAGAAAGTAGGAAGATCAGTAACCTTTTGTCACTGACTTGCGTAAAAAACTAGTACCAACAAGTACAAAGCACTCTTCAACCTGCTATGGCTCGACTGATCAATTTCCTGGTCAAATAGAAAGAACTGCCATCTGTAGCCGAACTTTCTTATGATTACGAGGTTTATTCGAGTACGATGTCCAATTTGAGATATGCATCATCCCACTTCTTTTTACTCCACAAGGCTTATTCCACTGTTTGAAATCAGAAAAATCCTTCGATAACCTCCTATTTTGATGAGAAGGCATATGCTATGGACGCCTCATAATCAAATACAATAGACTGAAACAAAAAAAATAATCTGAAAATTTAATCTGTCATGACATTGTTCAAGTTAGCTCACTCCCTATACCACAAGCAGGGTGTTCTGGATCATAAAAAGTTAACAGTTAAAATTTCTAAATTGTCCCTCTATCCTCCCGTGAATTTTTAAGACCACCTCTCTCGTATGCTGGTGTTCAGATAAAATTTGTGCTCCACTCGTACAGCATGCAAGTTGCCTAGGTAAAGAAGGGCTCTGTTATCTTCACATGTACAACTTTTAACGAACAATTCTTTACACATTGAGAGAATCGGGATTCGTGTTAGTTGAATTTCTGCAGATAAACAACATAACTTAAAGGCCATGAACATGACAATACATCGGATTTGAGCACTGCCTGAAGAAATTGGCCCAGCAGATACAGAGCCCTCTGCATGAAACAACGACCATACAAGTCAGAACTCAGAACTACAATTAACACTTAAGATATTTTCACATTTCATGCATTTATCACACTAGACCTCGCAATTATACGTGGTTCAATTAATTGTCATCACCAGGAACAGGTAAACCCTGAGGAAAAATACTTCACTATTGTCATACATACTAAGAACCATACCAAAAGACAGACCACCCAGGCTCCTTTCCATATCCCCAACCTTTTTTGGGGTCTAAAGATACACAGAACGTGGAATATGATAAAGCCCTTAAGTGGATGACAAAATAAATAAAATAGTTGGGCAGGTACAATGCAAATCAAAACGTTAATTCCAGAGTTATAGTTAGTAGAGCAACAAGGACAAGAATAGACCTAAATGAACTTGGGTTGAGGCAATAATAGAAGACACTGCAGCTGTTCATTTAGCAGAGAAGGTGGCCTCTATAGATCTCATTGGAGAAAAAGGAGTCATCGAATCGTTTTTCTTTTTCTTTTTCTTTTTCTTTTTCTTTTTCTTTTTCTTTTTCTTTTTCTTTTTTTTTTTGGCATGAGAATGTTGGGCAGAAGGGACTTCAGAAGATGGTGTTTGATATAAGATTTCAATATATCATTCTTCAAAGTGTCTGGTTGAACAGCTAAGTATTTGGGAAGATAGCGAAAACCATTCACTGCATTTGGGAGTATTGTAAGGGTGTAGTATTCTCCCCTTCCTTTGCCACAATGAAATCCTAAACACGTCATAAAAATTGGGGAAAGAGGCTTCTATGCCAAGGGTCTGTTTGGCAACTCCACTTAAAACTACATTAGTGGAACGAAATCAACTTAAGTCGTCAAGTTCGCTTGACAAAAAAAAAAAAAAAAGAAACTGGACTAGAATTTAAACTGGTTCAGGAAGGGAGTTGGCAAACCGACCAGCGGTTACAATAGAAATGAATATATTTATCACATACGTATTTAAAGAGAAAGTAGGAAGATCAGTAACCTTTTGTCACTGACTTGCGTAAAAAACTAGTACCAACAAGTACAA
This sequence comes from Asparagus setaceus, assembly GCA_012295165.1. Taxonomy (NCBI): domain Eukaryota; kingdom Viridiplantae; phylum Streptophyta; class Magnoliopsida; order Asparagales; family Asparagaceae; genus Asparagus; species Asparagus setaceus. The sequence continues at coordinate 75,247,501 of CM022706.1, forward strand.
AGCACTCTTCAACCTGCTATGGCTCGACTGATCAATTTCCTGGTCAAATAGAAAGAACTGCCATCTGTAGCCGAACTTTCTTATGATTACGAGGTTTATTCGAGTACGATGTCCAATTTGAGATATGCATCATCCCACTTCTTTTTACTCCACAAGGCTTATTCCACTGTTTGAAATCAGAAAAATCCTTGATAACCTCCTATTTTGATGAGAGGGGGAAGGCATATGCTATGGACGCCTCATAATCAAATACAATAGACTGAAACAAAAAAAATAATCTGAAAATTTAATCTGTCATGACATTGTTCAAGTTAGCTCACTCCCTATACCACAAGCAGGGTGTTCTGGATCATAAAAGTTAACAGTTAAAATTTCTAAATTGTCCCTCTATCCTCCGTGAATTTTAAGACCACCTCTCTCGTATGCTGGTGTTCAGATAAAATTTGTGCTCCACTCGTACAGCATGCAAGTTGCCTAGGTAAAGAAGGGCTCTGTTATCTTCACATGTACAACTTTTAACGAACAATTCTTTACACATTGAGAGAATCGGGATTCGTGTTAGTTGAATTTCTGCAGATAAACAACATAACTTAAAGGCCATGAACATGACAATACATCGGATTTGAGCACTGCCTGAAGAAATTGGCCCAGCAGATACAGAGCCCTCTGCATGAAACAACGACCATACAAGTCAGAACTCAGAACTACAATTAACACTTAAGATATTTTCACATTTCATGCATTTATCACACTAGACCTCGCAATTATACGTGGTTCAATTAATTGTCATCACCAGGAACAGGTAAACCCTGAGGAAAAATACTTCACTATTGTCATACATACTAAAACCATACCAAAGACAGACCACCCAGGCTCCTTTCCATATCCCCAACCTTTTTTGGGGTCTAAAGATACACAGAACGTGGAATATGATAAAGCCCTTAAGTGGATGACAAAATAAATAAAATAGTTGGGCAGGTACAATGCAAATCAAAACGTTAATTCCAGAGTTATAGTTAGTAGAGCAACAAGGACAAGAATAGACCTAAATGAACTTGGGTTGAGGCAATAATAGAAGACACTGCAGCTGTTCATTTAGCAGAGAAGGTGGCCTCTATAGATCTCATTGGAGAAAAAGGAGTCATCGAATCGTTTTTTCTTTTTCTTTTTCTTTTTTTTTTTTTTGGCATGAGAATGTTGGGCAGAAGGGACTTCAGGAGATGGTGTTTGATATAAGATTTCAATATATCATTCTTCAAAGTGTCTGGTTGAACAGCTAAGTATTTGCGACTGTATTTGCACATGAGAAACAACTAACAAGAAATCACATATGAATATAATAATTACCAAGGGTGGAGACATTATATGAACCCTTGTCAGGTTGAAAAGTCAAGTCAAGGATCTCCCAGCCCATTCCCGATCTCGCCGCTTAAGCTTGGCTTGCATCTTATTGAATTTTTCTTTACCTTTCTCCAAAAGAGGGTCGAGTACTACATATTCATTTGGATCATCCCTCCTAGTCATGTCACCCTGCAACATATTATCAAAAAAATGAGTAACATGGCAACAAGATCTTGTCACAAGAAGGAAATACAATAGGATAACCATGTACCTTTCCAGAATGATCGGGAACAAATGTCAAGCGATTGGATATCCATCCTGACTCATCGTCTTCATCATTTCCCTTAGAATTACTACTAACGGACACATCGACCTTCTTTGAGATAGAGTTTTTGAATTTCTCCAGCCTTGCTAATGTCTAACAAAAGAAAACCCATGAATAAAATGGATCTATCACCAAATGAAGCAGTGTGATCTGTAAATAATACATTTATGAAGGAAAAACTTTTTCCAACACTGAAAAAATTTCAATGACATAAAAATAAAGCAATAGACAGAAAGGACAATGCCTTTCATGTCTGCCCGAAGAATTCCTAGGATCAAACATGATATATGAGAGTTTATTTTACATACGTCTTCTTCACGACCATGAAGCCGGCGCTTCTTCAGTTTATGTAGCTGCCTCTCTTTGTCAGCCTTACTCAGTAGCTGTAGGTCAGTGTCTGCCTTAGCCATATGTTCAGCCCTACCTTCTGAGCCCATGCCCTTTTTCTTCATAGAGAGCTTTTCAACCTTGGATGATTTGTACTTCGCATCCTCGTCATTGCTCCTGCACAGCATCATTTGGGGCAATAGCCATGAAACTCTAACAGCAGCTCATATATCCAAAATGTCACAAAAAATTATGAGTTGTAGGATGGAGTTAAAGAACAATAAGCGCTAAACTCACTAGTAAGTGCCCCATATAGGAAAGTCAACATACAGGTAAAATCCTCAACCTTAACTAACATCAACATTTACTCATTGAAAGTTGAATACTTTCCAACTACCCTGCATGTTTACTCACATTGATGTCTGACAAAGATACTAGAAAACAGAATAATGCAGGCTAATGACTAACATACAAGGTCAGCTGAATTTACCTGAAAGGATACCTAAAATAATAGTCATAACATGCCTATCTCCTTTTACTTTCTGTTATGCATTAGACAACATTTCGACTACTGCTGTGAAGTTGGACAGTAGGAAAGCAAGACAAAAGAGGACAAGGATGAGGATTAATTCCCAATGATTTGTTGATACAGAAAGGAGTGTCTTACTCTAATGCAAACAAATAATGTTAGACACAACTGTCTAGAGATAAAAAAAGAAAACTATTGTCCACATACGGAAGAACCAAGGTTTAGTTAAATATCTAGAAAACTACTAGCGTTCATGCAATTTAACACTTTAAAAGTGAGCTAATGGCTTATAAACCAATTTAACCAAACAAACATACTTTAAAAATTGAAGTTAAAAACAAGGTTTGGCTCGTTTACATCTTAAATGCATTTAAGTTACAAACCTTGCTGGTCCTAGAGTTGCTCGTGAACCTCTTTGCCTAATTCTCTACCTTTCTAACAGAAACCCAATTTTATAGAAAGTGTTGGATACTTGGATGTAACTGGGCCCAGGGCCAGCTGCCTATGTAGAAGAATCTCCCCTCCCCTTTCAGTTGAAATTAAAATTTTGGGCTTTGTACACCCTATGTTGTTGCCACCATATCCCGCTGCAATCTCCAATCACAACAATCTTCTCCGATCACCCATTGTAGCTTTGTTGCCTCACCATGCCAATATCATGTCCATCATGGGAGAATGTGGAGTAGATTAGGCATCGGGCCCTAAGTCATCTTTACTAAGCTGAACGAACTTGACTAGCTTCAGAGAGTGAGTTATTGATGCCCTAACTGATTCATGCTTCCTTATTTAAGATGGCACATAGCGGCAGCAGCAAGGCCTCACAAGCAGCATCGGACCACTGAAGGGGCGGCATGGCCTCTTATAGATGCAGGTATATATAACTACTATGTTATTCCTTTTTTTTGTGGTTTAATCATGACGCACCTAATAAGGGTGTCAACCCTAACTGTTATCGCCTGAGTGTTGCTTCCTCCCAGAAAGCTTCACACAGATGCCTTGGCCACTTTTTAAACACTGCCTAGGCCTGACTTTACACGTGGCAATGATGGCTCAGAACAACACAAATTGACAGAGCTGAAGTTGAAGATTAGACGAGGCAACACAGCTCAGCACCTGGCTCATGCCAGGCTGATCTTAGTAAACTGATTTCACATCTTTGACCTGCACAAATGCCAGGCTGGTCCTTATAGAACACTGATTTCACAACAGAGAACATGCAGGCACACGTGCATATGCCGCCCCAAAAGCACCATATACTTCACCAGGTTGTGCACATCACATCATATTCAACAAATGCAGCAAACATATGCGGCTGGAAAAGCTTATGCTCACAGGTTTCCCATCAAGAAGCCACTCAATTAACCTAAACACTCCCCCCTTAGAACCCTTTTTTCTCTTCTCCTCTTCTCTTCTTATTCAAACATGAGTAAAATATGTACCTAACCTAGATTATTTAACTCCTACTTTCTCCTTTCAAGTTTCCTCTTACACAGTTGCACATCACCTCTTTACGTGTCATTATGGTTACTTCTTGTTTCTGAAATGATATTTCCTTGTTAATGGAGTATAAGTTGTTACTTGATGCTGATATACTCTAGCTTTCAACTTAGTTTATCACCTTGTTTTCTTGTTATTAACTTAGCTTTTACCTTATTCTGACTTGTTTAGTTATAATGAAACATAAAAGAAGTTTTCATTTCCACTTCACAAGTTTCAGATCTTTCAACTAGAATTTTTTCCTCAAAAAATTTGGTACAAGTTATAACTATAGTTTAACTTTATATCTTTTCTAGAGGCAATGGGAGTGTGTGGGCCATTTGAAGTGCTTATCCAGTATGCTCCCTGGGCACATGAACAACATACTGCTTTCCATGACATCTATTCAAATTCCTAAACATAGAAGGTAACCACACATTAATCTGCTATCCTTCAGTTTGTAGGAGCTCAGGATGTAGCATACTTGATCATAGGTCAAATCTTTCATTTAAACTGTAACTTCATTTTAAACCGTATCGGATCATCCTGAAGACCATAACATTAAGTTATGGATTATTCTTTTGTCTGTCACGAAGTGCAGAACTAAATCGGCTTCAAATTAATCCCGTTTGCTATTAATTAAATTGATTTAGATCACAGTTATTACTAGTTTTATGTACTTTTACCATTACTGGAGTTTGGCATTGCCGCATTGATCGAATTTTGTTTTGTTTGGACATAATCGTTTCTCGGATTATACTGTAGTCCTCAAATACTCCTGTGAGGTGCATAATAACCCGCCAACTAATAATAACAAAACACAAGCAAATAATCAAGAATCCAATGTACTAAAGTGTGCACCCACCCAAAAGTTACCTTGCTACAACAAATAGTCAACATGAACAGAGTAAATAAATTTAACATATCTTTCGCTGTATTTTCAAGTTATAACAACTTAAGAAGGATTACAGATATTTCATATTAGTAACTATGATAGCCTAAAAGATCTTTCTGAACGATGCTAAACATCTTAAGAAACAAATTAAGCATGATATGTGTGAAGGTAAAAGTTCATAAGTATATGTATATCTATTTGAATTGGAATTCATACCTAGGCGATGGTAATCTCTGATCTTTTCGATTAGCTTTATCTGCAAAGAAAATGAAGTATTACTTAGATAAATAAAAATTAACTGGAGAGAAGGAAAAAAAAAAAAAAAGAGGATACAACTAAATGTAACCAAGTTCAGCACTACTGAGTCATAATTGGCATGCATTACATAAACTCCATATTAATGTTGTAGCAGAAGTCCAAACAACATTACACACATAGACGAATCCAGTATCCTTCTCCTTCTACTTCTTTTTTTTTGGGTGGTTGGTGGTGGGGTTGGGGCGGGGTCAAGCTTTTTAACAAATTGAAAGCTACGCAGCTAAGAAAAACCAACTTAAAAGCTAATATGTTACAAAAAATTGGCGACATGAAAGTGCTAATACTAACTTATCTACACTTTATATCAACTTATAAAAGAGTTAAGCAAACTCAGTACTCAGTAGGTAATATTTACATAGAAACAACCAAAAAAATAATTATCTTTCAAATCTTTGACAGTACATCATCAACTGGGAGAAATTAAAAAAAAACCCAATACTTTTTGAGGGAAAAAAGATAAAAAATCCAACATCATACAAATAAATTGAAGGCGTTCACTTCTAATAAAAGATACACACAATGTTAAAGAAATAACAAGAATTAATAAATGATATCTTCGGGTCACTCCAAGGCCTCTTAAATTTCACGATTTCTCGTTGATAAAGAGACAAGTTTTCTCTAGTTCTGAAGTAAACTAAAAAGATTCAATTTTTAGATCTAAATTACTAAGAAGAGGAAGAATAGATGAAATTGTGATCCTAATCTAATTCAACTCCTTTTACCAGAGATGAGGAATCAGAAAATCGACACGAATTGCTGTCTTTGTGGAGTTCACACAAAAAAGTAATACAACGAGTTAGGGGAATAAAAAATAATTTTGGAGCAAGTTGTCAATGGTGTTATATAGGTAATTTAATATTACCTAAATTGTTGTGGATCCCACAAGATTGCTTCTCTCCATTTGAGAATTTAATCGTAAAGTCGAAGGATTCTCTTCTACTCCTTAAAGTTACATAACAAATAGTAATTGAGTTGTGATCTCCCCGTTTCATCTCTGATTAGACAGTTAAAACAGATTTCGTATAACAAACATCAGCCTCTAAGATAGTTATTAAATTGGTTCGGTCATCAACCACAGCTAAAGGATGAAAAGCTCCATTGGGCTTGCTGAATTTAAAATCTTTCACATTTCACAGGTACATATGTCTACATTACCACTCAAATCACATGGATACTGCATAAAGCACACCTCTAACCACATAACCATTGAAGCACACATATCTCTATGTATGCTCCAGCCTTGCAGGTATTGAAGCTCCATACAAGAAAACAAGGAAATTTGTATCCTGTAAGAATAATAACGCCTTACACAGTTATTTTGGATGGTTTACTGAGCTCTTCTCACTTGTGCTATTACAAAGTAGTTACTTAAAGAGATTGTTGGGACCAAACTACTTTTAAAAATTTACCGACACTGACCATGAGCATGAGGTAACAAACAAACCTACAAACCAGCGTGCACCATTCTTTTTGCATATTCGTTGAATCCTATGCCTAATTTAACAAGAGGTATCACTGCGATAAAGCACATTTCAAGTTCAAACTAACTGCAAGCAACAAGAAATAATTGTAAGAAAGAATATGTACCGCATCTTCTTAGAATTCATCGCCAAACAAACAATTTGGAAAATATGTCAAAATGACTAGAATGTGCAAATTGTAAGGAAATTCAATAACTAGCATAACAAAGTATAGTGTTACCTTGACAGCTGGCCATGTAACATTTCAAATGTCCTAAAGTGTCTGACATGGCAAATTTTAATCACTGGGAAATGCGAAATGCTGTGAGGATGTGTCTATAACAACTCACGTGAATAGCCCCACATGGAATAAAGCTGAGAAAGCGTCTGGTATAGAGTAAATACTATGAATTAGTTATAGCTATCATTTTTCAACGAGAAACCATGAGAAAAATCTGTGGTCAAGCTTGCTAGGGACGGAGCACTACAAGAGTGGATGTCCTCTTCAGAAGACCTTGCTGAAAATGTAGCAAGCCATATAGTCTAACACTAACCGAAAGTGTGTGGGCCTAAGGTGTTGTTTGATTGCATGAAAGTGAAAAATGGCAGTGTGAAAGGGACCCACTTTCAGCACTAACGATGTTTGTTTTATTAAAAGTGTGTGAACGCAAATGAAGTGACACATCAGATTTAATGCATGTTTGACTTCCCCTAAAAAAGTGCTAAAGTCATTATGACAGGTTGAAAAAGTGAGGACCCCTAAAATAGCTATTTATTATTGCATCATGAAAAATGATGTAATACAATTTTAAATTAATGCATAAAATTATATTGCCATGTCATCTTTACTTTTCTAAATTCAAGAATAATTTTTTTTCTTTTAAATGAACAATATATTATATATTTCACTTGCATGCTGACTTGGACGCCCTTTCACACTTGCCAAAAAAGTCACTTTTACAGTTTCAATTCATTTTCAGATGGAAAAACACCCTCTTAAGTGCTATGGGATGCATAATTTCATGCCACAGAAATTTGGGGCGGGCCAGCACTCGAACCTGTCAAGGTCACCTCTAGAATCCAAGGAGATAATTATTCACACTGTAAGTGTTAGCATGGCAAGGTAGTCACGCTCTAAAGAAGGAGTATGTCAAGCCCAAGTGAATATTCCCACATGGGGTGTAAATCAAAAGGATATGTAATGATTTCTATAAGCTCAAAAGGTTACTGTAAGTCGGTAACTATCATTTCAAGGAAGGAAGAATGAAAAGAAGCCCCTAGTTTAAGTATGCTTTGAGGGGGAGTAATACCGGATGGGACCCTGGACTAATCCAGGAAGCAACCTCTTGGGAATCCTTGGTTGGGGATAGAAAATGTGTCACTATATCATATTTAAGGATTCAATACTCTCTCAATACTTGTTGCCTGCCTGCCCTAGTTTCAAAAAGATGACACGGGTAACAGTTTCAAAAAATGGCACAGTTCTGCAAGATTATAGGAGTTAAAACCATAGCATGTATGCTTCTTGTTACTATTATTCTCCCATGAATCCTTTATAAATACTTTTCGAATACTTTCCCTCATTTTAAAACAAACATATCCATGTTCCAGAGTTTTTTTTTTCATGCAGAAGTATGCGGGATACATGACAGATGCCTGACGTCTGATATGGCCAGACTTATGCAGGATACAGTACATAGAGAACCATAAAGGTTCTTTAAAGCTAACCATTGATGAAGGGCATGAGACCTGACATATGCTTCCCATTCACAAGAACCAAAATCAATTTTCTGGTGAAGATTGCTAGTATAAGTTAAAAGACCAGAAATCAGTAACATCATGTTTGTGTTATGAACTTGGTGCAAGCAGCAAATTCATGGAGAAACCAATAGAAGTACATAAAACAGAAAATATGACATTGAATGTATTTCGCACGCAAATGTATCATACAGATATCTGAGGAAAATAAATTACCTTTTGAAATTTTTTCATTATTTTTAATATCACCGAGTTCTTTGCGCTTTCTTAAAATTTGCAATCGCATGCGTTCATCAAATTTTGCCTCATCACCGTCACCATCATCACTATGATCAGAAGCATCAGGAGAATTAGCTTCTTGGTCCTTACGAGAACACCCTTTTTTGGAGCTTAAAGCCTCTCTGATGGACAACTGAACATCCTTTCTTCTTTCAACTTCTGCTGGATCCTGCATATTTGAAAAACTACTTCAAAATAGCCTTACTTGAGTTAAAACAGTTAGTTAAAATCATGTGATATATAGAAGCAATAAAATAAGAAGGAAAGAAGCCGCAGCTTGTATGAGACAATCAAACAGGATGTTTCACCGCAAAAATATATATAAGCAGATGAGAACATGACCATAAATTTCTAGTTCAGTTCTACACATCACCCTCCCATGCAAGGTCAGACGAGTACTTGCTCATGATCAGCATTCTACAGTATTGATGCAGAACATCCGAACTAACCAAATCAAAGAGACTATAACAAAGATGGAGCAAATTCTAACAGCGACGGATCTCAAAATCAATCCTATATTAAAAATGCTTAGATTTTTGGTATAAAACATATCAATATGGCAAACATAGAAGTGTTTATTGCATGACATAAATTTCATAAGGGTGGAACCAGTATTTAAGTAGTTGAGTACTGATCAAGAGAAACTAACTCCACATTTGCTATGTACAGCATCAAGTGACTTGTATAATTGTGTCAATTACATTAGAATAACAAACTTGAAGGTCAAAACACACAAATAATCAGTATTTTACAATCAAGAAAGGAAGTACTGTTAAAATGTGGAAAAGGGCTTTACCAATAAATCATTCTTTTGTTCTTCTTCTTTAATAAAGCGAGGATCATTTAATACATCATGAATGCTCTTAATTTTGTCATTCATGGTTGCTGCCTCTTTTTCATCCTCTTCAACTTCTTCTCCGAAGGATAAGACACTCAACTTCCTAGATGAACAGAATTGAATATTAAACCAACAATATTATATGACTAGAACTGCCCATATGACACTACATAATACTAACAAATGATGATGAGACATTAAGGAGCATTTCCATGAACCACAAGATTAATATCCAACTGAAACGTTTTAATACTCACTTAACAGCTTTCTGCTTCTGATCCTTTTTGGTGGCATCAATCTTGGTTTGAGAAACAGGCTTCTCAGCCACCCGTCTTGGGACTATGTCATCAAAAGGATTCCATAAAACCTAAGAGAAAATCAGAAAACTGTACTTAGGGCATTTGAAATTATCATGTACATTGCTGAATTATGTCAAAGTCTCCAAGCACTAAGGTAAAAGATACTTTCTGGCAAATGTGTGGCCAGGTTAATCAACGTGCCTACATCATCTTGCATTTGTTTTGGGAAAAAACTAGCAGGTTTTTTCTCTTTTCCTTTGTGTGTGTGTGTGTGTGTTTTGGGTGGGGTGGGGGGGGGGGGAGTTTATTCTCACTTAGCATTATATGAAACTTGTACATGTGCAGAAAAATGACCAACCTTTTCAAATCCTAAATCATAAGAGGAACATATTGGAAAATGACCATTAAACTAAAAATTTGTACATCAATTACAATTGAAGCGTTCAATCTACTTAAATGCATAGGAACTCTAGCCTGCACGTACAAATGTAACAAAATGAATGGTTATAGCAAAAAAGTTAATTGAATATATCAAATAGACAGTGTACATTGATCATAATCAACATATCTTAAACATACATGAACCTAGGGGAACAAGCCCTCTTTTCAGACCATATATCTAAATAATTGTACTAATAGAAACCATTCATTGGTTTATGCACTTGATGTATAGCTGAGAAACTCCAAGTACAAAACAGTCTAAGCCAAGAAGCTCATATCGTAGCATTCTGATTCTCTTTAAGAGAAATATTAATTTACAGGTTTCCAAGTTAGATGGTCTAGCATGTGTGGATACTGGCTAATAAGATCTGAAGTTCCTTTCCTCATGCTGTTTGAACGACTTCAAAAATAAAATTTAAGAAAATAACACAATTAGTTGTGGAACAGAACAAAGAAGATGACAAACATACTTAAACCAATGGAAGAATTTATATGAGATAATATATATAGCAGCTAAAGTGTCCATCATGATTCTCTCTTTTATAGTTGCATTATCTGCTTATCATTCTCTATTTGCATGGTCAGACTACATGATCCCTCGACACCTTTCTTTCTTTCATTTACAGTTTAGTCTCTGTTGCCTCATCTCCATGAGAAACATTCATTGTTTGTCACAATAAGATCATAAATCCCAAAAGATTATATAAATAAGTTGTCATCACAATTCAATCATGTTATGGAGACCATGAATTGACAGAAGACAGTTCACTAAATATGTACCTCGACGGAAAGTATCTTCGGTGGTGGATCCAGTGGCCGATCATCATTATCAGTCTCTACATCACCCAGCCTTAAAAGGTTAAATATGGAATCTCCAGTCACCTGCATCACTGGGAATGAGATCCAAATAATTTGACCTCTTAAGGACAAATGAAATGAGTCTGTACCTTTCCAAAAATTGTATTTTTCCGATCTAGCCAATCACATCTGTCTAACGTTATAAAGAACTGACTTCCATTTGAATGAGGTGACCCTGCATTAGCACATGCAACTAGACCCCTGTGGTTAAACCTTAGACGTGAATGGAATTCATCAGCAAAAACATCCCCATAAATGCTTTCACCACCTACAATGGATACGACATCATTCAACTTAGAGTCAGCCAGATTCTAATAATTTTAAAATCTGCCCAGCATGTCAAATAAAGGATGAAACCACAACTAGGCAAGAGAGGAAGAGAAAACAAACAATATATTTCTAATACTTTGACCTGGATTAATGTTATCCAGAGCTATTAGTAAAAAATAGTGCAGGTTGCTTATGCATATATACCTTGATCACCAATATGTACTTTAACGCGTGACTTTCATGTGCAATTGCTATTGCATAGATATTTAACTTCAGCATTATTACATTCCACAATTTTACATTACGTTAATTGCACGTAAAAGACCCTAAAGTTTACTCTATTTTTAACTTTGATACCCCAAAGTTTTTTCCCCTCAACAAATACCCTAATTACCTCATTTTTAGCTTTTATAATTATACCACAAAGTTTCAACAAAATTTTAACTTTCATACCCTAGACTTTTAACAAAATTTTAACTTTAATATCCCCAAAGTTTAACAAAAAGTAACAAAAATTAAGCTTGGGGTATCAAAGTTAAATTTTGTTGAAATTTGGGGTATTTTTTGTTAGACTAGAATTCAAATAATTGTACATTTATTAATAAAAATAATAAAGGAACAATTTTAACGGCCTTGAGAAAAACATGAAGAACCAGTGTCCTAAAGACATCCATCAATCTCATGAAATCAGCCGAGGCTAGATATTCCTCAGCAGTAGGATCCCTTTTATAGACCACGTAGGGGAAATGACCCCAGAGTAAGCTTGCCCAATAGCAGTGTTCTAAAAATCGGCATATGCGGCCGCATATGCAAAATAGGCCCATTTCCGCTTGGAAATGGGCTGATTCGGTCATATATGCGGATAACCGCATAAATCCGATCAAAACGCATACTCGCCCGCATAAAAAGAGTATGCGGGCGAGTTTTAAACAGGGTTTTAAACAGAGTTTGAGTTTTAAACAGGGTTTCGGGTTCAAAAAACTGAATCCACAAATATTTTTAAACCCTTTGAATAAAACCCAAACTATTAGGGTTTTTTCCTCTCTCTCTCCCAGGCTGCCTCGCCCCATCTCTCTCTCTCTGTGGCTGCCTCCCCCACATCTCTCTATCTCTCTCTCTCTTTCAAGCCCCCATCTCTCCCTTCTCCGGCGGCGGCGGCGGCGGCGGCGGCGGCGGCGGCGGCGGCGGCGGCGGCGGCGGCGGCGGCGGCGGCGGCGGCGGCGGCGGCGGCGGCGGCGGCGGCGGCGGCGGCGGCGGCGGCGGCGGCGGCGGCGGCGGCGGCGGCGGCGGCGGCAGCGGCGGCGGATAATAAAACCGTGATATTTTTCTTAGTTACTTAATTATTGATTATTCAGTCACATGTTTATTTATATTTTTCTTAATATATCTTCTATTTTTTATGAATTATATACATTTTTATGTATGAAAAATAATAAATATATGTTAAAAAATTCAAAAACGCATAATTCCGCATAATCCGATTAATCGGCGCATAATCTGATTAATCGTGACTCGCTCTCGAACCGCACGGATAATAAAACCGTGTTTTTGAACCTTGCCCAATAGTAATCAAAGACAGATTTTGAGAGGAAGAAAGCTGAGAAATAAAAAATATTTTTTCTCTGTGTTGTTACCTCCTTTTAGGGTCCCTTTTAGAGAACAAAATGGCCCGTTAGAAATAACAGAACGAGATATTTCAACCTAAGGATTTCTCACGTTCCTATAAACGTGAGGCTCCTAAGTCCTAACTAATCTTAAATAATTATTTGGTTTGTTATATCTTTTACTCATCAATCCCGGAGGTAAGCTAGTCAATTTCAATAATTGATTTCATTTCACTATTTATACTCTCTTTCCAAAAGGTGCATTGGTAGAAGTCATAGCCTCCTCCTAAGAGGTAGGATCGCCTTCTACTGAATGCATTAAAAAAAGTCCTTCAAAGTTCTTTTCAATTCTAATTCTTTTACTTCTTCTTGGTTCTAAATTTTTTATAAGTTCTGTATTAGTAGATTGATCATTTATTTGCTTAGAAATTTTATTTTATATGAAACTTTTTTCCCCAAAGTAATTAGCATAGCTTCAATTATTGTATTATTAGATATTTCATTAATCTCTATTTAAGTACTAAGAACCTATTTGCATTACTATCTAGAGCATATCCAATAAAGATGACACCTACAATCTTGGGTTTAATATTCTTCCTTTTAAGTTCTGGCATACTAACTTTAGCTAAACATCCCCACACTCTAAAATGGGTAAGTCTAGAAGTTCTCATTTTCCATAATTTTTAAGGAGTTTTATTTGTTTTCTTATAAGACACCTTATTAAGTACGTTACATGCAGTTACCAGAGCTTCACCCCAAAGATTTTTAGGTGCTCTTGAATTAATTACTAAAGCATTAACTATATCCATTACGGTTCTATTTTTTCTTTCAGCAGCACCATTATGAGTGAAGAGTAGTCACTTCATGTTCTTCACAAAGTTGGGTCATTTCATTGGAAGTGAACTCTCCTCCTTGATCAGCTCTTATTATCTTAATTTGTTTATCAAGTTAACTTCAGCTTAAAACTTTTAAGTTTATCTAGTATTTCATCTTTAGTCTTAAGGAGATAAATATAACAATATATAGAAGTGACAAAGGTATATCTTTATCTTTGCAACACTCCATTGAGAAGATGCTTGAAAATTTTAATTATTATGACAGTAAACATGTAGCCAAACCTTATGCTCTAGCGTTACTCTCCAAAAGAATTTAGGAGATCTTATCTCACAACATAAATATGCTCCACACATGGGATCGCTTATGTATATAACAAGTAGGAGTAGACCTGACATTGCATATGTAGTAAAAAGATTGAGTAGATACACTAGCAATCCTAGCATTGAACATCAACATGCACTAGAAAGAGTATTTAGATATCTTAAAGGCACCTTAGATTCATGTTTATTATATATTGGTTTTCCTAATGTAATAGAAGGTTACAGTGATGCCAATGGGGCTCTAACAAACAAACTTTTATTGCTAGTTGTACAATAGAAGTTGAATCAATAGCATTTGATATTGCATGTTCTGAAGCCGAATGGCTTAGGTATTTACTTTCTTGTATTCTATTGTACACAAGCCTATTCTAGCTATCTAGGATTCTCATGTTTTTAGGAACGTGAGAAATCTCTAGGTTGAAATAACTCATTTGTTATTTCTAAATTGGATATTTTGGCCTATAAAAGGGACCCTACAAAGAGATAAACACACAGAAAAACAACTTTCTTTCTCAGTTTTCGTCCTTCATGAAAATCTTTCTCCTTGATTACTATTGGTAAGCTTACTCTTGGACCGTCTCCCCTACGTGGCCGTGCACGCCTGAGATCTGGTAGAGAAAGGATCATACCGCTAAGGAATATCTAGTCTTGGCTAATTGCACGAGATCAGCGAATGTGTCCTTAGGGCAGTGGTCCTCAACACATTCCCTGAGGCTAGTAAAATTGTTCATTTATTTTTTATTTAATAGAAGTACAATTATATGAATTAAAGTCTTAACATTTTTTGAGCAAAATAAACTTTAGGGTATCAGAGTTGGACTTTATTGAGCTTTGGTGTATTTTTTGGGCAATAACAATGTTGGGATATGAAAGTTAAAAATGAGCTACACTTGGGGGTATTTAAGTATAAATCACCCTTTTATATTTATTTATATCCTTCTAAAGAGCTGCATTTTGTTTTTGTACAAGACAATATGTGAACTTTTCAAGCATACCGCTATAGTTACTGATGTATGCCTCTGGCCTCCGTATGTGTATTTAGATCGCGATGTGATTGGTTCATCAGACTGCAATTGCAATGGAGTTGTTGCTTTCGTGCAACTACTGCTGCTAAGCATTTCTCTTTCATGTTGATGGTCGAGGGATGCAGCGGGGCAAGGCCTACGGATGTCGACCTACAGAATTGGTGGGATGTTGATGGAATCCAAATTGGGCCTCAGGTCTGAGTTATAGATGGGGTGACGTACAAGGGCATACAGAGAAGGGACATGAATGATGCAATTATACTAGCACTAATGCTCCATAGTTAAATGTACTATTCCGTAGTTATGCGTGTTTGGGCGATAATAGGACTAGTATGGGTGACCTCTTGGGAAGCCTTCCAGTTGCACCCTTCCTTTTTTTTTATATGTATAGTCTCCTATATTCTTTTTCACTTTCACATTGTAGGACAAGGGATCTGACAGGACGGAGCTTACGGAGCTTGGCCTCCAACATTGCTCATAACGGGAAACCTAGCATTTATAATACCTCAGGAGCTAATGAAACTATTTTACTAAAACGCAATTGTCCCATTCCCGAGGAATCACCCCCAAAAACTTGTGTTTCTTTCTCGATCAATGACAACTAAAGCAGCCCCACGACTAGGTTGGATTGCATATTATTCGGTTCAATTTAGAAAAATTTCAGCTGCAGCTGCAGTCATAACTGGAGGTATCTGTGGACCTCATTCCTGTTAATTGCAATTCGAATTGCAAAAAGGTTACAACTTCGAGTTAGTGTCAGGGTTTAGGGCAACAGTGTGATACTTGCAACTGCAATGAACCAAACAAACCCTAGGGTTAGGGTTAGCACAGATCAAATTCAGTAAATTAGGGTTAGGGTTAGGGTTAATTGCAATTGAAATTGCAGCATAAATCTCATTCCCAGTTCAAAAAGGTTACAACTTCGAGTTAGTGTCAGGGTTTAGGAGAACAGTGTGATATTTGCAATTGCAATGAACCAAACAAACCCTAGGGTTAGGGTTAGCACAGATCAAATTCAGTAAATTAGGGTTAGGGTTAGGGTTTAGGGCCCACTAACCTGTACCAGAGCCAGTGGGATCGCCGCCCTGAACGAGAAACGACTTGATGACGCGATGGAAGATGGTGCGATCGTAGTAACCCTCGAGGCAAAGCTGGACGAAGTTTCGAACAGCTTTTGGGGCCTCTTTGGGCCAGAGCTCGATGTCGAGAGGGCCCATCGTCGTCTTCACCACCACCTTCCCCTTCGTCGGCGGCTCCGATACGTAGATCGACGACATCGCCGGCGATTGTCCTCGTCTTCTTCCTCCTCCTCTTGGGTTTTTGCTAGTAAAGCGAGATTCAAACGGGCCTCAACGGATCGGGCTCGGCAAATGGTTTGTTTAACATTAGTCCCTAAAATCTTTATTACTTTGAAATTAGTCCCTCAAATCGTGCTGATAGGTCCCCTAATTTCCATATTTTGCTACTGCTTTTATGTATGGCGAAGGGGTGAGCATGGATCGGTTTGAACGGATCGAACGGTTGAACTTTGACGGTTTAGTTTGGTTTTAGAATATGTTTTGGTCGGTTTAGTTTGCGAAAATTTCTACTGTAACAAACAAAATCGTCCGCTCTCTCAATTTTGTAAACATATAATACTTGTTTCTTTTCATTAATCCATAAATTTCTCTCTTTTTTCCCTTAAATTGTTGATTATTTCAAATTAATTTACATTGTTAGTTACCGATCTATTAGTCCACATTTTTTCTTTCACCGAATTCTTGGTATGCATTTTTCTTTTTGGTTCGAAACAAAAAGACTTTTTTTCTTATAGTCCAAGTCCAATCCAAATAGTCCGCACCGAACCGACCGTTCTAATATCGAGCCAGTCATTTGCTCACCCTAGTATGGCGGAATTGATTTGCAGCAATCAATAAGAATCAGGGGATTTAGTTGCAAATTCAGAGGATGTACAAGACTAAATTCAAAACAACTTGTAAGAATCACGGGGCCTAATAGCAATTTCCATTATGTGAGGGACTAATTTATGATAGCAACAGCTGACACACCAGAACAAACATTGGGTTTTTCTTTTCTATGTCCCGTGATCCTATCGTCCTCGAAAATGTTATCAACTATTTTATATACCCCTATAAGAAAATAATTGAGCAAATTAAACAATGGTCAAACTTGAACATTTTAATACTTTGGAACTCGAGACGTAACAAAGTCTTCACTTGAAGCTTCATTGTCAAACTTATCAGTACATTCTTTGCTGTCACACTTTACGCCTCCAGCAATCTAAGTGCACGAAATTTTCAACAGCGTGTCATAAAAAGAACAAGCATGTCAGGGTTTTCCCTCAAATTCTGCAGAAAATTTTGACGCTCCTGACTTGATTTCACATTGTATAGGGAAAATTTAGGAGGTGGAAAGCGGAAGATTGATGCTAAAGAAGAGTGAGGAGCAAGCTCAAGCACAAAGATAAAGGGCCCTCTTCAGAGTTTATACAAAGATATCATTAGTTGATAACTATAAACACACACAAAAAAATACTTCAACAAACAGAACAGAGTCAGAAGAAACAATACATTTCAATATACATATTGTTGATGTATATAATCACAGTCAAAACGGGTTTGAGATCGAAGATGATGGGGATCAGCTCACTCAAATACCTAGCTACGAGTTAGTACATTCTTCCCATAGAAGCTCGAGAGCGCTTCTCCCCGTTGTACCTCAAACGATCAAGGTGTTTGAACTTGAGTGGAGAAGAAAATGAACGATAATAGTTCTTAATTGAAGAGTCAGGGGAGAAGCATGATCTTTTCTTGAGAATAGTTTCTCTTTGTAGGAATAAGAGAGCAATTTGGTCATTTTGCAGGTTTTACACATAAAATTTATGTAGGTGAGTCATCACCGATGTGATGTGGGTGAGACATGGGCAATGGATCACGAGACCATGCCATTAATTATGATGTTGACTTGTTGTTGGCTACAAGCCAACTAGTAAAGCTTATGCTTGATTAATCATGCTTGATCGTCAGAATCTATGTGATAAGGTCATGCATGACATAAGAGCGAACTGGCTGATTCGTTGGTCGGCGTTATTGTAGCGGTCGGTCTCTGAGCAATAGAGGTTGAATCTTGTGACAACCCATTGTAATGTAGCACTTGTGAAGCGAGAGATCCCACCGAGTTCGCTTACTTTGGCGTGTTTATTCGATTTTCATACGAGGATTAATAAAAATCTTCTTGGGGTACCAACACATATGATGATACTAAAATAGACAAATAGAAAAGAGCAGTGATTGAAGCGATCATCGATGGTTGACTGTAGTCCATCGATGGTTAGATTTCTTATTTCTGGAAAATACAGATTGTTGACTGTAGTACATCAATGGCCTATGGACCATCGATGGTTGCCTCGTGACCACCGATGGTTAATAACTGAAATCAATTGTTCGTGTTAATTTTTGCATTGCTTTGAGGTAGAAACTTTAAGATGCGTATGTATAAAATATATCATCTCACAGACTTATTAGTACCAAATGAGAGTTTGTTATTGATCAAACAAGAGATATTGCACGAACATCGCTACTCCCCAACAAAGTTCTAACAAAACAAACAAATGAACATAAAAAAGCAGTAGAAACTATTATCATTGACCCAAAAATGAATTTCAATATATGATACTAAAACAACAACAACAACAAAAACTAAAAGTGACGATATATGATCCTTTCATATCCTCTCAAAATCCTAACAAAATTTTGATCAATCAAATTTGCTATACAGAATGTTCAATAGAAAAATTTAGTCCCTGCAAGCCCATGATGCAGCAAATTATGCGCGATGCTGTCTCTAGACTGCATTGAGGTAACGGACCTCATCCCCTTCTCGGCCACCATCTGGTCATCGACCACCTCGAACTCCTCCTCCATCCCCTCCTTCCTCATCTCACACACATTGTGCAGCACGCAGCACGCGCCGAGCACCACCGGCAGGTCCTGCAGCTTGACCTCCGTCCGCCGCCGCAGGCACCCCCACCTCCCCTTCAGCCTCCCGAACGCCTCCTTCGCCGTCCTCTGCACCTCCCCGATCTTCTCGTTGAACGCGTGCTGCGTCCACGTCAGGTTGCTGTGCGTGTACGGCACGAGCAGCCAGTCCATCAGCGGGTACCCCGCGCCGCCGACAATCCAGGCGCCTTTCAGCGCGCCGGACGTGGCGCGCTGGAATATGGCTGAGTTCTCGAGGACCTCCTCGTTGGTCATCGAGCCTGGCCAGCCGATGCAGATGTCGGTGAACACGCCGTCCGGGTCGACCACGCCCTGGACGGTGATGGAGTAGGACGTCTTCTGGTTGCGCTCGGTGTGGCGCTTGTTGAAGTAGGCGGCGACGCTGATCTTCGGGGCGATGATGGGAATGTGGGTTGTGTAGATCGACCCGACGATGTTGGGGATCCCGGAGAGGGACTCGAACCGGGACTTGATGCCGGAGGCGGCGGCGGGGTCCGGCCAGTTGAGGAACCTCGGCATGAGCACGGTCCGGATGGCGGAGCAGACCTCGAGGACGAGCTTGTGGCAGGTGGAGATGCCGAGGCCGAACCTCTTCGACACGAGCCGGAGCGGCTCGCCCGTGGCCAGGCGGTAGACGCACACGGCGACGCGCTGCCGCACGGGGATGGCCGCCCGCAGCGTGGTGTCCTCCTTCGCCACCGCGGGCTCGAGGGCCCCGCAGATCTCGTCGAACGTCTCCTTCCCCATCCGGAAGCTCCGCCGGAACTCCGACTCCGGGAAGTCCGGCCGGCAGCACCGGTCCCACCAGTCACGTGACCGGTCCTTCACCCACAGCCTCCGATGCCCGCCGGCGGGCTCCGCCGCCGCCGGCACCGCCGCCTCAGCCGCCGCGGCGGCGGCGGGGTCCGGCCAGTTGAGGAACCTCGGCATGAGCACGGTCCGGATGGCGGAGCAGACCTCGAGGACGAGCTTGTGGCAGGTGGAGATGCCGAGGCCGAACCTCTTCGACACGAGCCGGAGCGGCTCGCCCGTGGCCAGGCGGTAGACGCACACGGCGACGCGCTGCCGCACGGGGATGGCCGCCCGCAGCGTGGTGTCCTCCTTCGCCACCGCGGGCTCGAGGGCCCGCAGATCTCGTCGAACGTCTCCTTCCCCATCCGGAAGCTCCGCCGGAACTCCGACTCCGGGAAGTCCGGCCGGCAGCACCGGTCCCACCAGTCACGTGACCGGTCCTTCACCCACAGCCTCCGATGCCCGCCGGCGGGCTCCGCCGCCGCCGGCACCGCCGCCTCAGCCGCCGCGGCGGCGGCGGGGGTCCTGGAGGAGGAAGGCGTAGTAGAAGGAGTAATCGTCTTCGATGGGCGTTGTTGGGTTGTTGGGGCCTGGGGTTTTCATATAAATAAAATTTAATGAGTGGGGTTTTGGAAATTTTGAGGGGTGGCGTGAAAAGGGCTGGGATTGATGATGATGGTGATGGGGATTTATAGGTTTGGGGAGTGATTGGGAAGTGTGAACGCGTCTTTTTGATTTTTGCGAAATGGGGGTCCTTTTCGGGGAAGACGGTAGCAGAAAGCAAATTAGTGATTGGCCCCTTACATTTTTCTTATTTCTAAATTAGTCCCTCAAAAGTTTGAAAATCTTTATTTTATTTCCACATTTCCTATTACGCACTTCAAATTGCGCCATCTAGTTAGCTACGGTTTTACTTGAGTGCCGTTTATTTTATGCTATGTTTGGGAGCTCACTAAGAAACTAAGAAAAGAAAGGAAGGGTAAAATTTTCCTTCCCTTCCTTTTCCCTCCTTTACCCCTAATTTGGGGGTAAGATTTTAGTATAAAATTTTCTCACCTTCCCTCCTCTACTCTCATAATAAAACTCCCAAACAAGGTTAATATCTGTTTGTTTAAGCTACTTCAAAGCAAACTCCTTTCTTTAAACACATTTAAGCTTATCATTTAAACTCAAATCTATCAATATTGAAAAATATTTATTTTTGTGCTTTTATTATTATGATTTGAGGGAAATAGAAAATGTTATTTTGTGTTTGATACAAGTTAAATATAATAGGATAGTAGGTCCACATGAAATTTAATTTTGTAGATTGAATTTGATAGTAACTGTCAGAATAACTCTGAACAACTCTCTAACTCCAAAATAGAAAATATTATTATTCGTGATTGATCCCAAGACCAATAAATTATTGAGGGGCTAATAAATGACTGTTAACAAAACCCACTTCTCTTTCTTCTCTCACCCATTTTACAAGAGCTCTATTTTTTTCTTTCTTGCAGAACACTAAATGTCATTAACAATAACTAATTGGGGATAAATATTTAATTCACCATGTTTTAACAACAAATCTAATCCGAGTCAGCAATTTCAAGAGAATGACTGACACACGGACTAATGTCGAATAACTAACAGGCTGTAACAGAAAATATAAAAGTTTGCAATGATTCGAGGGACTTGTTTAAAAATATTAAAGATGTAAAGGACCAGTATGAAAAATACCCTAGTGATTAACAGTGGGGTTAAGTTGTTAATTGAAAATTGAATTGATTTGAAGAAAGCGCGTTGTGATGGGGAGGCGTGTTGGGGAGGGGGGGAGGAGAGGATCGGTCAAACACTCTAGAGAAGGGAGCTACGACGAAGGAAAAGTTTAGAGTTTGAAAAGGACTTTTTATTTCTCATATAACTACCTAGCTATTTGTGATTTGCATATGGGTGTGTTTCTTTTGTTTAGAGCTAAAATTTAACAAAATATTTACATGTGTCTACCAGTTGGGATAGTTTGGTATCGCTGGAGCTCATAATAACTTGCTTATATAAGTAAGCTCATAGAATCAATTATCATTGACCCAAAATGAATTTCAATATATGATACTAAAACAACAACAACAACAAAACTAAAAGTGACGATATATGATCCTTTCATATCCTCTCAAAATCCTAACAAAATTTTGATCAATCAAATTTGCTATACAGAATGTTCATTAGAAAAATTTAGTCCCTGCAAGCCCATGATGCAGCAAATTATGCGCGATGCTGTCTCTAGACTGCATTGAGGTAACGGACCTCATCCCTTCTCGGCCACCATCTGGTCATCGACCACCTCGAACTCCTCCTCCATCCCTCCTTCCTCATCTCACACACATTGTGCAGCACGCAGCACGCCGAGCACCACCGGCAGGTCCTGCAGCTTGACCTCCGTCCGCCGCAGGCACCCACCTCCCTTCAGCCTCCCGAACGCCTCCTTCGCCGTCCTCTGCACCTCCCGATCTTCTCGTTGAACGCGTGCTGCGTCCACGTCAGGTTGCTGTGCGTGTACGGCACGAGCAGCCAGTCCATCAGCGGGTACCCGCGCCGCCGACAATCCAGGCGCCTTTCAGCGCCGGACGTGGCGCGCTGGAATATGGCTGAGTTCTCGAGGACCTCCTCGTCGGTCATCGAGCCTGGCCAGCCGATGCAGATGTCGGTGAACACGCCGTCCGGGTCGACCACGCCCTGGACGGTGATGGAGTAGGACGTCTTCTGGTTGCGCTCGGTGTGGCGCTTGTTGAAGTAGGCGGCGACGCTGATCTTCGGGGCGATGATGGGAATGTGGGTTGTGTAGATCGACCCGACGATGTTGGGGATCCCGGAGAGGGACTCGAACCGGGACTTGATGCCGGAGGCGGCGGCGGGGTCCGGCCAGTTGAGGAACCTCGGCATGAGCACGGTCCGGATGGCGGAGCAGACCTCGAGGACGAGCTTGTGGCAGGTGGAGATGCCGAGGCCGAACCTCTTCGACACGAGCCGGAGCGGCTCGCCCGTGGCCAGGCGGTAGACGCACACGGCGACGCGCTGCCGCACGGGGATGGCCGCCCGCAGCGTGGTGTCCTCCTTCGCCACCGCGGGCTCGAGGGCCCCGCAGATCTCGTCGAACGTCTCCTTCCCCATCCGGAAGCTCCGCCGGAACTCCGACTCCGGGAAGTCCGGCCGGCAGCACCGGTCCCACCAGTCACGTGACCGGTCCTTCACCCACAGCCTCCGATGCCCGCCGGCGGGCTCCGCCGCCGCCGGCACCGCCGCCTCCGCCGCCGCGGCGGCGGAGGCGGCGGCGGCGAGGCGGGCCGCTTCGAGCGGGCGAGATCGGAATCTTCGGCCTCGGAGAAGGAATCTTGCATCTGGGAGCAGTAGCCGAGCATGGATTGGGACCGGAGGTCGAGGTTGGAGCGGAGGAGGGAGAGGTGGCGGCGGCGGTCGGCGGCGGAGGCGCGGCGGTCGGAGTCGTCGGCGGCGTCGAGGGCGGCGATGGAGGCGAGGAGGGCGGCGACGGAGCGCTTCCTGTCGATTCTCCGGCGCTTTTTCCCCGGAGGCATCTCGTCGGAGGGGGGCGGCGGCGGCGGCGGCGGGGGGTCCTGGAGGAGGAAGGCGTAGTAGAAGGAGTAATCGTCTTCGATGGGCGTTGTTGGGTTGTTGGGGCCTGGGGTTTTCATATAAATAAAATTTAATGAGAGTGGGGTTTTTGGAAATTTTGAGGGGGGTGGCGTGAAAAGGGCTGGGATTGATGATGATGGTGATGGGGATTTATAGGTTTGGGGAGTGATTGGGAAGTGTGAACGCGTCTTTTTGATTTTTGCGAAATGGGGGTCCTTTTCGGGGAAGACGGTAGCAGAAAGCAAATTAGTGATTGGCCCCTTACATTTTTCTTATTTCTAAATTAGTCCCTCAAAAGTTTGAAAATCTTTATTTTATTTCCACATTTCCTATTACGCACTTCAAATTGCGCCATCTAGTTAGCTACGGTTTTACTTGAGTGCCGTTTATTTTATGCTATGTTTGGGAGCTCACTAAGAAACTAAGAAAAGAAAAGGAAGGGTAAATTTTTCCTTCCCTTCCTTTTCCCTCCTTTACCCTCTAATTTGGGGGGTAAGATTTTAGTATAAAATTTTCTCACCTTCCCTCCTCTATTCTCATAATAAAACTCCAAACAAGGTTAATATCTGTTTGTTTAAGCTACTTCAAAGCAAACTCCTTTCTTTAAACACATTTAAGCTTATTTCATTTAAACTCAAATCTATCAATATTGAAAATATTTATCTTTTTGTGCTTTTATTATTATTATTTGAGGGAAATAGAATATGTTATTTTGTGTTTGATACAGTTAAATATAATAGGATAGTAGGTCCGCATGAAATTTAATTTTATAGATTGAATTTGATAGTAACTGTCAGAATAACTCTGAATAACTCTCTAACTCCAAAATAGAAAATATTATTATTCGTGATTGATCCCAAGACCAATAAATTATTGAGGGGCTAATAAATGACTGTTAACAAAACCCACTTCTCTTTCTTCTCTCACCCATTTTACAAGAGCTCTATTTTTTTCTTTCTTGCAGAACACTAAATGTCATTAACAATAACTAATTGGGGATAAATATTTAACTCACCATGTTTCAACAACAAATCTAATCTGAGTCAGCAATTTCAAGAGAATGACTGACACACGGACTAATGTAGAATAACTAACAGGCTGAACAGAAAATATAAAAGTTTGCAATGATTCGAGGGACTTGTTTAAAAATATTAAAGATATAAAGGACCAGTATGAAAAATATCCTAGTGATTAACAGTGGGGTTAAGTTGTTAATTGAAAATTGAATTGATTTGAAGAAAGCGCGTTGTGATGGGGAGGCGTGTTGGGGAGGGGGGGAGGAGAGGATCGGTCAAACACTCTAGAGAAGGGAGCTACGACGAAGGAAAAGTTAAGAGTTTGAAAAGGACTTTTTATTTCTCATATAACTACCTAGCTATTTGTAATTTGCATATGGGTGTGTTTCTTTTGTTTAGAGCTAAAATTTAACAAAATATTTACATGTGTCTACTACCAGCTGGGATAGTTTGGTATCGCTGGAGCTCATAATAACTTGCTTATATAAGTAAACTCATAGAATCAATTTATATAAGCTGCTAAAAATAATTGTTTGATAATCATGCATCGAAAGATATTTTCAAAAACAGTTAAGCTGTTTGGTAAAACTATGCTTAAAAATGACAAAAAAAATACACATACCTTGTGTTTCACATTTATTAATAGTGAGAACCATTTGCCAAAAATAAATGGTATATATAGGATATAAATTTTAAAAAAACATAAGCCACTTTTAAAGGCAATCTCGGGTTGCTTCTTAAAACACTCTATTAAAAGCAAAAATAATTTCAATAAGCATGTCAAAAATTTTTTAACAAACATCATTATGGATTGCTTCTTGAAAAATAAGCAGAAGTACCAAAAAAAAAAAAATTTGGTCCTTATTTTCTAAAGAAGAAAAGAATATAGATATGACAATATCTACAATATTAACTATTATAAAACAGGATAATTTTGAAAAAGTTATCATGAAATATTACGCTTTCTAAAAAATATCAGAAACTATTTTTATTTAAAAGGAAACTCACAATTTTGATCTAGGGGTTGTATTCACTTGAAGCACCACATATTAGGTAGATATGGTCTGGTCCACTAAATATTTCTCAACTGAAAAATTAAAAAACAACTTTACAAAAAAAACCATTGACCTCCTAACTATAGCTTTTTTAGGCTCCCAAATCCCCAATCATCCATAAGGACCTTTAACCATCATTTTGGGCCCCTTGTGGGTCCTCTCACATCCAGAAGATTGGACCCCCAACATCCCACATTAGATGTTGTTTTCTCAGTTTTATTTTGGCCTTTTTTTATATCAGTCCCTCATATGTTAAGCATTTTAAATTTATTCTTCAAATGATTGAAATTGTTATTAGGTCCCCAAATTTTTATATCTTGCTACTGCTACTCTTGACTTGGATTACTTTGAAAGTAAATTAGAGGACCTAATAACAATTCAATGATACTGGGGCATATTTTGAAACAACTTAGAAGAACCGGGAGGCCTTATAGCAACTTCCATGGTTTTGGGGGAGTAATTTGAAAATATTGAAGAGTTTAGGGAAATATCGTGAAACCCCTTTTTGGGGTTTTGGGGTTGTTCCTTATTCTTTAAAGAGTTAGTTGTGTAGTCTATTTTGGCAAAATTTCATGCTTTACAAGTTTGGATGATGCAATTTTGTGTTAAAAAACTAGTAGAATAGATTATGTGTGCTAATCAGCTTGTGACCTACTGACGTCATTTTATAGTATAATTCTCAATAGTATATCCTCATTGGTGAGCATTTATGGATTTTGAAAAATGAATGGGGCCAAAGTTTGAGTTATTATTATATTTAGTAACTGACCTCTATTTGATTTGCTCGTCAGATCGGGTCGGAGTTGGTCCAATAAAAGTCTTAAACAGTTTTAAAATTGTAAAAACAATGGATAAGTGAAAGAATCTTTTAGTACTATCAAGTAGGGCTGTGCAATCGGTCGGTCGGTTCGATTTTGACCAAATTTTGCCAAACCGAACCGAACTGTCTATTATTCAAAACCGAACCGAACCGATTCAAGTCGGTTCGGTTCGGTTCGGTTCGGGTCGGTTTGTTCGGTTTTCACTTGGGTACAAATATTTTGTCCAAATTCAATTTCACCTCTAATATGTTGACCAAGAAAAAAGTCCCCTACACTTCAATTTATTGAAATTCATGAACTACAAAATCCTAGTGAATATTAGATGAAGAAATCAAAATCTTATTCTTGCCAAAGCTTACATAATTTTTTTTAGAGAAAGTTTACATAAAGAATTAAATTGATCTCAATCAGATGGACAAAGTAAATAAAAAATATGTAATAATTTGGATGTTGGGTATAGTTTCTATAAAATTATAAGTCTAATCCAAAGAGAAGTCTAAGCTAAAAATTCTCTTGCACTATGTGTATCAATCAAGGAGAAAAATCAAGAAAAGGTTAGAGTCAACATTAGGGTTTAAGTTTCTTACCTCCAAAGTGGATTGGTCCAAAGTAAAAGAAGAGAATAGAGAATAGAGAGGTATAGAACTAGAGATGATGAGAAGCCCTAGAATTAGAGAGGACATCGTTGTCGGGTATTTAAATTAGCCATTAGGTGCATACGAGAGAAAAATATATCGGTACGCGTGAAGCAACTCTATATGAACTATGACGGGTCGGATTTAAGTGGATGCGGATAGTGATTAGAATGGGTAATACAATTCGGTCGGTTCGGGTTAAAAAAACTTTAACCCGACCCGAACCGAACTCTAGTCAAAACCGAACCGAATTGTCAAACTTCGGCCGGTTTGGTCGGTTTGTTCGGTTTGAACCGAACTATGCTCACCCCTACTATCAAGGCTTCGGCAATAAAGTTTTCAAGAAAAGGATTGGGCCTTATTTTATTGATAATAAAGAATACTAACATCCACAAGTATAGAAATACAAATAGATTGCTTCACAATAAAGTTTGTGTTCTTCCTAAATTAAACCCCGCTAATCATTAGAACAAAAATCCGAAATTGTGATGATAGTTGAAGGTTATAGTTATATATTCTAACATATCTCCGTAGGTTGAGCAACCTTTTTATGGGCCGAAAATTAGACTCACACAGCGATGTTAATTTTTAGAAAACCCGTTTTAAATTTATGGCCAATGAGATTTGAACTTGGATTGTTATGATACCATCTTAAAGTCACCTAATCATCACTCCAAAACTCCAATATTGTGATGAGAGCTAAGGGCTATATTTTTATTTTCTCTTGTCCTATCGAATTCAACGTAAAATACTCATACGTCTTAAGACCCAGAAGATTCTAAATATATTATTCCATTGCCGCTATGGAATTATTATTATTATTATTATTATTATTAGAATTCATCTATGGAAGAATTTATTTATTCTATTTGAGTTTTGACAGTGCTTTTCCCCTCTCATAAGAATCTAAAATAACATAAGGTATTTTTGCTACCAAAGTTTAATAGTACACGAAGATATCGTGGCAATTTATCCTAAAATTTTGATCATCTACAATAATTCTAAATTTACAATTATATACATATACAATTTGACAAAGGAGTTCTGTTGTAAACGATTGAAAATGATGGTCTTGAACTACATTAGCCGTTAAGTTGAAGTTACAGACATCTTTACTTTTATTGATGTTGAAGAAAAATATATGTTTGTCTTCATCCATTTTGTCAAAAGGAGCATTATCTTTTCCCAAGCCCATACTTATTAAATTGTGATAAATAAATACATAAATGCGATAATTATGCGGGGGGAGACTGAAAAAGTACAAAAAGGTCGGCATTTTGGTCCAGATAAGGTTTGGCGGATTCTTTTCTCTCGCCAACTACCATCCAGTGCAGGATAAGCCACGTCATATTCCTATGATTAAGTGTCATTTTGGATGTATTTCACAAAAAACCCTGGACTTTGAAGAGTTTTGCACAAAATCCCTTTGAGTTTATAAATCATAAAAGGTCTATTTGAATTTTCAAAACTATATTAAGAGAATAATGTGTGTCATATGACAGATGAGGAGGTTTTCTGATATATATAGCGATACGGCTGAAACTTAGCCAAGTTCTGCAGGTTTAGTGTAATTTACCCTATTTTTAATATGGGAGCAAAGAACAAAATAACAAAAAAAAAAAAGAAAAAGAAAAAAGAACAGAATATGTAACAAATTATAATTGTTATAATATCATTGTCTAACAATTGTTGGCTTCTCTGAATTTTCACTTTCAAGAGGAAAGAGGGTCGTTCATTTCACACTCCTAGCTTATCGTTGATGTAGAATACATCAGAATCATTGACGATCAAGATAGTAGCGCACCAACAAACAATGTGAAGGGACATATCAATCTCGTTTACTCTATTTTCAGCATTATTAGCGATGAAAATCAATGTAATTTTCCTCAACAACTTTTTTACAACAACATTGTAATGATAAAAGTAAAAATAAAAAATATTGAGGGCATGATATGTTTACATGATCTTTTCAAGCTCTCTAAAGTTATGACAAAACTTCTTTCAGCTATTGGGGCAACCAAATTTAGGAAAAGAAAACCTATTTATTCACGGCTTCTTTCAGATGAAAAATCTAGAAGTTCGTTCTCACTCAAATTAAAATTGTTAACCGGCATTTAACCACCGACATAGAAAATTTTGGTTCGAGACTTATTTTATTTTATTTTATTTTATTCGGTCAAAAACAGAAATTGCTGTGCTAGATTATGTGCTCACCGTCAACATGTCGTTTCACACTTGGCTTCGTTGACCTGTTTTCGAAAAAAAACAAAAATGAAAAATCAGTTTTTTAAATATTTTATGAAGAAGTCAAAAAGATTTTTTTTTTTTTGAAGAGATTACAAAATTAGTCATGAGTTTCCAAGGTCAGAGACCAGATGAAGGAAAAATCAAGCAGTGAACGCTTAAATGTGTTTCAGTTTGTTCTGTGCATGATTAAATTGGTGCTTTATAACTCAATAACAGTGTTTTTGTCCTGATGTCTTAAATTGGTTTCATATTGAATTGGTTCTTAAGAACCAAAATCAACATGATGGTAATGCTCATACTAATTTTTATTGGACACTAACACATATCGTATTCAAATGCATAACAAAAGCTTGGTTTTCTCTCTCACTCCCTGAAATTGGTATTTGTCTCACCACTTTGACCTGAAAATGGAATGAGATAGAGGAGTCTATTAGTATCAAGATTTTAATACAATTAGTACTATCAAAGACCCCCAAAAAAAGGAAATCTTTCTTATTAATGTTATTCAAAAGAAATAAATAAAAAACTCGACAGAAATGACCACCGGCAAGAGAACGCAATCACAAGACTGAAACTTGCAAAACCTCGAGCAGATATTATTACAGAATAAAATAAGCTCCAGTTACAAGAGATGGACGAAATTTAAAGAACAAGAAATTAATGGGAATAATGATATCGACTGAAGAGAATGTGGAGGATGAAGAGTGCTTGTATAACATGAGTAAAACTGAGAAACATCAGATGCACTGTGAGCATAATGGGCTGCTCTGATTTATGTAACTGAAGATGGAGCCCATAAAATGAGAGCAAAATCCTTTCTTGTTGCTGCATTGCTCGCATGATTTATCGACAATATACTCTTCGGCTTTTGACGTCTTGACTAAAATTATATCTTCAAAACTGAACTATATGCTGCTTCTTGATTCTAATCTGCTAGTCTCCATGCCCTTCTGATCTGTACCAGAATTCTCCAATACTGAATCATCAACTGAAGTTACATTACCTACTACCACCATGTCACCTCCATTCTCACTTGTATGTTTCACTTCAACACTCTCCACGACGGAGCTTTTAAGTCCTCTTACAGGAGCCACTGTAAGTAGTTGGCTTACACCATCGAAAGCACTTTTAGATTCTATGATCAGAGCAGCTCCATTGGGATAACAACGGCCAAAGCAATTTGCACAATATGGATATACCACCTGAAAAAGTAGCAAAAATATTTATAAATAGGCCAAAAGTTTGAGGTGAGAAGAAGCCAAAATCATTTCTTATAAAAGGGTAAATTTCACAAAACCTCCCTAAACTTTGGGGTGTTCTGCACAACACCCCCAAAACTTTGTAAATTAGAGAAAAACCCCTGAACTTGTTTGCTAGTTTGTTCAAGTCACCACATGCTTCGCAAGTGACATGTTTTGGGTAATTATTAATATATGTTATATTATCCTCTTCTCGGGTTAGGATAGGTAGAAAGTAATAAGAGCAGTTTACCCCAAAAAAAAAAAGTCACCTCAATAAATGCTTGACATAGGGAAAGGAAGAGAGTAGATTCGTTTCCTCGGAGCACCCTGATCGCGTTGTATCTAATTAAAGAGTCAGAAACAGCCTGCAATCCTTTAACAACCTCCTGAGCCAAAATGTTCTTCAAGCTTAATGGGGCACAAGGTCGTAGTTCATTCATAGCTGCTGAAACACCTGGAAATGGTATCGTAATGAAAATGTAACAGATGTTCTGAATTATGAAGGGGCAATGTTTGACAGTTATGGTTGTGAGGAGTATACCAAATAGAAGCTTGACAAACATCGTTAAAGATAACATTGGTTAAAGATGGTTTATTATGTGCATAAAGATAAGTAGTCTGTTAAAATGGTTTGTTGTTAAACACTAATTTCTTGCAAGCATTTGATGACATTGGTTACTTAGTCTATGTTTGGGATCATGGATTTGGGCTTGGATCTAAAATCCAGCGCAGCCTAAATCCAAATCCTGTGTTTGGACACTCATTTTGGGCTCGATTTTAAAGTCCAAAAAGCTAGATTTCAAAATTTACCCTCACAACTCCACTTTGTGAAATCCAGACTCATCTACTATTCTTCTCCACCAACATCATTTTCACGTTCCCTATTGGATTAAATATGCCTACAAAGTTAATTCCACCGGCAACTAGTGCACCTAATGCTGAATTTTTTATAACAGGGCAAGAAATTCCATCCTTATCTGGTTGTTCTCAAACTGAGATGCTCCTCCATTATTCATGTCCTTAAACATTAACATAACAATAACTAATTTATGTCTTTTCAAAACCAGACTGTATAATCTCCTTAGTAAATCTTATTTTAAAATTTTAACCATTATCTAGTCCCAAGAAGACCAAAGATAGATCTTTCCTCTTTCTCCATATCATTTCATTGATTGTTAGTAAGTAAAAATATTGTCCATGGAAAAATCTTTGAGAAGCCATGGTCCATTGTAAAGGATGGCCTCTATGCCATAGTCTTTTTTCAGCTAGTCTCTTTCGAAAATGATCAGTTTCTTTCCTCCAAATTTATCCTTCAATCAGAATATTACTTTTACCATCAGTTTTTTCAGCTAACTAATCCATTCAAAGGACAAACATATGAAACTAGGCAAACTTCATCATTGGATGTGAAAGATCATTTCTTAGACAACCTTTTATGCAATATGATTTCTCATGTTGATCTGAGATTTCGTGAAAGCTCACCCATTGCAGGTCAATTCTTAATCAGGCAAAATCATAGGATATATTCAGATTTCTTAGTGTAATATATCATGCCGTTATTATTTGTGACGTTGTTATCATAGCTGTCCTTATTAGTACTAGAAGGTTGTAAGATTTATTTACTCAAATATGAGACCTAAGTGCTCAACAATAGAGTAATCAAGTATGAGACTCTTAGCCATAAGTTATGCGCAAGAGTTCGTCCACATATTTTGGGCAGATTTATGCCACATAAATACATAATACTAGTAGCCTATATGAGTCATGTGTCATGAAATGCAAGCCACTAAACTTCCACAGTGTAGGTAGTCATTATAATATCCACCATACTATAATAACAAACTCATAGGATGCTCACCATTAACAAATACTGCAATAGGCGGATGCTCCATCAAAACAGAAGGTGGAGTCACATCATCCTGACTTTCATCAATTGCACCATTGGTTGTAAAGCCTACAGATGGCAAAGGAACCCACCGATGTGAATCTAAGACCACCTATAAGAGAGCCGCAAAAGCATATATCATCATCATAATCAAAAGCAACTGGCAAAAACAGAACTTTTTATTGGCGAGCTTAGATATGCTGTAGGTCCAGAAATTTTATCATTTTATTTTGGTCAAAAATGTATCTGCTACACACTAAGTCACTAACCAAGTAAAATGTTGAATATAGAAGAAAGTGACAAGAATCTTTAAAATCCAATCTTATGTTAGAAAGTCAGGAAAAAGGGGAGGGGTTATATAGTGAGTTGGGTAATATTCAATGGAGGTCATACCGATGAATTTCACAAACATATACCTGAAAATTTTCAACTGCCGTCCTCATATTTTTTGAGAATAGATTAAGAACTGCACTGGAAAGATCAAACAACGTCAGTTAGGCAACAAGATTAAGTAACAGTTGTAAGTGATGAATGGAGCAAAGTAAAAAATTATTCAATTACTCCTCAAAAAGCGGTGGAAGCAGGCCTCGGAAATCCAACCCAACCAAACCAAGACCCATTGCACAATACTGCAGATAACAGAAAAATACTGAATTTACGGGCAAATCAGGAGCATATTCGCTGAAAGAAAAATATAACCTAAATAAATTACATGCTGCCAAGAAGAATTATGCAGGTATTGAAGATAAAACTCACAATCAGACAATATTAGCGCATTTAACTAGCTTTGATCTCATAAGAGTATATCAGAAGTTGAGATGATTGATATAATAAAATCTTTGATCTTTTTTAGAGAAAGCATATGCATACCACACATTGATATAACAACAATGACAAGGTTAATATAACAGGAAGGTGCAGACCAAGACTACCAAAAAAAAAGGGAATGTGCAGAGCAGACCAATTGAGACAATACTAGAATGAATCTTTTTTAAATTCAAATAATTTAAGAGTTGCAAGGCTCAGGTGAGAAAAATATAACATGTCAACCCGTATCTACAACACGCACACAAAAGGAAAAACCTAACTAGAAAACACAATTGTCTAAAAGTAATAACAGGAGAAACCAACTACTTAAAACATATGAGAACATTTCTTGCAGTCTTGGAGTTAGTGATCCAAAAACGCAAAAGGTTTAAAGAAGACGTGGAGATAATCTTACCATGCATTGATCAAGGATGTTTGACAGAGATCCACCTTCTGTAATCTTGGGAAGCATGACCTCTAGAGTACTCAAGTGATTTTCAATTTGATGCATAGCCCAACTGAAAAGAAGTCCACCGTCATAGTTCTCCTCACTCCCCGATTTATCATTGTTGAATATGGCCCGGTACTGATTGACAATATCAAAGAGATGCATCCTGTGGGAATTTACCATCCCTTTCAAATAATCGTAGACATTTCTTTGATCCAAGTCATCAAGAATGCCAGAAAGCCATGCTTCTCTGCACCTCAAGAACTGTCAATAGCATAGATATAGAGTTAGAAGTGCATTTAAATTAAAGCATAGAAAAAGCCACAAGAATATTTCATTAACTAAATTAGAAGATTTATGACGTCAACATGCAAAAAGGGGAAAAACAATATAATGCAGTCTAGGGAATCCATTCCATAACTGAAGAATATTTCTAAAACGCACACTTCCAAACAATGCAAAAAAGAATAAGCTATAGTAAGTGTGGATTAACTTAATCTAATCGAATTCAATCCTAGAAATACATGCCTTAAAAAATTTCTGACTTCTGACTATGACCCAGAAATGGAAGTCCTATCCCAACAAAAGTCAGCAAAGAAAGTATCTCATGCAAGGAAAACAAAATGCACTCGACGACTAAGGTAACATATATAACAACAAAGGTAACATATATAACAACAACGACAAATGAAAGTACTGCTGGACATGGTGTCAAGAAGAAAACATTGCGGGATAAGAATTGACACGGACCTTCAGGGACTCCCATGTAGATTTTACTCCATGATAACTACAAGCACAGTTGTTGGTACTCATATATTATCACCTCTGACTTTATCAATTGCATGCAAATCATGACACAATATCGTCTTAGGGCTTAACTGTCTAAAATGTGATTCATTGTGAACTGATATGTTTACTTAGCAGCTATGATACTGAGAAGAGAAACGTCAAAAAGGGTCCACATAGAATATATAAAAGAAGCTCTAGTAGCTACAAGAGTTTTTACTTTAATTGGTCATAAAGAAAGAAAGTTTCAGTCCAAGACCCAAAAAGATATATAAATGAAATTGTGAAAGAAAAACAGACAAAATAGTAAGCATAAACAGAGAGCGCACCTGTAAACGCATCTCCAATTCACTGAACACCCCTATGCGCCGCAAGTGAGCAACAATACGAAGGCATTCAGGCAACTGCAACCAGTAGTAAACCTTAAGTATGTGCTACAGATACGAAACAGAAGAAAATGTTTGGCCTAAATCTTAAGTAATTTGATGGAGAAGGTAACACATACTGGCTGCAACAACCTTAACATCTTCAAAACCAAAACCAACTCATATAGAAAAATGGAAAAGAATAACTCCCTAACATTGAAGGGCTGTTTTTATATTACTTCTCTGCATTTGAAGCAAGTAAATATTTACAGCACCTAATATACTATAGGCTACCTGTATATTTGTCCGAAGTCTATGAAGAAGCTGAGAGAGAAGAGACTGTGCCGTCTGTCTTACTTCTGCTGCTAGTGCCTGGATGACAGGTAAGCTTGATTCCAAAAATCAAGGCTAGATATTGTCATGTGGGTTGAAACATATTAATTAGAACAAATCATTGGAATTTTCTCTCAGAAGATAACAACTACTTACTCGGGATGCATTTTTGACAGTTTGGACACAAAAGCTTCTAAATCAAGGGCCTCATCATAATTTCCATTACGTATACATCTGCAGAAGTAGAAAAAGTTAGTCTAGTCATTCAAGTAATGTTCTAGAGAGCTGAACCAGAAAAATGGAAATGGTTAGGGAAAACGATAAATATAGACACAAGAAAAATCACGAATAATCTAACATTATGGTAGTCTCAAGAAATCTAGGATGCTGAACACCTTCTACACACACATGCAATGCAGGTAAGAGAATAGGTCACAAGGATAGAACTCTCAAACTTAAAGAGACAAATAGTACGACTACACAAATAGCTCTGAGGATGATTAGTCTTTCAGAAAAATAGAGAACAAATAAAGCACCTGAAAATGAGTTTCGTAGGGAAAAAAGGAGATCAAGGTGCAACATGATAAATAAATTAAATGAAAAGGAGAGAGCACTTCCATATAATGAAGGTCGAATTCTCTCTCTCTCTCTCTCTCTCTCTCTCTCTCTCTCTCTCTCTCTCTCTAAAAAAAAAAAAAAGGGAAAGGCGAAGGTCTAGAAAACTGTTCTGCTAATGTCAAAGTATTCAATTTCAGTTTGCAGCATGTTCCTAAGCATTGAACTGATACCATGATCACTCAAAGGTCATAATTTGAGAAATTTCAACTTACAATATTAAGAAAAAGAACTTCAACTGGGAAATATATGTCTTTTCACTCTTCGCCTACTTATTGCATTACGGATGAACCCGGTTCTCTATCGAAAAATCTTAGCACTTTACGATCCACCCTTTTGTAATATAGAGGGATTTGGGGGTCTAGAATGTTGCTACAATTACATAAGCTTAATCTGCATGGCTAAAATAGGTAGCTCTGCAATCTTTCGTTGTGCAGCAATACAGCTTTTGCGATCCATGTGTAAGATAACAAACATAGCAGACGTACTTATGCAATAAAAATATGCTAGCTGATAGAATATAAGACAGAATTTTAACACAAAGATATGATCTTTCAACTTCTGTTTCGAATGTATGTCAATTTCCTAATTCATAAACCCTATCAATCACTCACGTGTCCATTAGCTGCGGAATTTCAAGCAAGTCAAGCAAAGTACTGTGATTCGCCAGCAACGTCTGATTCAGCTTCCTCTCCTCCAAAATCTGCTGCGCCGATTCAAGGAACTCAGTGCAACCCGTCGTCAGATTCGGGATCTCGGTTATCTACATCCACACGAAAAAGATCAACTCTTGACCCCCTATCATAACAATGTGAAACCTAGAAACCCTAGAATTGAAATTACCAGCGATTCCAAGTGCTTGTCGAAGCCAGTGAGCTGCTCTTGAACAAAAGAGAGGGCGTCAGAAGCAGCGATGAAAGCTCTGTAGTTCCCGACTGCGACTTCTTGCATCTGCCTCCTGATCCTCTCCGCGTCGACGCGGAGAAGCTCCGGTTCCTGCAATTGGAGACAAACGAGATCGGATCGGATCAGATCTAGGGTTTGTAGAGATCTAGAGAGGGGGAAGACGGTGAATTACCTTGTGGAGGCGATCGAGGGTGAAGGAGAGGAGCTCGGAGACGTAGGTTTGGTGGGCGGCGCCGGCGAGGGGGAGGAGGTCCGGCGATGCCATGGCGGCCGCGGCGGAGTCGCCGGAGTTGTGATCGGGATCCATTTGGATCTGGATCTAGCAGCTACTCTCTCTCTCTCTATCTACGAGGAGAAAGAGTGAAGAAGGAAGAAGATCACTGGAGACTCGAGAGAGAAAAAAGAAATGTTTTTTTTTTTTTTCGCGATGGAGTCTTGTGAGTACTGGAAGGGAGAGGAGATTTTGCGGGTAAATTTCAAAAAGGACCCCGTAACTTTGGGGTGATTGGCAAGTACTGGAACGAAAATTTCTAATTATCAAGTTACACTTTTTAGAAAGTTTTGTGAAAACTCCCTAAAAAGTTCGCAAAAGACCACTGCTGTTGCCACACCACCGCCAATCTGGCTCAAGACCTTTGAGTGCCAGCGGGCTAATGGTCGGGCCTTTCTCATGATAGCCGCACTTCATCGGTAACTCCTCTCCTCTTCCAAACCATGATCTTGGTTGCGAAAACCTAAAGTTCTATAGTCTTGAGATTGCTAAACTTATTGATACTGCAAGTTGGAGTGGGCCTTTATCAGAAACCACTATAGAATATTGCGAAGATATTAACAATCTCGCTTCTTCCCTGGAGGATAATTAATCTTGGAGGGTTCCTCAAAGATTAGTTATCCTCTAGGAATGAAGCGAGATTGTTAATTTCTTTGGAATATTCTATGGCGGTTTCTGATAAAGCCCCACTCCAACTTGCAGTACCTTGTGAAGCATCAATAAGGTTAACAGTTTCAAGACTGTAGAGCTTTAGGTTTCCATGACCAGGGCCATGACCTAGAAGAGAAGAGGAGTGAGAGAGGAACCTCTGGCTATCATGAGAAAAGGCCAGACCTTGTCCCACAGACACTCAAAGATCTCGAGCTAACCATGAAAATTCGGGGTCCGAGGCCATAATCATGGATGCGGACTTGGTGGTGGTGTGGTAGCAGTAATGGTCTTTGGCGATTTTGTTTCTCCTTCATTCTTTTATAGTTGTTGGCGATATGGTCTATGAAAGGAAGGAAAAACCAAAAATGGCGATACAATCTATGACAAAAAGAAAACCACATGAATTGCTGACAGAAGACAAAGGGTTGGATTGGGGTTTTTGAGAAATTAATTTTGTAGGATATCTTACGGAAGGTAATTAAAAATGATTGTAAAGCATTATACCTTAAATTGAATGTCAACTGTGGATGAATATTGCTTTAAACATCACCTGTTAGATATACAACTCCAACCTTGAACCGGTCATGTACATTAGGTTAATAAAACATTATAGAAAATGGGTGCTCTTTTGGATGTGGATAAAAGGTCTGAAGAACTATGTATATAGATAAAAAGATAAATAATAATAAAGAAAAGGAGAAACACAACAATAAGTTGTTGGAGTATGGAAAAAGGTATGAAATTTCTTTATGAGATATTAATGTTGAAGACATTTTTGAAAGTTAATTACTCAGAAGATTGTAAAGCATTATATTTTCTTTAAGGGTTTTTGTAACGGATGCCCAAAGGCACCATTTAATATGCATTTAATATTCATAAATTTGGAATTATTCCTAATAATATGCCTTAAGTACATAACGCTTCTCTCTCTTCCTTAAGATTGTAAAGCATTATATTTTCTTTAAGGGTTATTTTTTGGTTTTTAACCACAAGTGGTCCCCACCCCACATTGGAGATAAGACTAATCCTGTTCGGAGCTGGTGGCTACCTCTCCCAATAATTGTCGATTCAGGTTTCTTTAAGGGGTTTTGTAACAGGTGCCCAAAGGCACCAACTAATATGCATTTAATATTCATAAATTTGGAATTATTCCTATGCCTTAAGTACATAATGCTTCTCTCTCTTCCTTACTTTATTCTTTATTTACAAATTTGTGACAAGTAATCCACATTCAAAAGTTTCTCTTCCCTCAAATATTTTATTTTTCTCCCTCAAAAATAATTAAGAATAAAACTCATTTTTTTCATAACAAGAGTCATCGATTAAAAAGAAGAGATTTAATCCATTACAAATTTTAAGGTAAGTATAATATAATAAAAAGTTATTTTTGGTAATATTTCTACATGCAGTCCTTCTCAAAAAATATTTCTACATGCAGAATTTATCGAGGATTTTTATAAATAATAATACACAAGGATTAATCCGTGCTCACACTAATTATTTTTAATTTCTTTGGTTTATACGCTCTTTGAATATGTTAAGTTATCCTAGTGTTATAAGAGAGATGATTAATTATATTTCTTTGTAGACTATAGCTCACATATCATCTATTAAGGAACAAATTAAATCCTTATGAAGGAAGAGGCAATGAGTACCTCTTTTGCTATGAAATTAGAAGAAGAGGGTTTTTCTTAGATAAATTATAATCTTAAATTTAAATTTTAAAATTAGATAGCTTGACCATCAATCCACTTTACAAATCTAATAAAAATTTATGATTTTAAAACTAAAAACTACCAATATTTCAATGTCCAGAGATTTCAACTAATGCTCACATTTGGTTCATCCAAGATTGGGGCATGAATGACATTAATACTTTCCACTAATCCCCAAAATGAGTAGTACGAAGTTCCACCATCCCCTAGTATAACAGTAAGACTTCCCATGAAGATTATACCCTCCCACCTCATACATTTCCTACACCAATGATATATTATAATATTATAATATAATATGTTGAATTAGTGGGGCATTTGTAATTCTAGATTTTTGAGGTGATGATTGTAAAGTTTTATAATTTTTGAAACTTTCATGGTGATGGTTGTAAAGCTATCGGGGGATGTGTTGTAAATTTTCATAGGATTATTTGTCATTTACAAAACTTTTAGGAGGCCTTTTATAAATTCTTTAGGGATATTTGTAATTTTAAAACATTCAGGGGTTGTTTGTAAAAATTTTTAAAGCTTTTGTAATATTTTGAAATTTTCAGCATATTGTTACTTTGGCAACTTTCATGCGACTAGTTGTAAAATCTTTAAAAAGATATTTGTAATTTTAAATCTTTCAAGGGGCCAGTTTTTAAATTTTCAAGGGTTTGTTTGTAAGACTTCAAGGGGCTATTTGTAATTTTTAAATTTTTAGAGGACTGTTCATAATTTTTAGATTTTTTAGAGATTTTTTGTAATTTATGAATTTTAAAGGGGCACACTATTTGTAATTCTCAGATTTCTTAGTAGTTTATTTGTAATATTTGAATATTTAAGGGTTCTTTGCAACTTTCATGTGGCTATTTATACTTTTCTCGAGTTTTTATGTGGTGTTTATTATTTATGAAACTTTAAGGGTCACTTGTAAAGTTGTTAGGGACTTGTTCGTAATATTTTAAAATTTTGAGTAGGGTGTTTGTTATTTTCACAACTTTCATGTTGGCTAGTCGTAAATTTTTAAATAGGTTGTCTATAAAATTTTAAGAGAATATATGTAATTTTTAAAGCTTTTAAGGCGATGGTAGTAATATTTTCAAAGGGTTGTTTATAAAATTTTAGGGACTATTTGTAATTTTTAAACTTTTCATAGGACTTTTATAATTTTTGGATTTTCTAGGGATTGTGGGTAATTTATGGATTTTAAAAGGAGCAGTTTATAATTTTCTAAATTTTATGTTGCTACTTGTAACAAACCGTTAAAGCGCAATTAAAAAAATCTTACAGCCATTTTAACAAACCGCCCTTCAAATCAATGATGTTGAAGAATCGTGAGGAAGCGATGTTGAATTTGAATGCAATGACACTTCTCCTCGTTGAAACAATCCTCCGATGTTGAGCGCGATGAGAAGGAGTTGAACGAGGCTCCGGGGGTTGAATTCTCAAATCAAACTCTCTCACAATTCACAAACCCTAGTTGCCTTCTCTCTTCTTATTTTCTTGTTGTTCCTCTTGTTCCTCGTCAATTGTTCTCTTCCTCAATTCCCCTTTAAATAGGTCTTGAAAATATAGGAAAGAGATCCTCTAATCAGAGTTTCAATAGAAGTCCAAAACTATCAACGAGCGACTGAGATTGAATCTTGAAATCTTTCCAAAACTACCAAATCGCATCCAAACCATCAATGGTGAAATACGATCATCGATGGTCCACTGATCGATCGATGGTTGACTGTAGTCCATCGATTGTGGAAATTCTAATTTTTAAATTTCTGCGATTGTTGACTGTAGTTCATCGATGGTCCTTGCGATCATCGATGGTTGACTGTAGACCATCGTTGGTTCAAAATCTGGTTTATGTTTATCCAATTCTTTCCTGTAGTCCATCGATGACTTGACTGACCATCGATGGTGCCTCGTGACCATCAATGGTTCAAAGGCTAAAATCAACGTTTGTGTTGATTTTTACATCGTTTTGAATCGTAATTTATTCGTACCTGTTTATATCTAAAATATATCATCCCACAAATATCAATAGCAAATGAGAGATTTTTATTAATCAAATAAGAGATATTGCATGAACAACGTCTCCTAGCAATCTCCCTCTTTTGATAATAACAAAACTCGAAATTTAAAATACAGAATGTAAAACATGGTGAGATATATATTCAGATCAAAATAAACTCATAACTCATGTATGAAATGCAAGACAAAGCCCCCGTACAAATATGCATACATGAAAAAATACATGTATTCGAAACTCCCCACGAAACTTAGAAACTCCAATTTCAAAAAATGTAAATTTTCTCCCCACGAAACAAAACAAATTTTCGTGAAACTTTTCAAAATTTCAAAATTCCACCTTTTCTTCCCCTTTTGTTGTTATCAAAAGAAAAACACCCTTAGGATATACAATATACCTAAAAATCCAAATAAAAATTATCTAAAGGTGAAAGGAAGAGAAATACATACCATTCATAAAAGAATTTTATAGAAAATAGCACGAGAAATACATATATAATATCAAAGTAAGTGAATCACGATGATAAGTCATATTAAAATTCACACACAAATTATGAAGATATCAATGAAAAGTTTGTAAAAACAACAATAAAAGTAATCATATTAGTTCATAAAATAAATTCAGATATATCTTTTCTAGTTTGAGCTTCTTCTTTTGTTACACAACTTAAATTATCTCAACCTTCTAAAAGGTCCAAAATCTCGATCTATCACCTCAACTATACAGAATTTTTAAGAGGAAGAACAATAGTGTTTGGAGGGCGATGTACACCATCTCTAAATATTAAAAATATTAGCATAGGATGGATACCCTTGAGATATTGCACAATCATATCCACGAATATGGGTCTTTGACCGCCTTTTAATGAATACACTCAAATTTTACTGTGGATTTATAGAGTGTGGGTCTTTGACCATCTTTTTATGAATACACTCTTTTGCTTAAAGCTTTATAGCTCATATGTACTTTGTACATGAATAAAAATTTTGGTGCTATCTTCAAGTATACATTGAGCTCAAAACTATTTGATATATCCAAGAATACTTTTGAACAACTTATAAAAATCTTTAGTTTTACTTTTACAAGACTAAACATGATAATATAATACTAAGGTGTGAAAAGTAATATGAAACATATCAGTGAATCATCATGTTTATCAATTAAACATGTAAAATTATTTGTGCACATATAATATATATAGATGTGAAAACTATGTGAACCAATATGATTAACTCATACCTATATACTAAAAGATAACAATATTAGAATATTTAATATAAAAGCATATACATATGCACGTTCAAGTTTTTAATATTTTTAAAAATAAAAGATAAAGAAAAAGAATTTTATTTTGTTTTGATTTTCATAAGAAAACAAAAAGAAAGAAAGAGAAATTTTATTTTGTTTTCAATATATAAAATAACCAAAAATCAAGAAAAATCAAGTAAAACCAAAAATCAATAAAAATCAAGAAAACTAAAAATATGTATATACAATAGGTCAAGTGAGCATGCATAGAAGTATTAACTAAACAAATATGCAGTGAAAGCAAATTAAAGTTAGTACATGCCAGTGTATCTCATGCATCATTTGAATATACAGGTCCAGAATAATATGAAAAGAAAAATAAGTGTAAAATAAAGAAAGAAGAAAAATAGACCTGGAAAATAAAAAGGTAGAACAATCATCATCAGTCATCATCTCTCTCCATCTCCTCTCGGCCAAATCCACGGGCTGCCTCGGGCACAAAATCTCCATAGACCGATGGAGTGGGAAGTGTAGGATTAGATCGTCGAACAGCTCTCATCAAGTACTGGAGAGATGCATCGAAATACTGGTGCTGTGTTCTCATCTCCATGTGCATCTGCTCCATCCTCTCTCCCAGTGAATCCAGAGGCCACCGAGAATCACCACCTCCTGAAGAGCCTGGAACATCATCTCCTGCAGACTGGGAGTTTGATGGATGACCAGCTAAGAACTCTCTATTTCCTCTTGCTCCTAAGCTCTTTCTCGCCGACTCACCACATAAGGCAGCTCTTCCCTTCTCCATTTGATCAGAAGGTAATATAGGAATCCTCTGATCCCTGCAAATGTGTGTAATTAGAAAGGGATAGATCAGCTGCATGTTCTGCTTCTTCTTCTTCTCAACCATCTCCCTAGCACTCAAAGCAATAGATGACATCCATACAAAAATAATCTGTGCAGGATCAAATGATTGACCCCTAGCAATCCAATATAAAAGGATGACATCTCCAACTGATAAAGTAGTATAAACAGCACTAGGATAGAGATCAATTTTTAGAAAGAGATTGAGAAGAAGAAATTTTCAAAATAAACCCAATAACAATTTTAATCCCAAAATTCGACCCACTCCCTTTTTATTTATCAAAATCGACCCACTTTCACGCCACATAATCCTCGTGGCGAGAAAGTGGGTCGTTAAAAAAAAACATGATCCTAATTAGTCGGGGTTGTCAACCCCGACTAATTAGGAACTCCCCACACCCCCTCTCATGGTTAGAGGGGGTTGCCAACCCCACTAATTAGGAACTCCCACACCCCTCTCATGGTTAGAGGGGTTGCCAACCCCACTAATTAGGAACTCCCACACCCCTCTCATGGTTAGAGGGGTTGCCAACCCCACTAATTAGGAACTCCCACACCCCTCTCATGGTTAGAGGGGTTGCCAACCCCGACTAA
Source organism: Asparagus setaceus (assembly GCA_012295165.1). Lineage (NCBI taxonomy): Eukaryota > Viridiplantae > Streptophyta > Magnoliopsida > Asparagales > Asparagaceae > Asparagus > Asparagus setaceus. Next base: position 75,291,623 of record CM022706.1, read on the forward strand.
TTAGGAACTCCCCACACCCCCTCTCATGGTTAGAGGGGGTTGCCAACCCCGACTAATTAGGAACTCCCCCCACCCCCTCTCGTGGTTAGAGGGGGTAATGATCCCACAAAATGGTAGGGGTTGGGAACCCCACCATTTAGACAAATAGTCGGGGTTCCCACCCGACTATTTATGACGGGTCCCGCCCCCCTATAAATACCCAGCGAAACCCTGAGCCCCAAACTTCGGTCTCATTTTTGCTCCCAACTCCCGTCTCTCTCTCGTTCAGCCACCTACTAACTTCGCCCAACCCCATTTTCCGGCTGCAATTCATCGTGAAAGTTGCCTTAAGATCTCTAGGGTAATTTCTCTTCCTTCTTCCCTCTTTTAACATTAAAAAATCTAGGGTTTTCTATCAAAATTCAATGTATAGGGTTTGAAATTTATTATCAATCACTCTATTTGTGGTGGTTTGAATGCTTTGTGTGTTGATTGTTATAATTGAAATGAAACTTTTAGGGTATAGAATGCTCAATTCTAGGGTTTAGGATTTTCATTTTGGGGTTTAAGGTTTTTGGTGAAAATTATATGAGATTATTTGCATCTTGGTTTTCCTCTCTTATTCAATGCCCTGATAAATTTTTTAAATTTTATTGCATTTAAATGATATATTCTTCTTTTGCATCGGTTGAATAATATGATTTTTATTGCTTGCTCTTATGGTGGGAAAATTAATTATGGAATGAATAATATGCCAATATACGTTAGAGGGGTAACGACGCCGTTAATGATCTCGGAATCATATAGTTACTGTGACTTGCTTAATGAATTACACCGAGTTACGAAAATTGACCCACGAGAGTACCGACTAAAAATAATATGCAATTGGCCCATAACTTTTGATAGAACGTTCGCAGTTGAGATCTCAAACGATCATCATATGAGTGTTATGTTTAATTTGAGCAAGTCACAGCCAACGATAGAATTGTTTATTGAAAAGTTGTCATATAGTTCGTGCCAAATATTCAAACATCCAGGAGAATTCTCACGCATGTTAGATTTGGGAGTTGAGTCGATGGTTTTCTTTCTTCTTCAAGTGAAATGGAGCGGACTCAATTTCAATATGTAAGTGCACCTTCATTCGGGGGAACATCAAATGTCATGAACAATGACGTCCCTTATGAAAATATGATGCCATTAAGAGAGGCAACAATTGAAGAGGATGAAAGAAGCAACGACTCTGAAGGTGAAGAGCAAGATAGTGCACCAATTGATAGCATGCAATTTGTGACTGAAGATGTTGAAGATAATCCGGATTGGCCTGATGAGGCTTATGCTAATAATGAATATGTTGAGTACGAAGAACCACCCCCCGACGAGTTTGAAGACGATGAGTGGATTCGTTCTTCCACAGTACAAGATATGTGCATTGGCCAAAGTTCATCTCATAGAAGAGAAGACGTCCATTTCAGAGTTGGAGATTTATTCGAGACTAAGGACCAATTGGTTGATGCTATTTGTGATTACTCAATCGAAAAGAATATCAAATTCAAGCAAGTTAAAAGCAATCACACAAGTTATGATGCAATCTATTTTATGAATACACAAAGGAAAGGTCAGACTGAGGGAAATAAAGCTGATTAGCATGTCCTTGGAAGTTATATGCATTTGCCGGAAAGAAACATAATGGGCAATTCAAGATCACAGAATACTGCGATGTTCACACATGTAGCAATCCGATATTAGAGCAATATCACAGTGCTGCATCTGCCTCTTACGTAGCACGGTTGATTATGCCAAAATTAAAGAAGAAGCTTGAACTAACTCCCAGTAATATGATTGAGAGAGTGCTAGATTCGAAGTTCATTGAAATATCATATAGTAAAGCATGGAATGCAAGGAGAATTGCGATGACAAAAATATTTGGTGATTGGGAGAAGTCTTACGTGACACTTCCTCAGTATCTTGATGCGATCAAAAGGAGCAATCCTGGATCTGAATACAAACTCATAACCAAAGAGATCAATCCGGGAGTTCATCAATTCACCTCTGTATTTTGGGCATTTGGTCCATCGATTGAGGGATTTAAATTTTGTCGGCTGGTGCTTAGCATTGATGGCACACACTTATATGGTAAATATAAGGGCGTACTACTTGTTGCTACAGGAGTAGATGCGGATGGTGGCTTATTTCCTTTGGCCTTCGCAGTTGTGGAGGTTGAGAACAGCAGAAATTGGGAGTGGTTTTTTTTCTTGCATTCAATTATATATTTTTAATGTGTTGCCTCCTAGGAAAATTACTTTTATATCTGATAGGATGAAAGGTATTTCTATGGCATTGTACAGGAGATTTGGCTCTCATCACCATCACCGCTATTGCTTAAGACACATTAGAGCTAATTTTAAAAAGAGCTTTTGTCAGATACATTTACAAAACCTTCTTTGGCAAGCGGGTTGCACACCTGAACCATGTGTGTGTGATCGGATATGGGATCAAATCAAGGCAACATCTCAAGCTGCACATGACTGGATTGAGAGTAGTTTGGGAAGTGAATATGTTGACCGGTGGGCACTAAGTAAAGATGGAGGGAATCGGTTTTGCATGATGACAACTAATTGTTTTGAAAGCTTCAACGGGGTACTTATGGGAGCTCGAGTAATGCCCATACAAGCATTGGTTGTGAGGACATTTTATAGACTCAATCACTATTTTGTCAAGCGGCGAGAGAATGGAGCAAAGTGGGGGACGTTATTGACACCAAAAAATGAAGAGATTGTAGGGTCTTGTGTCGTGCAGGCGAGATCAATGAAGATTATTAGATTTGTAATAGATGAATGGCAGGTTACAGACAAACACGGTCATAATTACACCGTCAATTTACGAGGGACACAATGCGCATGCACTGGTAACATAGCACAATTGCAAAAATTGTCATGCTTACATGTTATAGCGGTTACGTCCAAGCAATTTGGGGGTGTAAACATTTCGTATTACACATACGCTTCTGATTGGTATCAATCAAGCCTCTAGAGATGCATACAAGCAGTGTTTCCATCCCATTGTAAATAGTCGTTACTGGCCACCCTATAACGGGCCTCATGTGTTACCTCCTGAATATAAGAGACAAGTCAGACGTCCGCGATCAGTACACATAAAAGGTACGATGGATGAAGGATGGGAAGGAGCTCCAAAGAAAAATAGGTGTGGATATTGTACACAACCGGGCCATAATAGATCTCATAGTCCTACCAATCCAAATAGATAGCAATTAATGGGTATAATTTATTTACTTTATAATTTTATTCTACTTCATTTGTGCGTATATATAAATTCTAAAATTTATTTCTAATTCTAATTTATCATATGTCATAATACTAACAAATTTTATCTACATATGTGCAGATATTTATAGTACGGAGGCGGGTCCATTGACATATGAGGTCCTTTATGACCAAGTTTGACACCGATCCACGAAGATAGACTCTGGGGAGGTAAATTACATTTTTATTATTTTCAATCATTTTCAATGTTCCGACTTGTTATTGAACATTTACAATGTTTAATATATGCAGGCCCAAATATTACAATTGTTGATCATACTCGTGCACATTCGGGCTGGGATTTGACGGATCCACAGGTCCAACATTATGTCCGTCAAGCCAGCTTTTTTGAATGTTCACAAATAAAATGGATGAGACTCGATTGGCCTCTCTTGACAGCATTGAATGAATGTTGGAGGCCCGAGACAAACACATTTCACATGCATCAAGGAGAGTCGACGATTACTCTGCAGGATGTTGGGGATTTACTTGGCCTCAGAGTGGATGGAGATGCTGTTACGGGTACCGATGACTTCAATTGGATAGGAGTGTGTGAACGATTGCTTGGTAAAGCTCCTAATATGAAGGGTGGTAAGATCAAGCTCGAGTGGTTAATAAATAATTATATGAATGTACCGATCGATGCGACTGATGAGGTCAAGAGCTATGCCCGCGCGTATATACTTTATATGATCGGTACTGTTCTATTTCTGGATTCCACTAAGGATTTGGTGCATGTACGATGGTTGCCACTTCTTGAGGATCTTGAGGAGTGTGGAGAGTTACCGTGGGGGAGTGCAGTGTTAGCTTATCTTTATAGGGAGATGACAAAAGTGGCACTCGTGCAAAATAAAGAATTCAAAGGTTGCCTCACTTTACTGCAAATATGGTCATGGGAGCGATGGCATTTGGGAACACCAGATTTGAGGGAGACCCGCGCTCTCGATGGCCAGATTTCGTTAGGATGCAGGTGTAATAGTTTGTAATAGATATTATTACATGCAATTTAATACATTTATTTCAATCTACACTAACCCTTTGTATATCAAATAGATGGAATGTTTCCAGATATTTGCAAACCTCCCCAAAGGGTCACAAAAACTTTTACAGGAATGAGCTTGATCAAATGGAGGATAAGCAGGTATATTCTTGGCAAACCCTTCGTATATCTAAATGTATTCAATCAATACATCATTTGTTACTGATATGTAAATTTACATAATTTTCTCTATAGGTCAAGTGGATGCGCTATGAAGATGATTTAGCTTCACTACTAGATATTTGCAGAGAAGGTGAAGATATATGGCATGCTCGAGTACCGATCATATGTTTTGAGATTGTCAAAATGCACGTGCCTGACCTTGTGCTCCGACAATTTGGCTTAAACCAACATATTCCAGATCCTGTAGAAAGAATAGAGAGAAATCCCCGAAAAGGAGCACATCATGCAAATTGGGAGATAATTCGTCATGCTTACATTCAGAATTGGGAGTTGAGAGAGGATGCTGTAGTGATGGAGAGGGCTGACGCACCAGAATTAGACGTGTACTTACGGTGGTATTGGGGGATTACTCGCCGATGGATATTTCGGGAGAACAAAGCAACTAAGGCATATATACCGAGAGGTCTAGTTGAGAGAGGGTTGGTAAGTGTATAGGCAAAATAGACAATCATTTTGTGAATATCATTTTATTATTATCCACTTGCTAATAATCCTCTTTCGCTTTTTATCTTATAGGTACAAGAACTCGATGAGGTTGCTTCTATTGCGCATGATGCATTGAGAATGACTACTGAGCTAGGGGCGAGGAACGCCTTTGTTCGCATCATAGGAAAGATTCAGTCTGCTCTTAGAAGGACGCGTAATGCAAATCATGATGGACATGAGGAACGACTCATAGGGTACGAGCGTCGACGGGTCTGAGGACGGGATAGAGCAGGCTCAAGTCGTGCACATGCTGAAGCTGGAGGCTCACAACAAGATCAAGCCAGAGGCTCACAGCAAGCTCAAACCGGATGTTCACAGCGGGTTCAAGTCGATGAGGATGTCATGCGCTCACAAGTTCACACACAACCGGACGTTGAGATCATCCGAGCTCAAGTTGAAGGTGAACGGGGAAGGGGGAGAGGAAGAAGAGGGAGAGGGAGAGGGAGAGGGAGAGGAAAGGGAGTTCTAAATATTTGTTAAATTTCGATAAACTTCATACGATATTTATGTTTGAAATGCTATGATGTTAATGTTTGAAATCCTACATACGATGTTTATGTTTATGTTTCGATAAACTTCATTTTGTATAAACTTCATACGATTTTAATGTTTTGCTAAACTTGATATGTGTTTATTTGTGTTTAGATTAATTATGGATTGATAAATGTGTACCAAGAGAGTTGGTGTTAAACTTGTGGATTGATATGTGTTAGCAGGAGGATATTTTCTAGCAAAGTGTGGGGCGGAGGGTGTCACATGATGATTGAGGTTGGGAACCCGACCATTTCAGTATTTGGTATCTGGCGGTGGGGGTTCCCAACCCTGACCATTTTGTAGGATCATTACCCCCTCTAACCATGAGAGGGGTGTGGGGAGTTCCTAATTAGTCGGGGTTGGCAACCCTACTGATTAGGACCGTATTTTTTTAACGACCCACTTTCTCGCCATGAGGCTGATGTGGCGAGAAAGTGGGTCGATTTTGATAAATAAAACAAGAGTGGGTTGATTTTTGGGATTAAATTTGTTATTGGGTTTAATTTGAAAATTTCTTCTTGAGAAGAATATACTCAGGTTTAAGATAACCTGAGTTGAATACACCCGAAAAAGATTTAACTGCAAGAAACTCAGCCATGCGGGTGTAATCCTCAGAACCAATAGAGACGTTCTCTGAAAATATAAATACGTCATGGTATCCCCGCTGTGGTGGTGGTAGATGAAGAATCTTATGGATGCACTCAGCAGTAATCATAATCTCTCGTCGTCTTACTGTGACCTTGGCTTATGAAGATCCATAGGGCTGGTTGTAGTTCATGTAGAACTCCAGTACCTAAGAGATATTGGCCTTTTTTGCTCCTTTGTCCTTCATAGGACCTAAACCAACTCCTCCAAGAGTCCTTGCACCGTTGCACGTTCCCGTACTCCTGTAAATGTCTTCATCTAGTCCTTGCTCATATACAACGTGCAGCTTCTTGTATTTCTCAAGTAAGTCCTGAGATGAAGATTGTGAGGATCGAGCTCTCTTACCAGACGACATTCTCTACAAAGTCAAAAAAATGTATTAGTATAGAGAATATACATACGATAGTTTAGAAAGAAAGAAAATTGAGTAAATTGTGAAATAAAAACAAAAACATCAGCTTTAGCCTCTTTACCGTTGATGGTTACCTGACAGCCATTGATGGTTGACAGACCATCGATGGTGGCTAGCAGACCATCGATGGTGTTCTTCGACCATCAATGGTTGAAGAACATAACCTGACGAATTTTGCCCTAAATCATCCAAAAATTCATATACAACTCAATTTTCAATGATCTAAACTACTCTAACATTTAATCATCATTTATCCACGCAAGAATTGTTATAAAAAACTTGTAAAAACCACAAGATATATCAAAATTGAAGATCTAGGGTTTAGAAAGTTACCTCTTTTTTATTTGATTTGATTCAACACGATAAAAAGATGATGATGATGATGATAACAGCAACAAAGATCACCATGAATTTGAAAAACTCAGAGAAATTTTAAATTATGGAGAGGAGAGATAAAAAGGAGTAAAAATAAAAAGTAAAAAAATAAACTGCCCCCTTAAACTGCTTATCGATGATGTCACCATGACCATCGATGGTCCCCTTTTTTATTTTGTGAAAACCTATTGATATATACAAAGTTAGAAAACTTACGTGTGAGGAGATAATATATAAAAGGATATCAAGCCCGTATTTCCTCATAATGCAGACCAATTAGATTTGATAACTTGAATCTTTAAGCAACTGCCGTGTGTTGCCTCAATCCCCGGTCGACCTACAAGTCTACATAAAAGCAGATAATTGTGATCTAGGTATCCACATAGATCCATGTTGGTTAGCAATAAGGCCTTTCGGTATCTAAATTTGTTTGACAGTTTTTATCTTATACCTCATACGACAGCTCATCGAAACATGTCTAGTTTTTCCACATAATGAGCATATAGAATGATAAGTTCCATTGGGAATAGGATTAAAACAACCAAAATTATTACCTTTCATAAAAGAAGGTTAAAACTTTTTATGTTTTCCAGAATGTGAATAACCAAGTCCAGTTTAGCTTTTGTAAATCGTTGATTGGAAAGGACCATCTTAAGACCTTATGAACCCAAAGAAAACTTTTTCACGGCCTTTTTCAAATCACTAATTTTGGACTTTAGTTGTTCATTTTTAGAAATAATTATAGTGCATCGAGTTTCAAACTTAATTTGTTCCGATGAAAAATCACAATATATGTCATTTATCTTAGCAACAAGTTTTTTATTTTCACATTGATTATTTTCAAGTTGCTTAGAGAAATAATAAATTTGACTTTGTAGCTCAGAACATTGGGTGCATATGAAAGAGGTTGAATCAACTGCATCTAAATTTGAAGAAGAAAATTCAACTTTCTTTGACAAAAATTTATTTTCTTTCTTCAAGTTTGTATTCATCTTTTTAGTTTCTTCATATTTTTGAGTTATATTTTCCAAATGAAGTAACATCTACTTATAATTAGAATAAAGCTCATCAGAAGAAGGATATACCTGTATATCTAAATACTCACCATCAAAACCACTTGAGTTACTCTGGTCTGAATCTAACAATAATGCACCTCTTCCTATAAGACACTTGTTCGCTTTTTTGTCATCTTCACTCAACTCATCTCTAGATTCATCCTCATCTGTCGTATCCCAGGTTGTAACTTTGAGACTTTTTCCCTCCTTCTTTTCCTTTCTGTTCAAAGGGCATTAATTCTTGTAGTGACCTGATTTCCTACAACAATAACAGATATGTTCAGTTTCAGAATTACTTGAGGAATTATTATTTACCTGTTTAGTAAATTGATTCTGTCTTTTCTGAAGATATTTCTGTCCTTTCTTCGACTTAAGAAAAGCCTTGAATCCTTTTGTAATAAGTGCAAGCTAATCATCTTCACCTTCTAAACTTGAGTCTGACTCCATCTTCTTCTTTGATCGGGATTTCTCCTTCTTTGCTCATAAGGCTAATGACTTCTTCTTTGAATATCCTTCTGAGGCATTCTCTCTCTTTCAATCATACTTCATGTGTGATAAGATTACCTACAAGATCATCAAGAGATAGATTAGAAAAACTATGAAGTTCTTTAGTAGTCGCTACCTTTGGTTTCCAAGCATGAGATAGAGAAGGAATTATTTTTTTGCACAGTTCCTTGTTATGGTACTCCTTCCCTAAAGCTTTTGATTTGTTCATAATATCTATGAATCGTGTGAACATCTCCTGTATGCTCTCCGAGGCCTTCATCTTGAAATTTTCATATTTGCTCACCAGCATTGTAAGCTTTGCCTCCTTTACCTGCAAAGTTTCCTCATGAGTGACTTCTAGAGTCTTTCAGATTTCCTGCGCAATAGTAAAATTAGAGACACGGTTAAACTTTTTAGTAGTAAGAGAGCAATATAAAGCATTCATAGCTTTCGAATTATAAGAAAAATCTTTTTGTGTTGAGGAGTCCATTTATCCACAGGAATTTCAGTAACAACTTCTCGCATCTCCTCAGTAGGATTATGATATGCATGTCCGACACACTGCTAAATATCAATGTCAGCAGATAATAAAAAGGTTTTCATGCGTTCTTTCCAAAAAGTATAATTGGTGCCATCAAAAAGTGGGAGATAGTTGATAGTGTGTCATTCAGGAAAGGCTGAAGCAGTGGCAAGGCTTGACATCTCCACCCTCGATTGTGATACCTAAATATGGGTAATGATGCTCAGATACCACTTGTTGGAACTAGGATGCAAGCCTAGAGGGGGGGGGGGTTGAGAATAGGATTACTTATAAGTTTTTGACTAACTCAGAATATGCAGCGGAAATAATATGCGAATAACTAAAAACAAACCAACACAGGAACACACGAGATTTTTTATAGTGGTTCGGATCAAAATCCTACATTCACTCTTCCTTCTCGCGAAGGGTCTTCTTCACTATGACCGGAGTTCTCCCAAATTATAACCCAATTTGGTAGGTTTTATAGACAGAACCCTAAAATCTACCTAAAACCAGTCGACTAACCTAACTCCTCACAATGACCAAAAAAAACCTAGTCCTAGATAGACACCCTCAATTCACCTGGCTTGAGTACGTCAACCCTTAATTACCCCAGCTTGAGTATGCTGTCAAACTTACAAGGTTGGAATACAAAACAAACTCAAAAATAGTTAAAGCGCAATAAGAAAAATCTTGCAGCCCTTTTAACAAACATTCCTTCAAATCAATGATGTTGAAAATCCATGAAGAAGTGATATTGAATTTGAACGCAAAGGGCAATTCTCCTTGCTTAAACAATTCTCCGATGTTGAGCGTGATGAGAAGGAGTTGAACGAGGCTCCGGGGGTTGAATTCTCAAATCAAACTCTCTCACAAACCCTAGTTGCCTTCTCTCTTCTTGTTTTTCTTATTGTTCCTCTTGTTCCTCGTCAATTGTTCTCTTCCTCAATTTCCCTTTAAATAGGTCTTGAAAATATAGGAAAGAGATCCTCTAATCAGAGTTTCAATAGAAGTCCACAACTATCAACGAACGACCGAGATTGATTCTTGAAATCTTTCCAAAACTGCCAAATCGCGTCCAAACCATCGATGGTGAAATACGATCATCGATGGTCCGTTGATGATCATCGATGGTTGACTATAGTTCATCAATTGTGCAAATTCTGATTTCTGAATTTCTGCGATTGTTGACTGTAGTCCATCGATGGTCCTTGCGATCATCGATGGTCGACTGTAGACCATCGATGGTTCAAAATCTGGTTTTTATTTCTCTTTCATGCAGTACATTGATGACTTGACTGACCATCGATGATGCCTCGTGACCATCAATGGTTCAAAGGCTGAATCAACGTTTGTGTTGATTTTTGCATTGTTTTGAACCGTAATTTATTCGTACCTATTTATACCTAAAATATATCATCTCACAAACATATCAATAGCAAATGAGAGTTTGTTATTAATCAAACAAGAGATACTGTACAAACAACGATCTACCCGAACAATATTCTAACACCTTCCCTCAAACTATATTGCAGTTAAGGAAACTCAATATATGAAGCTTACTGCAATCAACCGTTATAGACACCTCGAGCTTGGACACAAATATAATGAGTGCCCTAATTTAAAAAAGCCAATCTTTAAGGGCATAGAGAACTAAATGAAGGAGCAGTTGGTAAGGATACAATTAACTTCCATACACATTACATCTAGTTACAATTATTCAGGATATATTAACTAATCACTTCCCATATTGGCTTTCAATTAATTGCATATCCTCCTTTATATAGTAAAGAGAAATTGGTAAACTATCCCTAGATGTACCATAAAATGCCATGTGTACAAAACCGTGCCAAGTGTTAAATTCCTAATAAAAAATATTATATATCCCTCTATCCTATTAGAAAATAATATGTGTACAACTAATTCCATCTTCGAAGAATTCTTATCAAATTAAAACTATTCATGTTCATAATTAGAAAATTTTACCCATAAAAATTAGAAAACCCTAATAATCAAATCTTTGTTAATTCTAATCAAGTCATAACAATTTATAATTAAAAATTTAAAAAATTGTCATAGAGCCCTTCTTAATTTTTAAAGAGTGAATTCAATAAACCGCTCATATCTTTCTTGGATTGATAATCACAATTTAATTACAATTTTATACCCACATTACCTATTTCATATGAATAAATATCCTACTAATAATTGTTTTATCTTATTTTGCGGGTTAATAAAGAAATAATGAATAAAAGCCCAAAAGACTCAAACTCTTCATTTTTCTGCCAATTATTGAAGCCCAAAAACGAAGTCCAAAGAAGGCACAAGACACCCAAGGAATCCAAGAAGAATTCGTGCTAAAATATCAAAAAAAGATAAAATCAGTTACAAACCAACCGATTGGCCAATCGATCGTGGTATTAGCCAGATTAGTGTCGGTTGGTTATAGCAATTTGAATCAATGGTGATTTCAACTCCTTGGTGGCCAAGTTTGATCCAATGGTTCATGTTCACTCCGTTGGGCTATAAATAGGGGTAGATTGGTTTTGAGTGTGAAAACTTTTGTAAAACTCCATTTGGAGAGGAGGGTTACTCTTAATTGAGAAGACCTTCTAAAATTATAACTTTTATTACACAATAAATAAATTTTTCACCCTTCAATTTTCTTTCTCTTCTTCTTATCCAAGGACCAAGGAGGATGAGATGAAGATCAGGAGTTGTAGGTTTCTATTTTATTTCTTTGCATTTCTTTTTCTTTCTTGTTCATTTATATGCTTTGTAGTTTAGATTTACTTTCATGCAATTTACTTTCATGCAATTTACTTTCATGTCTTGTCTTTAATTTATAGTATAGATTTATTTCCTTGCAATTAGTTAGATTGTCTTTATTTCTTTTCTTCTCATTTTCTTTTCTTTTTCTTTTATTTTCCTTTTTGTACTTAGTTTTCTTTCCTCCTCCCTCTCTTGATTTTTTTATTTTCCAAAGATGTGGAACTAACCTCTTGTGGGGATCTAGTTTTGCATGAAACTAGTCTAATTCTCTCTTATATTTGTGAATCACTCTCTTATGCTTAAAAGATCATGCTTAGGCTAATCAACTAGAGAACTAATCGATAGAAGAAGAATTTGATAGTCTATGCTTTCCTTACGTGGTTTGATATGTTATGCTTATGAATTCTAGGATTACTCTCTTGTTGTTATTCTCCTCATGAGTATTGATTTCATTTAGGTGATAATTTGATAGGTTATGCTTTCCTTAAGTTGTTTGATAGTCTATGCTTAATAAATCTAAAATGAAATGTGATAAAAGAGAATGGTTCATAACTTATAAGTAAGATTAGCTAGTGGATTCAATTCTAGATTTCTTCATATCTCTAATTGAATCCTCCATCTTTGCTTTATTGATTTTGTTTTCTTGATCTTGATTTTCCTTTACTCTCTCCTCTCTCTCAATCTTGTTTTCTTTTATTTTGCACATACTTGGTTTTCATTTATCTATCTCTCCCTCATCTCAATCTCGTTTTATTTTCTTTGCATTTATTTTCTCTCACTCTCCATCTCTCCATTCTCACTTTCATTTTGATTTATTTACACTTTGTCACCTTCACAATCTCAATCTCTCCACAACACATTTTCTTCCTCGTTTCATTTATTTTGCACATAATCCACAATCCACTCTCTAATCTTTTCATGACCACTTTCACCATGTACATAAACTCCTAATTGTCGCAAGATAATTTGAGAACCAAAACTTGAACAAACTCTTCCTACTTCCCGTTCCTCGTGGGATCGATAACTCTTTATACTATAACTTGAAGGTTGTATACTAGCAACTCTAGGACATCATTTAGTCCCCATCAAGTTTTTGGTGTCGTTGCCGGGGAACGGTGTATAAGTAGGATTTTGATTAACTTTGGTTCCTTAACTTGTGTGTTTTTCTTTTGTGAAGGAATTTGGAATTTGAAGATTAAGAGTTGAAGAATCAAGATTGAAGATTTGCCTCTAACGATGCTTTGGATAGCGATTGCGTGGGTAACTCTTCTTTCTAGTATTCTCAATTCCACCATTTAGATAGTTCATTCACATTAGAGACAATTAGGATAATAATAAAAAATAAAAAATAAAAAGATTTTACCTTTGTCGACCCTAATAAACTTCATTTCTTTGATTGTCGACCATAATAAAAAATAAAAAGATTTTTATTTTTGCATCCTTTTTAGTTGCTTTTAATTTCTAGGGTTGCATTTCATATAATAGTAGGAATTCACCAAAGTGATTTGAGCATCTTGATTTGGCACTCACTTGAAAATATTTTTAAGGGTAAAACCCATTAATCAAGATAAGGTGAGGGATTTATCACCCTTTCCTTAGCCCAAAAATCACTAATTCCTCACTACACGTACCCAAGCCTCTTAAAACTGATTAGACGTTGGCCCCTAAGGATTCGAGCTCATTAAGGAACAAGAAATCCTTAAGTGAACCGGTCCAAGTTTATTTGGATTAATTGGTGTCTAAGGCAAGATTTAGGGGTTATGTAAGGCGCTCCGCAAGGAAAGAGGTACTTAATTGATCTTTGATCTCTCTCTAGTACTATCCTTACCTGGCTAATTACCCAAGTAAACTTTGATCTTTTCTTTAAGGGAATTTTTGGTTAGGAGCTGATCTAAGTCAAGTTTAGGCTTAACCCTAGAGTTAGGGTGATTGAAAAGTGATTGCCTTGATTTGCTCTTAGTTAGTTTTTCCTTGTTTCTTTTTCTCATCATCTTCTTGACTTTTTCTCTTTTCCTTTTTCTTAAAAAAAAATTGATTTTGGTGTATGTAAACTTGGGTTAGGGATAATACCAATCGTTTAATTCGTTATGATCCATCTCTTGAACCAAATGAAATGGCCAATACCAACCCTCCTGTTCTTCAAGATGTATGTTACCCAACTAGGAATGCAATCCCTTCGTGCATTAAGCTCTCCGATGCAAATGGAACCAATTTTGAACTTCGACCGCATTTCATAAACATGCTTCCAAAATTCTTAGGAGTCGAAACCGAAGATGCATACATCTTTATCTTCGAATTTGAAGAAGTTTGCCTCATGATTAAGATGAGGGACTTATCCGAGGATGCGATCAAGCTTCGATTTATTCCTTTTGCCCTTAAGAACAAAGCCAAAAAATGGCTGTATAGCTTACCCACAGATTCCATCTCAACTTGGGGTGAATTTGTAAAAAATTTTCTGAAAAAATTCTTTCCTATCCACAAAATGGTCAAGCTTAGAAACAGCATTTAAAATTTTAAAATTATCCCAGGAGAACCTTTTTGAAAGTATTTTGACAAATTTAAGGATCTTCTTATCCAATGTCCTCACCATGGCCTTGAAAAATGGCGATTATGCCAAATCATTTACGAAGGATTGGATTATTCTTCAAAAACTTCCTTAGAGTCAATGTGTCATTTGGATTTCATGAACAAAAATGCTGAGGAAGCTTGGGACTTTTTAGAGAATTTATCTGAGAAAATCATGCAGTGGGAACAACGTGATTCATCATTTCCCAATCCAATTCTAGAGGTCCTTCCTTAGAGTCAAACATAGCCTCTGAAGCTAAGATGGCTACAATTCTACGAGTTAGAAACTTTAGAAACCAAAGAACGAGCTCGGCTCAAATCAATCAAGTTTACGCCTCGGGTTGTCATAACTGTCTTTCTGACCCATGCTTGAGCAATGTCCACTCTTAGGAAATACTCAATCTCTAGAAACGGATGAATCTTTGCATTCGGCATCCGATTAATGATCCATTTTCTCCAACCTATAATCCAGGTTGGAGAAATCATCCGAATTTTGCATGGAATCAGGGTAATTTCTCGGAAAATTAAAATTTCACTCCCTCTTCAAACCAACAATTCCCTAGGGGCAACGCAGTTTTTTTTAGTTTTCAAACTAATTTTCCACAATCAAATCAGCCAATTCCAAATCAGTTTCCTCATCATCAATCTACAAATCATATTTCTTCAAATACTGAGAAACGTCTTAATATTTTGAAAAGGGGTTTGGAAGCCTTGATTAAAACCTCTACACAGACCACGAACTTGTTGACCCAAACATCTAACACGATGAACTCCTTTATGCAATCAACAGGACAAATTTTCAACTCCAACACTCAAGCCATAGCTAGATTAGAAATCCAGCTTGGTCAACTAGCTAACGCTATAAGTGAGAGAGAGAAAGGATCATTTCTGAGTGAACCCATGACCAATCCAAGGAACACGGGGTCAAATTCAACTTTTCAAGATCAAGTGAATGCAATCCATTCTAGCAGTCAGTGTAACAGTTAATAATCAAGTCCTTCAGAACGAGAGAATTATGTTGAATACATGTATCTTGAAGCCAACATTTGAAGAACCATTTGTCAATGAACTTAGATTTTTGGAAAATAGAAAACAACAAGATTTTATTTTTGATGAAATTTTTGTTAATAATGAATCTAAGTTCAAAAGCATACAACCATTAATACCTACCTTGCATTCTTTGTAAACATCACTAAAAATCCTAAAATTTTTAGAATTTAAGCACATCAGTGATTATATCATTTTGGAGTTCTTTAAATTTCGGGTAGAATTTTCAGCAATAGCGTAGGATTTAATGTAGAATGTGAGCTTCTCATGTTTCATCTTTTATTCTACATTTTTATTTTTCGTCTCATAATAATAATAAAAGAATTTTTCTTCTCTCATTTGAGAGTTTCTTGTTTTTCTTTATTCAAAAAAAAAAATAAAAATAAAAAAAATTATATATATATATATATATATATATATATATATATATATATATATATATATATATAAAACAAAGAGAGAATAAATTTTTGGCTTCACCCCTCATCTTAAAGGTAATTGCAGATTTTTTTCCATTGTTCTAGGTCGACCAACAAATATAAGTGCTTCAATTCTTATCTGTTTTACTTTGTGCATAATAGAATTTGCATTGAGGACAATGCAAAATTTAGGTGTGGGGGTAGGGATTAGTCAATTTTGCTCTTTATCTTAGTCATTTTCCTCTTTTCTTACCATTTGTTTTCTTTTTATGTCATTTTTTTCTTTTCTTCTCTTTTCATAAAAAAATATATAGTCACTTGCCAACTTAATAGAGTTGATTAATAATTGATCTATTTTGATAGAATTTATGTCTTCTAATCCTTAGTTAGTTCTATACTCAAGTTTACCTTTTATGATAACTCCAAATAAATTTAAGTAGAAATGATTTTCAAAGTAGTATACTTTACTTAAGTTTTAACTTAGATTTTTTGAAGTAATGAAATTTTTGCATGTTTAGCTTAGAGTTAAAAATAAATTTTCAAGTTGTCCTAATCTATATATCATTCAAAATATATACATATACTCATATATAAATATATACATCATATATATATAATGCAAAAAAAAATCTTGAACTCCAATATGGTTCTATCTTATTAAGCCCAAGTTGGTGAGTAATTAAGCCCAAGGAGTATTTTCATACTTAATGACCTATGCCCACTTGAGTTGGGATCCATTGGCCCAAAACTCTTTAATGATCACTTAGAAAGCCGACAAAGTAGAACAAAATCACTATGGAATAAAGATTGTCAAAAAATTTATATATATATATATATATATATATATATATATATATATATATATATATATATATATATATATATATATATATATATATATATATATATATATATATATATATATATATATATATATATATATATATATATATATAGAGCAAGGCTCCTATGAACTTAAGTTCATAATGAATAGTGGTGCACCAACTTTTTTATCCACTCATCTTGTCTTGAGATTTGTGATGCACAAATCTCAAAGTGAGCTTTATATCTTTCACGGATCCCAAAGCAAGATGAGTGGTTAGAAAAGTTGGTGCACCACTATTCATTATGAACTTAAGTTCATAGGAGCCTTGCTCTATATATTTATATAATAATTTTATATATATATAACAAATATATCTATATAGTTATATTTATATATTTTTGAAAAATAAATTGATTAAGAGACTTGAAAATTTATTGAAACAAAGAGCTAGCATGTTCTCTACAAAACTTTTATTTTCTCGTTAAACTTGGTTTTGTATAACTATGGGTAAAAGATTTTCTAAAGAAACTTACCTTAGAGTTATGATAAAAGCGTTTTCTTGAGTAATAACCGACTTTAATTAGAATGTTTGAATATATCAAATGAATTAATTATTTCATTAACTTCTTTAAAATTAGCAAGTTGACTGAATTTTGTGGGTATATTCACTGCAAACCCTCACGAGACTACAACTCGTCCACTAGGGTAACCTAGGGGTTTAAAGGCTTGTTGTAGGCGCTAAATACAACCGCGATTCCTGCGAAAGTGAGTTAGGATTTTTTTTTCTTTTCCTTTTAAATTCTTTCTTTGCTAGAGGACTAGCAAAAGTTTAGGTGTGGGGGTATTTGATAATCACAATTTAATTATAATTTTATACCCACATTACCTATTTTATATGGATAAATATCCTACTAATAATTGTTTTTTTCTTATTTTGCAGGTTAATAAAGAAATAATGAATAAAAGCCCAAAAGACTCAAACTCTTCATTTTTCTGTCAATTATTGAAGCCTAAAAACGAAGTTCAAAGAAGGCCCAAGACACCCAAGGAATCCAAGAAGAATTCGTGCAAAAATATCAAAAAAAGACAAAATCGGTTACAAACCAATCGATTTACCACCGTACCGGCCAACCGATTGGCGACGGTTGTTCATAACATTTGAATCAATGGCTGATTTCAACTCCTTGGTGGCCAAGTTTGATCCAATGGTTCATGTTCACTCCGTTGGGCTATAAATAGGGGTAGATTGGTTTTGAGTGTGAAATATTTTGTAAAAACTCCATTTGGAGAGAATGGTTACTCTTAATTGAGAAGACCTTCCAAAAATTATAACTTTTGTTACACAATAAATAAAATTTTTCACCCCTTCAATTTCCTCTCTCTTCTTCTTATCCAAGGACCAAAAGGAGGATGAGATGAAGATCAGGAGTTGTAGATTTCTATTTTATTTCTTTTGCATTTCTTTTTCTTTCTTGTTCATTTATATGCTTTGTAGTTTAGATTTACTTTCATGCAATTTACTTTCATGTCTTGTCTTTAATTTGTAGTATAGATTTATTTCCTTGCAATTAGTTAGATTGTCTTTATTTCTTTTCTTCTCATTTTCTTTTCTTTTTCTTTATTTTCCTTTTTGTACTTAGTTTTCTTTCCTCCTCCCTCTCTTGATTTTTTTTATTTTCCAAAGATGTGGAACTAACCTCTTGTGGGGATCTAGTTTTGCATGAAACTAGTCTAATTCTCTCTTATATTTGCAAATCACTCTCTTATGCTTAAAAGATCATGCTTAGGCTAATCAACTAGAGAACTAATCGATAGAAGAAGAATTTGATAGTCTATGCTTTCCTTAAGTGGTTTGATAGGTTATGCTTATAATTTCTAGGATTACTCTCTTGTTGTTCTTCTCCTCATGAGTATTGATTTTATTTAGGTGATAATTTGATAGGTTATGCTTTCCTTAAGTGGTTTGATAGTCTATGCTTAATAAATCTAAAATAAAATGTGATAAAAAGAGAATGGTTCATATCTTATAAGTAAGATTAGCTAGCGGATTCAATTCTAGATTCCTTCATATCTCTAATTGAATCCTCCATCTTTCCTTTATTGATTTTGTTTTCTTGATCTTGATTTTCCTTTACTCTCTCCTCTCTCTCAATCTTGTTTTCTTTTATTTTGCACATACTTGGTTTTCATTTAACTATCTCTCCCTCATCTCAATCTCGTCTTATTTTCTTTGCATTTATTTTCTCTCACTCTCCATCTCTCCATTCTCACTTCTATTTTGATTTATTTACACTTTGTCACCTTCACAATCTCAATCTCTCCACAACATATTTTCTTTCTCATTTTATTTATTTTGCACATAATCCACAATCCACTCTCTAATCTTTTCATGACCACTTTAACCATGTACATAAATTCCTAATTGTCGCGCATAATTTGAGAACCAAAACTTGAACAAACTCTTCCTACTTCCGTTCCTCGTGGGATCGATAACTCTTTATACTATAACTTGAAGGTTGTATACTTGCAACTCTAGGACATCATTTAGTCCCATCAAGGATTTAGCACTTCATTTAGTCCCATCAAGGATTTAGCACTAAACCCCAAAAAAATTTGAAACTCACAGAAAATCCCTAAAATATTTTATTTTTTGCACTTAACCTCCATAAATGGGGTTATCTTATATTTTTATTGACAAAATTAACCCTCAATACCATTATATACCCCTCAAATCATTTGTATTTGCAAGTTAACCCATAAAATAATAAATAATTATTAAAAAATAAAACTATAAATAGCTTCCTAAAAATCTAAAATCACAAACAATATGTAGAAAAATTTGAAGGATACAAACAATTTCCTTTGAATTACTAAAATTATAGAAAACTCGAACAAATTAGGATATCAAAACAAACCCTTGCAAATTTAAAAATTATATATAGCCCCTAGAAAATCTGAAATTAAAAACAAAACCCTAAATATGTAAACATTGCAAAAAGACCCTAAAAATTCTAAAATTATACATGACCCCCAAAAAATTTATAAATTATAAAGAACTCCTAGAAAAAAATAAAAACTACAAACACCCAGGAAAACTCTAAAATTACAAGCATTTTAAAAATCGAAAAGCTGCAACAAACACCTAAAAAAATATGAGAATTACAAAACCCATAAAAATAACAAATGACAAATAACTTAATGAAAATATGAAATTGTAAATAGCAGCCTAAAAAATAATTTGCAAATAGACCATTTAAATTAAAAAATACAAAGTACCCAAAACCTAAAATTTTAAAAGTTACAAGCAACCCCAATCTAAATTTACAAACACACCCCTTTAAAATTTTAAAAATTATAAACAACCACTTAAAAATCTAAATATTACAAAACCTCTCAAAATTTTAAAAATTATAAACATCCATTATTAGGAGTTTTACTTGAGAAGTTATTGGGGATTAAGTGACAAAGCATAAAACTTATTGAAATTTCCTCAAAATGTATTGGGGGTATTTTGGTCATTTAGCGTGCATAAACTAATGATGTTAATTTTGAGGATTTTTGCCAAAAATATTAGGGCTTATTCAGAGTTTTAAAGATATTGGAGATTTAATTCCAAATACCAAAGCTGATTTGGGATTTCTTGAAATTTTTCCATATTTTAGTTTTGAATTTTTCTATACATAACCCCAAATTGTATGCATTTTAAATTTACACGCAAGTCATGATAATTGTAAATTTTTCTCTAAATTATTTTAATTCCTCAAATTTATCCCTCACTTAACTTTAGTCAAAAAAAAAAAATCCACCCGTAGGCGCGAACTTACTGTACTTGAAAATCTTAATTGGAACTATTCAGGATGTAGTAACTAGTTACTTTCATAAAAGATTTCAAAATTAAACGTGGACATAAGAATGTCCGGGTTCATTCGGGAAAGGCTCAAAGCTTCACAATCTTCACTGGATGTATTAATGATTATCTTCCATACGAGCTTTTGATAAGAGGAACATAAGTTGTTGTATAGCTTATCATGTATCATGACTCCCTACTATGAAATCCGTTAGTTTGCACAAGAACTGGTCATGTTTACCATTAAGCAAAATACATGCTAGATAGAGGCATTTCAGGAGCGCATCTGGTTCAACAGTTTCATTGATCAAGGCTTATGTGAAAAATAATCGAGGATGTGGATGTAGTGTGGTGCAGCAATTAGAGCATCACGTAGCTAACCAAATATCAAATACACTTGAGAAGACTAAGCTAAACTTGATTTCAAAGTGAATGAGACAATCCTGATGGACCATTAAATGATATAATGAACATTATATTCTTTCATGTTGTTAAATATGGCATAGATGGTCTCTTTTGTTTAGTCCCACATCGGGTAGAGTAATAAAATAAGGCTACTCACAATGTATATATAGACCACAATACCAATGAATACAATTGCTCTTTTCTCTTGATTTGCTCTGTTTCTAACATGGTATCAGAGCCATTCAATAAATTCCCTCCTCAAATCCCAACCCCACAAATCTAATCCGCACTATCGTGCATCAGATCTGCACCACCGTGCACCAGATCCGTACAACGTGCACCAGATCTTCATAGATCTTACGCCAATCATTTGGCCCATCAACCAGATCTTCATAGATCTAACGCCAATCATTTGGCTCATCAATCAGATCTTCATAGATCTAACACCAATCATTTGGCTCATCAACCAGATCTTCATAGATCCTGTGTCAATCATTTGACTTACCAGATCTTGCGCCAATCATTTGGCCTAGTTCTTCATAGATCCTCAACTTTATCAATTAGATCTCTCTAGATCTTAAACTACTCACGGAGTAATATCCTTCAGATAAGCGATAAGTTGTTATGACAACACCAGAAATGCACTTCCATCAACAGTCCGTTGATGTAAAACTCGACGGTGATAACTACCATCTCGATCCTACTCCTACGAGTCATCGCCGTGATGCGTGGGCTTTGGGGACACATCGATAACACCTCAAAACCTCCAACTCAACCACTTCCCACCGGTGATCTCACCAAGGATACGACCGCCCTCTCCTCTTATGAGTCTACCCTCATGACTTGGACTCTTGCTGAAGATCGCGCCATCGCCGCAATCGTACAATCCGTCTCACCCTCCATTTGACTTCAGCCTGCATGATTCGGCTGCCATATCTCTCGGGCATATCTTGATTGCCTTTAACACAGCCGGATGACGCCGAGTTCAACTATACCGGGGAGACATCCATGGTTACCGCAGGCGTCGCTTCGATTCGCGAGTTCTATACCCACATCTTTGACATGCAGGAACAACTTCGTAGCCCTTGAAACATCGCTATTACCTTCGGGACAATTCACCACAACAACGAGATAGGCAGCGTCTCTTTCGGTTCGATGAAGCTCGATCGAGTTTGAATCCGTCATGACCAACTCATCCACGGTCACCTAGACCCACTCTTGAAAGCAGTATCCGCGAGTTACGGTGAAGAAACGTCTTCACCTCAACACTCTTTCCATCGGCCCGAGCTCCGTCCACGTCATCGAGTTTGTCCGTGCGAGGATCTGTAAACTTCGGCGGTGAGTGGTGGCGTGAGATGGCGTGGGCGGGCTTCGGGCTAATGGAAAGAGTGTTGAGGTGAAGGCGTGTTTCTTTAGCTTTGTAACTCTGTGGCAATTGTTTCAAGAGTGGGTCTAGGTGACCGGTGGATGAGTTGGCTACGGACGGATTCAAACTACGGTGAACTTCATCGGAACCGAAAGAGGCGTTGCCTATCTGTTGTTGTGGTGAATGGTCACGGAAGTCGGTCGAAGAAGCGGTGTTTCAAGGCTGCGAGAGTTGTTCGAGGTCAAAGATGTGGGTATAGAACTTCGCGAATCGGCGATCATACAATGTAACCATGGATGTCTCTGGTATAGTTAAAACTCTCGGCGTCATCATTTGTGTGTAAAGCGCTAAAGATATGCCAGAGGGATATGGCGATGTCGAATCGTGCAAGCTGAAGTCGAATGGAGGGTGAGGCGGATTATGCGATTTAAGCGATGGCGATCTTGACAGAGTCCAAGTCATAAGGGTAGACTCATAAGAGGAGAGGCGGCGTATCCTTGGTGAGATCACGGTGGGAAGTGGTTGAGTTGGAGGTTTTGAGGTGCGTCGATGTGTCCCCAAAGCCCACGACTCTGAAGGATGACTCGTAGGAGTAGGACCAGACCGTGAAGTTATCACCGTTGAGTTTTACATCAACGGACTGTTGATGGAAGTGCATTTACGGCGTTGTCATAACAACTTAAACTTATCGAAGGATATTACTCCATGAGTAGTTTAAGATCTAGGAGATCTAATTGATAAAGTTGAGGATCTATGAAGAACTAGGCCAAATGATTGGCGTTAGATCTATGAAGATGCGATTGATGAGCCAAATGATTGGCGTTAGATCTATGAAGATGCGATTGATGAGCCAAATGATTGGCGTTAGATCTATGAAGATGCGATTGATGAGCCAAATGATTGGCGTTAGATCTATGAAGATGCGATTGATGAGCCAAATGATTGGCGTTAGATCTATGAAGATGCGATTGATGAGCCAAATGATTGGCGTTAGATCTATGAAGATGCGATTGATGAGCCAAATGATTGGCGTTAGATCTATGAAGATGCGATTGATGAGCCAAATGATTGGCGTTAGATCTATGAAGATGCGATTGATGAGCCAAATGATTGGCGTTAGATCTATGAAGATGCGATTGATGAGCCAAATGATTGGCGTTAGATCTATGAAGATGCGATTGATGAGCCAAATGATTGGCGTTAGATCTATGAAGATGCGATTGATGAGCCAAATGATTGGCGTTAGATCTATGAAGATGCGATTGATGAGCCAAATGATTGGCGTTAGATCTATGAAGATGCGATTGATGAGCCAAATGATTGGCGTTAGATCTATGAAGATGCGATTGATGAGCCAAATGATTGGCGTTAGATCTATGAAGATGCGATTGATGAGCCAAATGATTGGCGTTAGATCTATGAAGATGCGATTGATGAGCCAAATGATTGGCGTTAGATCTATGAAGATGCGATTGATGAGCCAAATGATTGGCGTTAGATCTATGAAGATGCGATTGATGAGCCAAATGATTGGCGTTAGATCTATGAAGATGCGATTGATGAGCCAAATGATTGGCGTTAGATCTATGAAGATGCGATTGATGAGCCAAATGATTGGCGTTAGATCTATGAAGATGCGATTGATGAGCCAAATGATTGGCGTTAGATCTATGAAGATGCGATTGATGAGCCAAATGATTGGCGTTAGATCTATGAAGATGCGATTGATGAGCCAAATGATTGGCGTTAGATCTATGAAGATGCGATTGATGAGCCAAATGATTGGCGTTAGATCTATGAAGATGCGATTGATGAGCCAAATGATTGGCGTTAGATCTATGAAGATGCGATTGATGAGCCAAATGATTGGCGTTAGATCTATGAAGATGCGATTGATGAGCCAAATGATTGGCGTTAGATCTATGAAGATGCGATTGATGAGCCAAATGATTGGCGTTAGATCTATGAAGATGCGATTGATGAGCCAAATGATTGGCGTTAGATCTATGAAGATGCGATTGATGAGCCAAATGATTGGCGTTAGATCTATGAAGATGCGATTGATGAGCCAAATGATTGGCGTTAGATCTATGAAGATGCGATTGATGAGCCAAATGATTGGCGTTAGATCTATGAAGATGCGATTGATGAGCCAAATGATTGGCGTTAGATCTATGAAGATGCGATTGATGAGCCAAATGATTGGCGTTAGATCTATGAAGATGCGATTGATGAGCCAAATGATTGGCGTTAGATCTATGAAGATGCGATTGATGAGCCAAATGATTGGCGTTAGATCTATGAAGATGCGATTGATGAGCCAAATGATTGGCGTTAGATCTATGAAGATGCGATTGATCTTTTCTCTTGATTTGCTCTGTTTCTAACATGGTATCGAGCCATTCAATAAATTCCCTCCTCAAATCCCAACCCCACAAATCTAATCCGCACTATCGTGCATCGGATCTGCACCACAGTGCACGGATCATTACAGCGTGCACCGGATCTTCATAGATCTAGCGCCAATCATTTGGCTCATCAGCGGATCTTCATAGATCTAGCGCCAATCATTTGGCTCATCAGCGGATCTTCATAGATCTAACACCAATCATTTGGCTCATCAGCGGATCTTCATAGATCTAGCGCCAATCATTTGGCTCATCAGCGGATCTTCATAGATCTAACACCAATCATTTGGCTCATCAGCGGATCTTCATAGATCTGTGTCAATCATTTGACTTACGGATCTTGCCAATCATTTGGCCTAGTTCTTCATAGATCCTCAACTTTATCAATTAGATCTCTCTAGATCTTAAACTACTCGCGAGTAATATCCCCGGATAAGCGATAAGTTGTTATGACAACACGAAATGCACTTCCATCAGCGGTCCGTTGATGTAAAACTTCGGCGGTGATAACTACCATCTCGATCCTACTCCTACGAGTCATCCTTCGTAAGTGGGCTTTGGGGACACATCGATAACACCTCAAAACCTCAACTCAACCACTTCCCGGTGATCTCACCAAGGATACGACCGCCCTCTCCTCTTATGAGTCTACCCTCATGACTTGGACTCTTGCCGAAGATCGCGCCATCGCCGCAATCGTACAATCCGTCTCACCCTCCATTTGACTTCAGCCTGCATGATTCGACGCTGCCATATCTCTCACGGGCATATCTTGATTGCCTTTACACCGATCGGATGGCGCTTCGAGTTCAACTATACCGGGGAGACATCCATGGTTACCGCAGGCGATCGCTCGATTCGCGAGTTCTATACCCACATCTTTGACATCTAGGAACAACTCGTAGCCCTTGAAACACGGCTTCTTGATGACTTCGGGACAATTCACCACAACAACGAGAGATAGGCAGCGTCTCTTTCAGTTCGATGAAGCTCGATCGAGTTTGAATCCGTCATGACCAACTCATCCACCGGTCACCTAGACCCACTCTTGAAAGCGGTATCCGCGAGTTACGGTGAAGAAACCGTCTTCACCTCAACACTCTTTCCATCGGCCGAGCTCCGTCCACGTCATCGAGTTTGTCCGTGCGAGGATCTGTAAACTTCGGCGGTGAGTGGTGGCGTGAGATGGCGTGGGCGGGCTTCGGGCTAATGGAAAGAGTGTTGAGGTGAAGGCGTGTTTCTTTAGCTTTGTAACTCTGTGGCAATTTGTTTCAAGAGTGGGTCTAGGTGACGGTGGATGAGTTGGCTACGGACGGATTCAAACTACGGTGAACTTCATCGAGGCGAAAGAGGCGTTGCCTATCTGTTGTTGTGGTGAATGGTCACGGAAGTCGGTCGATGCGGTGTTTCAAAAATTTGCGAGTTGTTCCGAGAGGTCAAAGATGTGGGTATAGAACTTCGCGAATCGGCGATCATACAATGTAACCATGGATGTCTCTGGTATAGTTAAAACTCTCGGCGTCATCATTTGTGTGTAAAAGCTAAAAGATATGCCAGAGGGATATGGCGATGTCGAATCGTGCAAGCTGAAGTCGAATGGAGGGTGAGGCGGTTATGCGATTTAAGCGATGGCGATCTTGACAGAGTCCAAGTCATAAGGGTAGACTCATAAGAGGAGAGGGCGGCCGTATCCTTGGTGAGATCACCGGTGGGAAGTGGTTGAGTTGGAGGTTTTGAGGTGCCGTCGATGTGTCCCCAAAGCCCACGACTACGAAGGATGACTCGTAGGGAGTAGGACCAGAGACGGTAGTTATCACCGTTGAGTTTTACATCAACGGACTGTTGATGGAAGTGCATTTCTGGCGTTGTCATAACAACTTATCGCTTATCTGAAGGATATTACTCCATGAGTAGTTTAAGATCTAGGGAGATCTAATTGATAAAGTTGAGGATCTATGAAGAACTAGGCCAAATGATTGGCGCAAGATCTGGTAAGTCAAATAATTGACACAAGATCTATGAAGATCTGATTGATGAGCCAAATGATTGGCGTTAGATCTATGAAGATCTGGTTGATGGGCCAAATAATTGGCGTAAGATCTATGAAGATCGGTTGATGGGCCAAATAATTGGCGTAAGATCTATGAAGATCGATTGATGAGCCAAATGATTGGCGTTAGATCTATGAAGATCTGGTTGATGGGCCAAATAATTGGCGTAAGATCTATGAAGATCTGATTGATGAGCCAAATGATTGGCGTTAGATCTATGAAGATCGATTGATGAGCCAAATGATTGGCGTTAGATCTATGAAGATCGATTGATGAGCCAAATGATTGGCGTTAGATCTATGAAGATCGATTGATGAGCCAAATGATTGGCGTTAGATCTATGAAGATCGGTTGATGGGCCAAATAATTGGCGTAAGATCTATGAAGATCTGATTGATGAGCCAAATGATTGGCGTTAGATCTATGAAGATCGATTGATGAGCCAAATGATTGGCGTTAGATCTATGAAGATCGATTGATGAGCCAAATGATTGGCGTTAGATCTATGAAGATCGGTTGATGGGCCAAATAATTGGCGTAAGATCTATGAAGATCGGTTGATGGGCCAAATAATTGGCGTAAGATCTATGAAGATCGATTGATGAGCCAAATGATTGGCGTTAGATCTATGAAGATCGATTGATGAGCCAAATGATTGGCGTTAGATCTATGAAGATCGATTGATGAGCCAAATGATTGGCGTTAGATCTATGAAGATCGGTTGATGGGCCAAATAATTGGCGTAAGATCTATGAAGATCGGTTGATGGGCCAAATAATTGGCGTAAGATCTATGAAGATCGGTTGATGGGCCAAATAATTGGCGTAAGATCTATGAAGATCTGATTGATGAGCCAAATGATTGGCGTTAGATCTATGAAGATCGGTTGATGGGCCAAATAATTGGCGTAAGATCTATGAAGATCGATTGATGAGCCAAATGATTGGCGTTAGATCTATGAAGATCGGTTGATGGGCCAAATAATTGGCGTAAGATCTATGAAGATCGGTTGATGGGCCAAATAATTGGCGTAAGATCTATGAAGATCTGATTGATGAGCCAAATGATTGGCGTTAGATCTATGAAGATCGATTGATGAGCCAAATGATTGGCGTTAGATCTATGAAGATCGATTGATGAGCCAAATGATTGGCGTTAGATCTATGAAGATCGATTGATGAGCCAAATGATTGGCGTTAGATCTATGAAGATCGGTTGATGGGCCAAATAATTGGCGTAAGATCTATGAAGATCGGTTGATGGGCCAAATAATTGGCGTAAGATCTATGAAGATCGGTTGATGGGCCAAATAATTGGCGTAAGATCTATGAAGATCTGATTGATGAGCCAAATGATTGGCGTTAGATCTATGAAGATCGATTGATGAGCCAAATGATTGGCGTTAGATCTATGAAGATCGATTGATGAGCCAAATGATTGGCGTTAGATCTATGAAGATCGATTGATGAGCCAAATGATTGGCGTTAGATCTATGAAGATCGGTTGATGGGCCAAATAATTGGCGTAAGATCTATGAAGATCGATTGATGAGCCAAATGATTGGCGTTAGATCTATGAAGATCTGATTGATGAGCCAAATGATTGGCGTTAGATCTATGAAGATCGATTGATGAGCCAAATGATTGGCGTTAGATCTATGAAGATCGATTGATGAGCCAAATGATTGGCGTTAGATCTATGAAGATCGGTTGATGGGCCAAATAATTGGCGTAAGATCTATGAAGATCGATTGATGAGCCAAATGATTGGCGTTAGATCTATGAAGATCGATTGATGAGCCAAATGATTGGCGTTAGATCTATGAAGATCGGTTGATGGGCCAAATAATTGGCGTAAGATCTATGAAGATCGGTTGATGGGCCAAATAATTGGCGTAAGATCTATGAAGATCGATTGATGAGCCAAATGATTGGCGTTAGATCTATGAAGATCGATTGATGAGCCAAATGATTGGCGTTAGATCTATGAAGATCGATTGATGAGCCAAATGATTGGCGTTAGATCTATGAAGATCGATTGATGAGCCAAATGATTGGCGTTAGATCTATGAAGATCGATTGATGAGCCAAATGATTGGCGTTAGATCTATGAAGATCGATTGATGAGCCAAATGATTGGCGTTAGATCTATGAAGATCGATTGATGAGCCAAATGATTGGCGTTAGATCTATGAAGATCGATTGATGAGCCAAATGATTGGCGTTAGATCTATGAAGATCGATTGATGAGCCAAATGATTGGCGTTAGATCTATGAAGATCTGATTGATGAGCCAAATGATTGGCGTTAGATCTATGAAGATCGGTTGATGGGCCAAATAATTGGCGTAAGATCTATGAAGATCGATTGATGAGCCAAATGATTGGCGTTAGATCTATGAAGATCGATTGATGAGCCAAATGATTGGCGTTAGATCTATGAAGATCGATTGATGAGCCAAATGATTGGCGTTAGATCTATGAAGATCGATTGATGAGCCAAATGATTGGCGTTAGATCTATGAAGATCGATTGATGAGCCAAATGATTGGCGTTAGATCTATGAAGATCGATTGATGAGCCAAATGATTGGCGTTAGATCTATGAAGATCGGTTGATGGGCCAAATAATTGGCGTAAGATCTATGAAGATCGGTTGATGGGCCAAATAATTGGCGTAAGATCTATGAAGATCGGTTGATGGGCCAAATAATTGGCGTAAGATCTATGAAGATCGATTGATGAGCCAAATGATTGGCGTTAGATCTATGAAGATCGGTTGATGGGCCAAATAATTGGCGTAAGATCTATGAAGATCGATTGATGAGCCAAATGATTGGCGTTAGATCTATGAAGATCGATTGATGAGCCAAATGATTGGCGTTAGATCTATGAAGATCGATTGATGAGCCAAATGATTGGCGTTAGATCTATGAAGATCTGATTGATGAGCCAAATGATTGGCGTTAGATCTATGAAGATCGATTGATGAGCCAAATGATTGGCGTTAGATCTATGAAGATCGATTGATGAGCCAAATGATTGGCGTTAGATCTATGAAGATCGATTGATGAGCCAAATGATTGGCGTTAGATTTTGATCCGAACCACTATAAAAATCTCGTGTGTTTCTTTGTTGGTTTGCTTTTAGTTTTTTACTTATTTTATTTCCGCTTCTTATTCTAAGTTAGTCGAAAAATTATAGCAATCTTATTCATCCCCTCTAGGCTTGCATCCCAGTTCTAACAGGTGGTATCAGAGCCTCGTTACCCATCTTTAGGTATTACAACATAGGGTAGAGATGTCAAGCCTTACCACCACTTCAGCCTTTCCTGAAGGACACGCCGTCAACCGACCCCACTTTTCGATGGCACAAATTACACATATTGGAAAGCATGTATGAGAGTTTTTCTATTGTCCACTAGTTTTGATATTTGGGAGAGTGTAGAACATGTGTATAAGGAACCTATTACTGAGGTGGATGGTGTTACAGTTGTTCTAACCATGGATAAGTGGACCCCACAGGATAAACAAATTTATTCTCATAATTCTAAAGCCATGAATGCCTTATATTTCTCTCTTACCAATGAAGAGTTTAACCGTGTTTCTAATTGTACTACTGCACATGAAATTTCGAAAACACTAAAAGTTACGCGAAAGAACTTCGCAAGTAAAGGAGGCAAAGCTTGCAATGCTAGTGAGCAAATAGAAAAATATCAAGATGAATGCTTGGAGAGCATACAGGACATGTTTACGCAATTCATTAATATCGTGAACAAAGAAAAAGCCTTAGGGAAGGAGTATGACAATAAGGAGCTATGCAGAAAAATACTTCATTCTCTATCTCGGGATTGGGAACCTAAGGTAACGGTACTTGAAGAACTTCAAAAATTTTCTAAACTTTCACTTGATGATCATGTAGGTAATCTTATCACATACGAAGTTAGACTGAAAGAGAGAGAAGATGTCTCAGAAGAAGATTCAAAGAAGAAGTCGTTAGCCTTAAGAGCAAAAAAGGAGAAATTCCGATCAAAGAAGAAGATGGATTCAAGCTCGAGTTTAGAAGATGAAGATGATCAATATGCGCTTATTGTAAAAGGTTTCAAGTCTTTTCTGAAATCAAAGAAAAAAATAGAATTATCTTTAGAAAAGACAGAATCAATTCACTAAGCAGGTAAATAATAATTCCTCAAGTGATTCTGAAACTGAACCTATCTGTTATCGTTGCAGCAAACCAGGTCACTACAAGAATCGATGCCCTTTGAACATAGAGGAAAAGAAGGAGGGTAAGACTCTTAAAGTTACAACCTGGGATTTGACAGATGCGGATGAGTCTGAAGATGAGACAAGTGAAGATGACAAATAAGTGAACAAGTGTCTTATGTTAAGAGGTGCATTGTTTTTAGATTCAGGTCAGAGTAACTCAAGTAGTTCTGATGGCGAGTATTCAGATGAAGATGTATATCCTTCTTATGATGAACTTTATTTTAAGTATAAGGAGATGTTAATTCATTTGGAAAATATAACTAAAAAATATGAAGAGACTAAAAAGATGAATAGAAGCTTGAAGAAAGAAAATAAAATTTTATCAAAGAAAGTTGATTTTTCTTCTTCAAATTTGAATTGATGGATTCAACCTCTTTTGAGTGCATACAATATTCTGAATTACAAAATCAAATCTCTTATTTATCTAAGCAACTTGAAAATATTCAATGGGAAAAAATTAGTTGCTAAGATAAATGAGTTATTTTTGATTTGTCATCTGAAAAAATTAAGTTTGAAACTTCGATGCACAATAATTATTTCGAAAATGAACAACTAAAGTCCAAAATTAGTTATTTGGAAAAGGTTGTGAAGAATTTTTCATGGGCTCAAAAGGTCTTAACATGGTCCTTTCCAATCAACGATTTGCAAAAGCTAAAACTGGACTTGGTTATTCATATTCTGAAAAATAAAAAAAGTTACAACCTTCTTTTATAAAGGGTAATAATCATGGTTATTTTGATCCTATTTCCAATGAAATTTATCATTCTATATGCTCATTATGTGGAAGAACTAGACATGTTTCGATGAGATATCGTATGAGATATAGGATTAAAACAATCAAATAGACTTGGACACTAAAAGGCCTTATTGCTAATCAATGTGGACTTATGTGGATACCTAGCACAACTATCTGCCTTTCTATAGACTTGCAGGTCGACCGAGGATTGAGGCAACACACAGAGATTGCCTGCTAATTCAGGGTGTCAAAATCCAATCCCTGGTCTGCATTATGAGGAGATACATGTTTGATATATTTTTATATATTATCTCCTCATACAGGTAAGTTTTCTAACTTTATAAATATGTATTTTTATAGGTTTACATAAAAAAATTTGGATCATCGATGGTCTAGATGACACCATCGATTGGCAGAAATAAAAGGGGCAGTTTTATTTTTTACTTTTCACTTTTTACCCACTTTAACTTCTCCTCTCCAAAAAAATCTCTGTTTCTTTCATTTTTTTTGGTGGTTTGTGTTGATTCTTGTTGCTATCATCATCATCATCATCATCATCATCTATTTCTTATTTTTCATTTGAATCAAATCAAGAGGTAACTTTCAAAATCCTAGATCTTTAATTTTGATTATTTCTTGCGGTTTTAGCATGTTTTTATTGATAAATATTGTGTGGAAGAATGATGATTAAGTGTTAGAGTAGTTTAGAATACCAATTATTGAGTTATATATGAGATTTAGATGATTTAGGGCAAAAATCCATCGGTTTCAATTCATCAATCATCGATGGTCAAAAAACATTATCGATGGTTGTTAGGAACCCATCGATGGCATATAGGCTGAAACTGCTATTTTTATTCCTATTTCACAATTTACTCAATTTTCTTTGTTTCTAAACTATCTTATGTATATTCTCTATGCTAATACATGTTTATTTGAATTTATAGAGAATGTCTTCTAGCAAGAGAGCTCGATCTTCACAATCATTATCTCAAGAGATGCTCGAGAAATACAAGAAGTTGCATATTATATACAACGAGGGTTAGATGAGCAACATCTGTAGGAGTATAGGAGTGTGTTGGGGGTTCTTGGATGGAGTTGGTCTAGGTCCAATGAAGTACAAAGGAAGTGAAAGCTAATATTTCTTGGGTACAAGAGTTCTACATGAACTACAACCGACCCTATGGATTTCTTGAGGCCAAGACCACAGTGAGAGGATGAGAGATCACTATTACTCCTGACTACATCCGCATGATTCTTCATCTACCACCACCACAGTGGGGATGCCATGATATCTTTATCTTTTCTGAGAACATCCCTATCGGTTCTGAGGAGTACACCCTCATGACTGATTTCCTCACAGATAAATCTTTTTCGGGTATATTCAACTCAGGTTATCCGAAACCTGAGTATATTCTTCTCAATCTCTTTCTTAAGTTTGATCTATATCGTAGTGCTTCTTAACTACTTTATCTGTTAGAGATGTCATCCTTCTGTATTGGATTGCTAGGGGTCAGTCATTTGATCCTACACAGATTATCTTTGTATGGATGTCATCAGTTGCTTTAAATGCTTAGGAGATAGGTTGAGAAGAAGAAGAAGCAAAACACTCATCTAGTCTTTCTCTTCTTGATCATTCACATCTACAAGGATTAGAGGATTCTTGTTTTACCCTCTGATCACATGGAGAAGGGGAGAGCTGCTTTGTGTGATGAGATGGCAAGGAAGAGTTTAGGGGCAAGAGAAAAGAGAGAGTCCTCAGCTGGTCAACCATTCGGGTCCCAACCTATAGGAGATGATATTCCCCACTCCTCAGGAAGTGGTGTTTCTCAGTGGACTCTAGATTCACTTAGTGAAAGGGTGGAGCAGATGCATATGGAGATGAGGACTCAGCATTAGTATTATGATGCATCTCTCTAGTATTTGATGATAGCTGCTCGCCGATCAGATCCTTCACTTTTCACACCACTGGTCTATGGAGATTTTGTGCTTGAGGTAGCATGTTGATATGGCCATGAGGAGATGGAGAGAGACGACGATTGACGATGATTTTTATCTTTTTATTTTCTTGGCTCAGGTCTATTTTTCTTTTTTCTTTATTTTACACTTTTTTACTTTTATTTTCTTATTATTCTGGACCTGTATATTCAGATGATGCATGAGATAGATTGACATGTACTAACTTTTATTTGCTTTCCTTGCATATCTGTTTAGTTAGTACTTCTATGCATGCTCACGACTTGTTGTATGTATATATATTTTTATTTTTGGTTTTATTTGATTTTTCTTCATTTTGGTTGTTTTTATATATTGAAAATAAAATAAAATTTCTCTTTCTTTCTTTTATTTTCTTATGAAAAATAAAAACAAATTAGAATTTCTTTTCTTTATTTTTCATTTAAAAAACTTGAACATGCCTATGTATATGCTTTTACATGAAATATTCAGATATAGTTATCTGTTGGAATATAGGTACGAGTTTATCATATTGGTTCACATATTTTTCACATCCATTTATATTATATGTGCACACATAGTTATACATATTTGATTGATAAACATGATGGTTCACGATATGTTTCATATTACTTTTAAGCCCCTTAGTATTATCTTATGATGTTTACTCTTGTAAAAGTAAGAATAAATGTTTTTATATGTTGTTCATGAAGTGTTTTTAGATATATCAAATAGTTTTGAGCTCAATCTATACTTGAATACATTACCAAAATTTTTATTAATGTACAAAGTACATATATGCTATAAAGCATTAAGCAAAAGAGTGTATTCGTGAAAAGATGATCAAAGACCCACACTCTATAAATCAATAGTAAAATTTGTGTGTATTCGTTAAAAGATGGTCAAAGACCCACACTCGTGAATATAATTGTGCAATATCTCTAGGGTATCCATCCTATGCTAAATATTTTTAATATTTAGAGATGGTGTACATCACCCTCCAAACACCGGCGTTCTTCCTCTTAAAAATTCCTATATGGTTGAGGTGATAGATCGATATTTTAGACATTTTCTAAAGGTTGAGATAATTTAAGTCGTGTAACAAAGAAGAAACTCAAACTAGATTAGATATATCTCAATTTATTTTATGAACTAATAAAATTACTTTTATTGTTGTGTTTACAAATTTTTATTGATATCTTTATGGTTTGTGTGTGAATTTTTATCTGACTTATCATCGTGATTCACTTGTTTTGATGTTATATATGTATCTCTCGTGCTATTTTCTATAAAAACATTTTGTGAGCCATATGCATTTCTCTTCCTTTTACCTTTGGATAATTTGAATTTTTAAGGATATTACATATCATAGGTGTGTTTTTATTTTGCTAATAACAAAAATGGGGAGAAAAGGCTGAAATTTTGAAATGAAATTTGAAAATTTTCATGAGTTTCATGATTTTTCATGATGAATTTGCAAATTTTTTACTTTGAGTTTTTATTTTAGGGGAGTTTTGAAACTTTTAGTTCCTTATTTCAGGGGGAGTTTGCTTAGTTTCAGGGGAGTTTCTAGAATACCTGTACATTTTCATACATGCATATTTGTAGGGGGAGCTTTACATATCATATATCTTTTGTATGAAATATGTTGTTTTGGAAAAAAAAATGTTAGCTTTTTCATTACCAAAGTAAAAGTTGAAGTACAAACTCTATCTATGTACAAAGTATGTGATAAACATATCACATATCACTCTAAAAGTGAAAAACAAAAGCCATGCACATGATCCTTTGTAAAGCTCAATCTAGCGACACTCTCCATTGAAAAAAATAGAAGTCTTCAGGTAGTTCACAGAAACTGGGGATAGATTTTGAATTGTTCACACCATCTCCTATTTTTAGGAGTATCTCTCATTATGTCCACACGACTAAGCTGGATTTTAAGAAAAACACCACATGCTGGGTGTATAATTGAGTATCAGGTTGAATCTTTTTGAACATCACTTCATTTCTCATTTGCCACACAAAGTATATGCTAGCAGCTAGAGCAGCTCTTTTGAGTTTGCAAATTACCCCTTTACCTCCCCATCTTTTAATAGCCCAAGAAAGGATATCAGACCAAGTATCAGGGACACCTCCTTCATGAAGAAAGCCAAGAACTGATAGCTAAAGGTTCTTACTGACATTACAAGCAAAAAATAGATGGTCAGCAGTTTCTTCCTGATTCTCACAGAGAGGACAAATAGCATCATATTAACACCTCTCCTTCTCAAATGCATTCTAGTTAAGATCTTTCCATGGCAAACTAAGCACATGATAAAGGAGTGTCAAGGTAAATTCAATCCATTTCAAACTAGTTTCCTCCATCCAACTTTAGGTACTGCATGTTGCATGGCTTGATAAGCAGCTTTGGCACTGAAAGAAGGCAAAGGGCCTCTCCATCTGACCACATCTGATGTAATATCCAGCATTGAGATTGCATCATGCCTCAACTTCAGAATTTTCCTAAACCCCCAAGAATGAGCAGAGCTAATTGGAATTTTCCATTTCACCCAAAGATTATCACTTTTCAAAGCAAGGCCCATACATGTTTCAGCATTAGAGCATTATTGGCCAACTGAACATCATGATAACCCAAACCACCTTGTTCTTTAGGCTTACATATACTCTTCCAAGCAACCAAAGGTATTTTAGATTTATTATCATTACCTCTCCAAAGGAACTCCCTGCATATTCTCTCCACCTCATGGATACCTTTCTTAGGAAGCACAAAAATTGAGGACCAGTAACTGTGTATACTCAACAGGACAGATTTTACAAGTAAAGATCTACCAGCGTAAGAGAGGAACTTAGTACACCAACTTTTAATCCTCTTTGTAAGCTTCTCAATTAAAGGCAAACAATTATTGTATGAGGGAGACTTAGATGCCAAAGGAATACCTTGGTATTTGAAAGGCAGATTTCCCTCAGTAAGCTTACATTGTTGCACTATTAGCTTCTTGTCACCATGAGAAACACTACCAAAGTAAATTTGACTCTTGTTGAGATTAGCTTCCAAACCTGAAGCAGAAGAAAACTTCTGAAAACACTCCATTAGCAAAGTAGTGGATTGGATATCACCTTTGCAAAATAACAATAGATCATCTGCATGGGAGAGGTGTGTTAGTCTGAGTGATCTGCATTTAGGGCGATAGTTGAAGGATGGATTGTCATTAAGCATATCTAGACATCTTGTTAAATATTCCATAGCCAAAGTGAAGAGGTATGGTGAAATGGGATCTCCTTGCCTGATACCCCTACTTCTAGCAAAGTAGCCACACAACTCTCCATTCACCTTAAAAGAGTAATGAACACTCCTCACACAAGCCATAACCCAATCAACATACCTGTAAGGGAAGCCAAGGCCCCTCATAACATCTTGTAAGAAATCCTAGTTAAGAGAGTCATAAGCTTTTTTAATGTCAATCTTCACCACACATCTAGGGCTAATCTGCCTCCTTCCATAATGCTTTACCAAATCTTGAGCTAGGAGAACATTGTAAATAATATTTCTACCTTTAATAAAAGCTCCTTGATTGAGGCTAACTACATCAATAATCACCTTCTTAAGTCTGCTGGTCAAAATGTTAGAGATACACTTAAAGAGGACATTGCAGCATGAGCTAGGTCTAAATTCATGGTCAAACATAGGCATATCCACCTTAGGAACAAGAGTAATTGATGTAGCATTAACCTCCCCCAATAACTTTCCATGTGTGAAAAATTCTCGACCGCCTTACACAGATCATTACCAATAATGCCCCAAGATCTCTTGAAGAAGTTGGAAGAAAGACCATCAGGCCCTGGGCTTTTATCATCTTTTATTTGAAATAATGCAGCTTTGATTTCAGTATGTGACACCATCTTGCATAGCTCAAAACAGTTATAACTTGATACCTTGCCTCCTCTGTCAAACACAGCCATGTCCACCTTCTAGACATTATAAATCTCACCAAGCAGATGTTTATAGAAGCTAACAATTTGCATTTGATTATCCTTATCAGTGGTGAATTTAACACCTTCTTCATTATAAATGGCAATGATCCTCCCAGTATGACTTCTTTGCCTTCACTGATGTATGAAATATGTTATGTGTATTGAATGTATTTCTCATAATATTTTACATTCTATATTTTAAATTTTGAGTTTTGTTATTATCAAAAAGGGGGATTGTTAGAACATTGTTCGTGCATAATGTTGATGGTCAAGAGGAACATTGATGGTCAAAAAGGGGGATTGTTAGAACATTGATTTCAATCTCTGAACCATTGATGGTCAAGAGGAACCATCGATGGTCAAGAGGTACCATCAATGGTCAATCAAATCATTAATAGACTACAGGAAAGAATCAGATAAAACAGAAACCAAAAATCGGATCATTGATGGTCTACAGTCGACCATTGATGATTGCAAGGACCATCGATGGACTATAGTCAACAATTGGAGAAATCCAGAAACTAGAATTTGCACAATCGATGGACTACAGTCAACCATCGATGATCATCAACAGACCATCGATAATCGTGACCAACCATCGATGATTATGACATGTTTTGGCAGATTTCCAGATTTAATCTCAGTCGTTCGTTAATTGATTTGATCTCCTATTGGAACTCTGATCAATGTATCTCTTTCCTATTCTATCAAGGCCTATATAAGAGGAGTTGGAGATCATATTTGAAGAAGAAACAATAAGAAGAGAGAGAGGCAATTGCATAAAAAGGAGAGATCTTTTTGTAGGGTTTGAGAGAGAGAGAGAGAGAAAGATGATCTAATCCCCCGAGCCTCGTTCAACTTCTTATTGGTGCGCTTTTCATCGGAGTTTGATGGAGAGAGAAGGAGTGTCCTATGCCTACAACGCTACACTACTTCTTCACGAATCTTCATCTACATTGATTTGAAAAATAGTTTGATAAAGGGCTGTAAGATTTTTCTTTTGTTCTTTTTTTATTTTGGGCTGGTTGTATTTTAAACTTGTGAGTTTGACGGCGTACTCAAGCCGGGGTAATTGAGGGTTGACGTACTCAAGCCAGGTTAATTAAGGGTTTGGCTAGCTAGGGATAGATTTTTTCTGGTCATTGTGAACAGTTAGGTTAGATGATTGATTTCGAGTAGATTACAGGGTGTAGTCCTTGAAGCCTACCAAATACGGGTTGTGATTAGGTGAACTCTGGTCATAGTGAAGAAGGCCCTTTGCGAGAAGGAAGAGTGAATGTAGGATTTTAATCTAAACCACTATAAAAATCTCGTGTGTTCTTGTGTGGGTTTGCTTTTTATTTTTCACTTATTTTATTTTCGCTGCTTATTCTGAGTTAGTCGAAAAATTAGAGCAACCCTATTCACCCTCCCTCTAGGTTTGCATCCCAGTTCCAACAGCTAGAATCATTTGTACGCTATCTATAAGGGAGCTACTTTGTTCCTTTTGCAAAGTTGTGGTAAGGAATATACAATATAGTGAGAAAAGAGCATCAAACGAGAAATATCGAGGAGGAGGAACATCATGGATTAAACCATCATATTCCAAAAGATTTTTGCTTATGTTCTAGGAAAAGAGTTCTTTATACTCT
Source organism: Asparagus setaceus (assembly GCA_012295165.1). Lineage (NCBI taxonomy): Eukaryota > Viridiplantae > Streptophyta > Magnoliopsida > Asparagales > Asparagaceae > Asparagus > Asparagus setaceus. Next base: position 75,330,920 of record CM022706.1, read on the forward strand.
TTGATTCCAACCAATTTGTTGATATGCACTGAACTTGGTTGGAAGCAATTGAAACATATATAAATAATAACTAACTTAATGGAGGAGATAATCCATAATAGAATAAATGAAATAATAAGATCTACACAATCGACCTTGAAAATTTAGGACAAAGTATTTGATGTTGTTGTCCTTTTTATTTAGGAAGAGCTTAAATTCTTCTAATAATTTCCAAAGGATTCCTTCTTTGGATGATGTCAACTAATATAGTTCATTAAAATTTAGGATATGTCTAGTTTGGACAAGTAGATTTAGATCAATGTTCGTTCAAAGAATGGTACAATTTTTAAACAATCTTCTACCTATTATATTGAGTAATTACCTTTTGTAAGAATTCGTAATGAATTAGTCTCCCCAAAATCCACTCTGACCTTTTTCTCATTTTAACAACCTTCTTCCATATTGCTTTCTTTCACATATAGTATATTAGACTACCATATAGGAAGAAGGAAAGTGTAGCAACTAAAACCGTCATCATTATAATAAGGAAATCTTTTAGGTTTTCAAAAGCATGTTTCTTCCGATTTCTCTTTCTACTTAGGAAAAATTTCCATATACCCTTTATTCATATGTAAATAAATACCATTTTAGATGATTGATAGTAATATAAATATAATCCATTCAAAGTTGGATTGGGTCGTGTCTTTGGACAAGTGAGGTTTAGAGTAATACTAGTCATTTAAACAATGTATAATGCTTTATAATTTTTTGTGTCATACACTGAGTAATTGCCTTCCAAAAATATCTTACAGAATTAATATCTTATAAACACATTCCAACCCTTTTGTCCAAATTCAACAATTATTTGTCATTTCTTTCTTTTAATGGACTACATGAAGACAACCGCAGAGAAGAGAAAAGATGTCTAGAAAACACCACCACCGCCACACGTGCACATCTTGAATGCATGCATAGAACATGTGTTACAAGATTCTTCTTTTTATCTCTAAAACTTTTCATTCACACCCAAAAGTGCACCCACTTTGTACAATGTCTGACTAACCTAATGTACATAGTTAATTCAAATTTGAAGGAAAGTGAACCACCAAAACCCATCATCATTACCATAAAAAAATGTTCTAGGTGTTAAATCATGTTTTGTTTGATTTTCTCTATCTAGGAAGAACGAGTTATATAACCTTTATCTCATGTAAACATACACCACATTAAATGATGGTAAATAATCTAAATGTAACCCATTCAAAATTCAGACTGGGGTTGCCTATAAGGGACAAGTGGTTTTAGAGAAATACTAGCCATTTAAACAATATATAATGCCTTCCGATCTTTTACCTAATACACTGTCTTACAGAACTAATATCTCATAAACACATTTTGACTTCCAAAATTGTCTTATAGAATTAATATCTCATAAATACATTCTGACTTCCAAAAACATCTTACGAATTAATATCTCATAAGCACATTTTGACCTTTTCCCCCCCTCATTCCAACAACCCATGAGTCATTTCTTTCCTGAAATGGACTGTATTAAAACAATAGTAAAGAGGAGAATAGACATCTAGAAACTATCTGTTACTTGTGCACAATTTGAATGCATGCATAGAACGCGTGTCACGAGATTCCTTCTTTTATCTCCAAGACCTTTCATTCACTCTCAAAGTGCACCCACTTTGTACAATATTTTATTAACCTAATATGAATGACACATTCAAGTTTGGAGGAAAGTAAACCACAAAAGCCTATCATTATTACCGTAAGAAAATATTCTAGGTGTTCAAAAGCATATTTTGTTCAATTTCTCTTTCTTTCTAGTAAGAAAGAGTTGTATGCCTTTATTAACATGTAAACAAATGCCATTTTAGATGTTGCCATAATAATCTAAATGTAATCAATTCAAAATTCAGAGTGGGGTGTTTATAATGGACAAAGTGAGGTTTATAGAGCAATAGTCATTTAAATAAGATACAATGTCTTCCAATTTTTTACCTACCGACTCGTAATTATGTTCCAAAAATATCTTGCGAATTAATATCTCATAAACACATTCCTACTTTTTGTCTTCATTCCAAAGAACCTATGTCTTAAGTAATTAATATTTGACCTAATACACCAAGTAATTACCTTCCAAAAATGCCTTAAGTAATTAATATTATCATAAACACATTCCTACTTTTTTGTCTTCACTCCAACAACCTATGTCTCATTTTTTTTCTTCTAATGTTAGTATAAAGACAAGCGTAGAGAGGAGAAAAGCAACATAGAAATAATTGCCACTGCCACATGTGCACAAATTGGATGCATTCATAGAACGTGTAATGAAATTCCTCTTTTAATCTCGGTGACCTTTTACTCACACCCAAAAGGACACCAACTTTGTACAATGTTAAACTAACCTAATGTACATAGACTATTCCAGATTAGAGGAAAGTAAAACCACCAAACCCATTATCATTACCAAACTCATCATCATTACCACAAGATATAATGCCTTACAATCTTTTACCTACTACACTGATTATTAACCTTCCGAAAATTTCTTACAGAATTAATATTTCATAAATACACTCCAACCCTTATGTCCCAATTCCAACAACTTATGCATCGTTTCTTTCTCTTAGTGGGTTGTATGATGACCACCGTAAAGAGGAGAAAAGACACCTAGAAACTATCATCACTGTCATATATGCACAAGTTGGATGCATGCATACGTGTATCGTGAGATTCCTCTTCTTTCAAGATGTTTTATCCGCACTCAAAAAGGCATACACTTTGTACAATGTTTTATTAACCTAGTGTACATTGCCCATCAAGTTTGAACAAAGTGAACCCCCAAAAATTGTCATCATTACTATAAAAGAATATTCTAGGTGTTAAAAGCATGCTTTGTTTGATTTCTCTTTCTATCTAGGTAGAAAATATTATATACCCTTTACTCACATGTAAACAAATGACACTTTAGATTATGGTTTAATAATCTAAATGTAACCAATTCAAAATTCAGAGTGGGGTGTTTATAATGGACAAAGTGAGGTTTATAGAGCAATAGTCATTTAAATAAGATACAATGTCTTCCAATTTTTTTTACCTACCAGACTCAGTAATTATGTTCCAAAAATATCTTGCAGAATTAATATCTCATAAACATCGTCCAATCCGTTGGTGCTAATTCTAACAACTTGTGTGCAGTTTCATTGTTTTAATGGATTGTATGAAAAAAATACCATAGGGAGGAGAAAAGGCACCTAGAAACAAGCATCACTGCCATATGTGCACAAGTTGGATGCATTCGTAGAACGTGTGTGGTGGAATTCCTCTTTTTATCTTTGAAACCTTTCGTTCACACCCAAAAGTGCACCCCACTTTGCACAAGTACTAACCTAGTGTACATATGCGATTCATGTTTGAAGGAATGTGAACCACCAAAACACATTATCATTACTGTAAGGAAATGTTCGAGGTGTTAAAAAACATGTTTAGTTCAATTTATCTTTCTATCTAGGAAGTAGGGACTATATGATCTTTATTTGCATGCTACTTTAGATGGAGCTATAATAATATAAATGTAATTCATTTAGAACTCAAATTGGGGGTGTTTATATTGGACAAGTGAGGTTCAGAGCAATACTAGTCATTTAAACAAATTTAATACTTTTCCAATCTTTGACCTAATAATTGCCTTCCAAAAATGTCTTACACAACTAATATTATTATAAACATATTTTATCCTTTTTGTCCACATTCTAATAACTTATGTCTCATTTTTTTTCTTTTAATAGACTGTATGAAGACAAGCCCAGGAGAAAAAGTATATAGAAACAATCATCACTGCCACAAATGTACAAATCGGTTGCATGCATAGAATGTGTCACAAGATTATTCTTTTTATTTCGGTGACCTTTTACCCACACTCAAAAGGACACCTACTTTGTACAATTTTTACTACCCGAATGTACATAGACCGTTCAAGTTTGGAGGAAAGTGAAATCACCAAAATCCGTCATCATTACCATAAGAAAATATTCTACGTGTTTAAAAACATGTGTTGTTCGATTTTTGTTTCTAACTAGGAAGAAAGTGCTATATATATCTTTTATTCACATGTAAACAAATACCCACTTGAGATGATGGTATAACCGTATAGTAATCTAAATGCAGCTCATTGGAATTTAGTCTGGGTCGTCTATCTTGGACAAGTGAGATTTAGACCATTACTAGTCATTTAAATAATATACAATACCTTATAGTTGTTTACCTATTGCACTGATTAATTACCTTCCAGAATTGTCTTATTGAATTAATATCTCATAAATTCATTCCAACCTTATTGTCCTAATTCCACAACTTATATGTTATTACTTTCTTTTAATGGACTCTATGAAGATAATTATAGAGAGGAGTAAAGGCATCTAGAAACCATCATCACTGTCACATGTGCACAAGTTGGATGCACAAATACTATGTGCATAGCAAGATTCCTTTTTTATGTCCAAGACATCTTATCCACACCCAAAAGAGCACCCATTATACAATGTTTTGCATACTAAATGTACATAGCTCGTTCGAGTTTGGAGGAAAATAAACCATAAAAAACTGTCATCATTATCATAAGAAAATGTTTTCGTTGTTTAAAAGTATGTTTTGTTCGATTTCTCTTTCTATTTAGGTAGAAAGTGTTGTATACCCTTTATTCATATGTAGACAAATACCACTTTCGATCATGCTATAATAATCTAGATATAATCCGTTCAAAATTCAGAGTGGGGTGTTTATAATAGGCTAGTGGGATTTAGAGCAATAAACATTAAATAAGATATAATGCCTTCCAATCCTTTACATAATATATCGAGTAATTACCTTCCAAAAGCGTCTTACAAAATTAATACCTCATAAACACAATCCAACCATTTTTTCCTAATTCTTACAACCTAAATGTTGTTTGTTTCCTTTAATGGACTGTATGAAGACAACCATAGGGAGGAGAAAAAGCACCTAGAAACCGTTATCACTGCTAAATGTGCACAATTTGAATGCATAAATAGAATGTGAGTCACGAGATTCCTCTTTTTATCTTCTAGACCTTGCACTCACACCTAGATGAGTACCCACTATGTGCAATATCTTACTAACCTCATGTACATAGCTTGTTCAAGTTGGAGGAAAGTGAACCATCAAAGTCCATCATTATTTCCATTAGAAAGTGTTCAAGGTGTTCAAAAGCATGTTTTGCAATTTTGACCCAATATACTGAGTAATTACCTTCCAAAAATATCTTAGGGAATTAATTCATCATAAAATCATTCCACTCTTTTGTCCTAATTTCAACAACCCAAGGTTTTAAATATCGGATATCAGGAAAATATCGGATGGCGAAACTTCATAGTGGATTACAGATATCGGGAAAATGTTGAGGCTATGTGGTAAATATCAAAATGCCATAATGAATGTTTACATATATAGTATAATGCTCTAAATGTAATCTTAACATACTTAATAAAATCTAACCATACAAAATTTAAATAATATAAGTGCAGGATCACTTAGCAACCTTGTAAAATAAACAAAAGTACAAATCAATGTTACAACATTTCGTCTAAGTTCTTTTAGGCAAAGAGGTCATTGATAATGGGAAAATCATGATATCTCTCCAAAAATTGCCAAATGCGGTGTGTTATTCTTGGGTTCTCGAAAGAACCCACAAGAAATCCTCTCTCAATCTCATTAAAAAATCTCTCATGATCCTATATTTCTCTTGTTAGTTCTCTCTACCTCTATTTCACTATGACTTGATTTACAATGAACCTCCGGGGTATTTAAAGAATTTTCCCCATATCTTGAATTCATGTAGGACTCCTTCCTTGAATTATTAATTCTAATCCTCTTCCAATTCGAATTCAATTCCAATTAAAATTGATTCTTTCCAATCAAATTCAATCCTCCATCTAAGTGTAACTAGGATTTTTGAAATACAAGGCTATTTTCCCAATAGTTTAGGTTAGTATATTCATTGTACCTAATTAAATTTACGATTAAGTTTTTTATTTTATATGTTATTTATTCTAGAAATTTATTATTATTAAATTTGAGAATTCTTGAGGCATGGAATTAAAAGTTTGTTAACTTAGTTTAATATGGATAATAATTTCTTTTGTATTACTCCAGTTTTAGCTCGTTCAAGATTGTTCATGTGGCCTCCTCGCCATTGCTCGAGATCTCATTCAGCCAAGTTCTCATTATTGAGAATCTAAAGATGGATTTTGTGCCGTAGATACATGATTATATTATAACATTCGCCATTATGCAAATGACAAGAATTGTTAATGTTGCTATCCATCATCGAGGTTGCGGAACATCATGAAGATGAGTTGTTTAAAGTATATGTAGAAAAAGATTGGAGGCTAAGGATGGCAAAAAAAAAAACCTTATTGTTTTTGTACGCAATTGATTGTGCTCAAGGGACTAAGTAGATTTGTTAATGTTTTCATTATATCTTATTGGATAGTCGGGTGCAACAAGCGGCACTAAGCTTCTTGTGTTTGATGGAGCATCGACTAAGTCGTAGTATGTAGAACACTAGTTATTATGGCCCAGTGTATGATTAGAGAGAGGAAGCAAAGTCCGAGAGGAAGCACTAGTATTAATGAAAATGATTTAATCATCTTCTCCACCCACAGTTGAGGATCACGAGGGTGGACCTTGTTTTAATATTGATGATTATTGGTTTGAATCTTACTTATTCAAAGTAGACATCAATTCCGAATTTGAAATGAATGTTAGATCGGCACAACATCATATAAAGGGAATTTGAAATGAATGCTATTTATTCATACATGGAATATTCCATGAATGTAATTGATAGGAAATTAGATCCTTGTACATTCTTGAGAAACTAACATTTCTGCATATGGCATATTAAAAATATTCCTAATGGCATGACATTTATGAGAAACAGATGAGAGTCCCAATTAACTTCACACCGCCGGCGAATCAAGCAAAATACATAGCCCAAGAATGCTAAGAACGAATCTAGAATTTTGAAGAAAAGAAAACCTAATTTTATTTATAAATCACCAAAGTTTTTAGTCACCAAACAACGTAACAAAACCCAAATACCAAACCAGTCTTAAATAGCCTCTGTTTTAGCTTCCTAAACAAATCCTATTTGTAAACAAATCCCTACTCCCAAACAAATCCTTACTCCTAAATAAATCCTACTTGTAATAAAATCAAATCCTATTCAGACTCCAATTCCTTCTACATTTAGCTTCTTGTAATTATGCACCACTCGAGCACGATAACTCCTACGCGCCGATGGCTCTAGAATTATATCATTCTCCCCTCCTTTGAGACTACACTTGTCCTCAAGTGTAAGATCAGGAAATCTCTTATTGAACTCATCATAGTCCTCCCATGTAGCCTCATTCTTCGTCAAACCCTTCCAATGCACTAACACTTGCCACACCCTCTCTCTAATATGCCGCTTTACTCAACTCCTATAGCGAAGCACCTCATTAGGAACCAATAACATATTACCCCTTGAATCAAATGAAGGTAATTCACCCACTAGCAAATTGGAATCCCCTACTTTCTTCTTCAACACAGATACATAAAAAACTAAGTGCAAAAGAGAGGACTATGGCAACTCCAACTTATATGCCACCTCGTCAATCTGCTATAATACTTTGAAGGGCCCATAATATTGCTACGACAACTTCACATTGAACCTCTTCTTCAAGAATCTTTGTCGGTATAGCTGCAGCTTCAAATCGCCAAGTCACCCGGCTCAAAGGCCACATCTCGTCACCCTTCATCATAATACTTCTTCATCTGATGCTAGGCTTTAGCTAACTCCCTCTTCACACCATGCAAAATCTCATCCCTGGCCAATAGCTCCCGCTCCACCTCATCATTCTTCACCGTCCTTAGCTCATAAGACTATAGTATAGGCGGTAGATGTCCATACATCACCTCACATGGGCTCTTCTAGATTGACGAATGGAATGCAGCATTGTACCAATATTCAACCCATGAAATACCTTCAACCTCTTCTGCTCCTCATGACAGTAACTCCTTAAATATTGCTCTAAAGTGTGGTTCACCACCTTTGTCTATCCATCGGTTTGCGGATGATATGATGAACTCGCCTTCAACTTGCTTCCCTGTAATCAAACAACTCTTGCCAAAAGGAACTCATGAATAGCTTTCCTCGATCGGTGACTATGCTTCTCAGAATCCCATGCAACTTGACCACATTTTTCACAAACACCCGAGCTACGCCCGCCACCGTAAATGGATGCTTCATTGGAATGAAGTGCGTCCCCTTACTCAAGTGATCCACTAAGACTAATATAGCCTGAAATCCCCGACGACTAGGCAACCCCTCTACAAAGTCCATTGATAAGTCTTCCCAAATCCTCTTTGGAATTGGCAAAGGTCGCATCAACCCCATCGGAGCCCTCTGATTAAATTTTACCTTCTGACACACATCACACTCCGCTACTTTCGCCTTCACTGCTGCCTTTAGTCCTTCCCAATAGAAAAAAAATGCTTCACCTGATATAAGTCCGAAACCAACTTGAATGACCTCCCTCTCTGCTATCATTAAAATGAGATAGAATGTCGTCCCTCAAGCTTGGTACTCTGGAAACTTATATGTAGCTTTTGTAAAAAAGCATACGATCTTGAAACTGATATCTCTGTACCCCCGGGTCTCCTCATCTAATCTGGTCACAAATATCCCGAGCTCGCTCATCCAACTCCATAGCCTGACGAATACGACCCCACACTCCAATCAATGCTATTAATGGCATGCAAGCTCGTCTCCTCCTCGCTACATACCAACCATAACATCGGACTACCCTCCTTCCGAGATAATGCCATCGGCAACTCTATTCTCCTTCCGGAGCTGATATATAATGTAGAACTCAAATTTGAGAAGCTTCACCACAAACTTCTGCTATTTGGGTGTAATAATCTTGTGCTTCATCAAATGTCTTAATGCATGTTGATTGATGACAACGGTGAACTTCTTCCCTAAAAAAATACGTCCTCCACACCTTCATTGCCTGCACACTGCCAACATCTTCCGAGCATAAGGACTCCAGGTTCTCTTTCGCGGCGCAACGCCTTTGACATATAGGCTATCAGCCTTCCTTCCTGTATTAGAACTGCCCCTATGCCCTCATCACTGACTATCAGCATGCACCTGACTCCTTCAAAAAGTTTGCCTATGCAAGCACCAAAGTTCAAGACATAGCCTTCTTTAGATCCTCAAATGCTTGCTGAGACTCATCCGTCCATTAAAATCCATCCTTCTTCAACATGTCTATCAACGGTGTGGCAATTAATCCATAATGCTAAAAAAATCCCCAGTAGTAGCCTGCCCACCCAAAAAATCCTCGCAAAGCTGATACATCATTGGGCAAAGGCTAATCCAACATCGAAGAAATCTTTCTCTTAGCTACCTTTACCCCCTTGCCTGATATAATGTGTCCCAAATACTTCAACTCCGACTTCACAAAATCACACTTCGACAACTTAATGAAAAAGTTGTTTGCTTCCAAAGTTCTTAGAACCTCGTCCAAATGCTCCTACATAGTGGTGAATACAATAATATATCATCGAAAAACACTAACATGTACTTCCTCAAATATGTCCGAAACATGCTATTCATCACTGCCTGGAATGTAGAAGGCGCGTTACACAATCTAAATGGCATCACCAAGTTATCGTAGTGTCCCAAAGGTATCCAAAATGTCATCATGTTTACATCCTCCTCTCTCATTAAAACCTAATGGTAACCAGCCCGCAAGTCTAGCTTTGTTAACATTGTAGCTCCATGTAACTCATCCAACATCTCATCAACAGTAAGAATCAGAAATTGGTCCTTCACCGTAGCCTCGTTCAAAGCCTTGTAGTCTGTGCAAAATCTCCATGTCCCATCCTTCTTCTTCAATAGAATAGACGAAGAAAATAGACTCTGACTCAGCCTAATCAACCCACTCTTCAGCATCTCCCCAACCTGCCTTTCGATCCCCTCCTTCTGAAAGTGTGCATTGCCATAAGGTGGTATATTAAATGGCTTTGACTCATCCTTCAGAACAATCTGATGATCCCATACTCTCAATGGTGGTAGCTCGGTCGGTACCTCTGTGACCCTTTGATGTCTCAATACTAACTCTCGCACCTTAGCATCCAACTGGATCAACGGATCCTCTCCATCATCCCCATAACTAGATTCGGCTAGCAGTAGAAGACCCTTGGAACCTCCCCGATCCCCTACATTCGTGACAATAGCAAAGCACGACACTCCTTCTCTAAACAACCACTCAAATGGACTAGATTCACAGATTTTCAATCCCCAAGAATTCACCATCCAAGCGTGCTTCTTGCCCTTCAAATTGAACACCATCCCAATCGCCTCAAAATTCATGTTCACATCGCCTAACTGCCTCAACCAAGCATTCCCCAGGATAGCGTCCATACCAACCAACGCTAACACATGAAGATAAGCCATAATCCTAACCCCCTGGACGTTCATACCAACATCTCGGACAATCTCCTCACACCGCATCTTCTCCCTGTTAGCCATCTGCACCTCAAATGGCTCTACTATTGTGCCTTTCAAACACACCTTCCTGGCGATCCCCGCATTAATGAAATTATGTGAAGATCCAAGTCAACCAACAATGATGCCTCGTATTTTCCTATCCAAGCTGTCATCCTCAGAGTAGATGATCTAGAAACCCCGGTCATCGCATTCAGGGACAACTCAACACCCATCAAATCTCCTCCCTATCATTGATCCCCTCTCTATCATTGTCAAAACTTGACGCATCTGTGCTATGTCCCTCGTCACTAGACTCCACAATCATGAAAGCTACACCTAGCTTGCAACGATGCTCCTTAGCCCATTTCTCTCCGCACTTGAAGCAAAAAACCCTTCTTTATCCTGTCTTGTACCTCGTCTCTGGAGAGCTTTCTCACCTCCTTCTTTGTCATACTGATCCATGTACCTGTACCTAAAGCTTTTTCTACCTTGCTGACTCTATACGTCGATTTCTTACCGCCAGACTCCTTATTTTCCTTCCAGCTACTAGATTTACGCTCCTCTATGATCTTCGCTATCATCATCACCTTGGTCAATCTCTTTGGTTGCTTTAACTTCACCTCTGAAGCAATCCAGGGCGTCAACACTTCCACAAAAGTCCCGCGACAGTGAATCTTCTAGCCAATTCTTCACAAGTACCTTAGTCTTCGAAACTCCTCAATATTTTTAGCAACCTTACCATCTTGTCCCAGTTTAGCTAACTGTTCGTGATGGTTCACTACAGGTGATAGTCCCCACTGAAGCATGAATTCCTCCACAAAAGTGGTCCATCCTAACATTCTGCCCTCTTTTTCACACTCTACCTTCAGCCACCTCCACCAACTATTTGCTCGACCATCAAGATAAAAACTTGCCACCTCCACTCTCCTATCTCGATCCACCTCATACACACTAAAATAATGTTCGGCCTTCTCTATCCATTCATGTGGATCATCACCCCCAAAGTGTGGAAAGTCGATCTTCAGTCTTCGAGGCCCCCGATCATAATGGTAATCATCTCTGCCATCTCTATCATAATTCCCATGTCCCTATCCACCTCGACGATGCGAATATCCTCCCCTCGCTACCGCCACGACCCTACCGCTCACGCTTGTCACGCAAGCACGGCTCGTTCACGCTCACACGGCATCAAGGGTCTCGCTTTCACGCTTACCACGACATTGTGGCTCACGCCCTCTGACTCGGCCGCCTTCGTTCTACTACCGGCCCTCCGGTAGGTGGCTCGGTCACGCCACTTTGTCGGCACTAGTCACGGCATTGTTGCCCAACGCTCCATCCGTCATCAAACTCTTCATAGCCTTTATCTCCCCCATGAGTCCCCCACCATCAATCATAATTGTCATTATTTTTTTTGTCATTGATCACTTTATCCACCAACAAAGTCAATCGATCGATTGCCTCCGCTAGGCCTTTGATCTCTTTCTCGTTCTCTTCGAACCCCTTCTCTAATTCATCAAGCCTCCTTTGATTTGATAAAGTTTGTTTATCAGTAGTTGACGACTCTCCTTCCACCATTATAGATGATCGAATTTCTTCAATGAAAGCACCAAAATTGATGAGAGTCCTAATTAACTCCACATTGCCGATGAATCAAGCGATATAAAGCCTCTACGCAATCACTGACGAATCAAGCAAAATAAGTAGCCCAAGAATGCCAAGAATGAATTTGGAATTCTGAAGAAAAGAAACCCTAATTTTATTGATAAATCACCCAAGTTTTCAATCACCAAAAAACATAATAAAACCCTAATACCTAGCCGGCCTTAAATAGCCTCTGTTTTGGCTTCCTAAATAAATCCTATTTGTAAATAAATTCCTACTCCTAAACAATTCCCTACTCCTAAACAAACCCTACTTATAATCTAATCAAATCCTATTCAGACTCCAATGCCTTCTGCATGTAGCTTCTTGTAATTATGCACCACTTGAGCATGATCACTCCTAAGCACCAATGGCTTTGAAATTATATCAAAAATTTTTCTAATTTACCTTGTAAGAAGTGTGACACAATATGGAAGATATAGAAATGGGTCCAACATTGTCACGTTCTCGATGAAAATGCTGCTCGTCAGTATTTTGAAAGCAAAAGGCGAGGTCAAGGTAATGATGCCCTACATTGCTTGAGGCAAGAGGGGCCAAAAAGGCAATTGCCTGAGTGAACCAAGGCGATAAATGTTTAAAAAAAATTTATAAACATTACAAATAGGATGCAAATATAAATGAATAGCAACAAGACAAATTAATTACAGCCAAATTTTCAAAGTCACAAATCTAATAAGTTATAAACAATCTAAGTGAATTAGTAATTAACTAACATTAAATAGTATTATTATTTAGTAAGTGTGCCACAAATAATTAAGCGTCTAACTTTGAACTTTTAGGTTCAAATTAAAGCATGTCCTCAAAATAATATAGGTAGTAAAGTAAATTCCAACAAAAAAATTAAAAAATTGACCCAAAAAAAAAGAAAAAAGAGAAACAACATGCAATAACAAAAACAAACTTTACTTTATGGGACACCTTTCGCACCTCAAAATTTGAAGCAGAAATAAACGCCTAGTGCCTTGCATCACATGTCTTAGGTGCCAAAGCGAGGTCATGAGGCATCAAGGTGAGCTCTTGAAGCATCAAAAGGTGCTCGCGGTAGTAATCTTCATCATCGGGCCATATGCAAGGTGCTGAGTTACAAGGTCGCCTCGCCTGAGTGCCTGAGGCGCTAAAGTGTATTGCTTTTAAAACACTGATCCTCACAGAAACAATAACATTGATGGAATTTGTTTCGGAATTAATAACATCTTTGTGGGGAAAGTGGTAATGTTTACAGTGAATATAACAATGGTAGTTCGTGGCAGGATGCTGGAAATTGGGAAATGACGGTGGTGGCAACAAAAGATAATAGAGGATTGACATTGAATATAGTGATCCCGGAGGCACTGAGAGAGGTAGTAATAAAGGTAGTGAAGGTGGTAATGACATCACTGCAATTCTGAGGGAAAAAAGGCAGTGGGTCAGGAAGTGAATGTGTAGTATTTGTCGTTGCGGTAATACCAAGGTTAATTATAATGGTGAGGTTTGTAGGCGGGAAAAATTGCCAACCCCGCCAGTCAAAGAGATGAGCTCGCCTGCACGAGCCCAACAGCTTATTGGGCGAGTTCGCCTAAAAAGCCGCCTGTCCAACAAACTCGCCCGCATGAGGTTGTCCCGCTCGTTGAGCTCTCCCAGAGCTCAAAAGCCGCTCGCCCACACAAGGTCACCCCACGCGATGAGCTCGCCCACATGAGTCCAACGTCGCCTATCAGTCAACCTTGTGCGTGTGCAGAACGCCGCAAGGGGTTCACGGCGACAACGAAAGCACCACCACACGCCGAGGGGTCCACCAGTTGGCCCCGCTTGTTCAGCAAGCTCGTCTGAACAGTTAGAACAACTCTCAAGCTCGCCTACTCGCCTGACTGAACGGTGCCAACGGCGGCTTGGAGAAGTGGGCCCACCCACTTTCCACGTCACGGGTGATGATGAGACAAACTCTCATCAACCCTATAGCGGTCACATCCCGCAGCTAGAGGGCATGGCGCCCCTCACCTATTAGTGGTCACATCCCACGAGTCAAGGAGAGGACCAGTCGCTTGTCAAAGCCCGCCCGATTGGGAGAACTCGCCTATGCAAGTTCAACCGCGCCTGCACGCTTCGCTCGCCTACGAACCGAGCACGCCCACAAGAGGCCCGCCAGTTGACCTCTTTCGGCAAACTCGCCTGCAAGCTCGCATGAGCACTCGGAAGGCTCGCTTGCTCACCCACTCTGCACATCCTGAGTTATGATAAGGCATGGTCCTTATCACCTCATCAGGGGTCACATCCCACAGTTAGAGAGGAGTATGGTACCCCTTAACTGTCAGTGGTCACATCCCACAAATCAAGAGGGTGGCCTATACCACCCCTTGATCTATATATAAACCTCCTTGGCAACAAGGAAAAGGGGCTGGCAACAAGGTTGTAAAAACCACTGCTGAGAAGGAAAGAGCAAGCAGAAGAATTACTCTCTTGCTCCATCGACTCAGTTCTGAGCAAAGGCTTGGATTGTTGAAGTAGGCTCCATTTGAACCCTCAGATTTGGAGGCTCTCGAGCTCTTTGCAAACTCTTGCATAGTAGCCCCGTCCAAGCAAGCTCGGGTAGAACCGAACTCAACCGCCCAGGAATCTCAAAGAATTAAGGGGATTGCAAGGACGCTTGGCGTATATCCGAAGATTCATCGCAAATCTTTCAGGCAAGTGCCAACCCTTCTCCAAATTGATGAAGAAAGGGGTGTCGTTTACGTGGGACGAATCTTGCCAACGGGCGTTTGAGGAGATCAAGGATTATCTTTCAAACCCACCGGTACTGGCATCCCCGGCCTCGGGTAAGCCGTTCCTCGTATATGTGCGAGCGACGGAACACTCCCTGGCCGCCCTCCTAGCACAAAATGACGACGCCGGTCACGAGCAGGGAGTATACTACCTGAGTAGGACTTTGCAAGGAGCCGAACGAAGGTACCCCATGATCGAAAAGGAGTGCCTAGCCCTGGTGTTCGCTATTCAGAAAATGCGGCACTACCTCGTCGGTCAGACTATTCATGTCATCTCAAAGATGAACCCTATCCGAGTCTTCATGACACAACCCGGATCCCTAAATTGGCGCCTAGCAAGGTGGGCGCTCTTGTTGTCTCAGTACGACATCCATTTCATGCCGCAGAAATCCGTCAAAGGGCAAGCCATTTGCGATCTCATGGCCAGCCACCCGCTCGGGTCAAACACGGAATTATTCGAAGACATGCCAGACGAAACCTATGAGGTCAACACAACTTCACAACAAGGAAATTGGCTCTACCGCCCGGCGTTCGTCCGGTCGGGACGTGAGGGCTATCGTGGCAGGAGTAGGAGTAGTCTTGGTCTCCCCGCAGAACCACGTATTACCCCAGGCCTTCTCTCTAATAGAGCCATGCTCCAACAATGTGGCTGAGTACAATGCGATGCTCATTGGACTCAACCTGGCCAAAGATCTGGGGGTGAAGCACCTCGAGGCTTATGGCGATTCTCAGCTCATCGTCAGACAGGGAGAGTATGAAGTTAGAAATGATGATCTAATTCCATGCCACCGAGCGGCTATCGAAATAGCCAAATCGTTCGACAGCTTTCGCATCGAGCACGTGCTTCGTTCTAAGAACTCGCACGCAGATGCTTTGGCTTCATTGGCGGCTAACTTGGCTCAACCGCTAGGAACGAGCCAGCATGTCACCGTTGCAAGCCGACGGCTCTTCGGCAGAACCCGCTCGAGAGGTGAACACGACTCATCGGGGCACAAGCGGTGGAGCCAGGCGCTTCCGATCATCGACTATGTCCTTCGGTATCTTGCCGAAGGCGTTAAGGAACGGGATTCTTCCGCAGACACCAACTGAAAATGAACCCCACAAAATCATTCTTAGGGATGTCCAGTGGTAAGTTTCTTGGTTTCGTCGTTACGACGAAGGGGGTTTATGTCGATCCCGACAAAGTCCGAGCCATCCAGGAACTCCAACCGCCCAGGAATCTCAAAGAATTAAGGGGATTGCAAGGACGCTTGGCGTATATCCGAAGATTCATCGCAAATCTTTCAGGCAAGTGCCAACCCTTCTCCAAATTGATGAAGAAAGGGGTGTCGTTTACGTGGGACGAATCTTGCCAACGGGCGTTTGAAGAGATCAAGGATTATCTTTCAAACCCACCGCATCGCATCCCCTACCGTAAGCCGCTCGTGATATGTGCGAAGCGACGGAACACTCCCTGGCCGCCCTCCTAGCACAAAATGACGACGCCGGTCACGAGCAGGGAGTATACTACCTGAGTAGGACTTTGCAAGGAGCCGAACGAAGGTACCCCATGATCGAAAAGGAGTGCCTAGCCCTGGTGTTCGCTATTCAGAAAATGCGGCACTACCTCGTCGGTCAGACTATTCATGTCATCTCAAAGATGAACCCTATCCGAGTCTTCATGACACAACCCGGATCCCTAAATTGGCGCCTAGCAAGGTGGGCGCTCTTGTTGTCTCAGTACGACATCCATTTCATGCCGCAGAAATCCGTCAAAGGGCAAGCCATTTGCGATCTCATGGCCAGCCACCCGCTCGGGTCAAACACGGAATTATTCGAAGACATGCCAGACGAAACCTATGAGGTCAACACAACTTCACAACAAGGAAATTGGCGGCTCTACTTCGACGGCGCGTCTCGGGTCGGGACCAGCGGGGCTATCGTGGCAGGAGTAGGAGTAGTCTTGGTCTCCCCGCAGAACCACGTATTACCCCAGGCCTTCTCTCTAATAGAGCCATGCTCCAACAATGTGGCTGAGTACAATGCGATGCTCATTGGACTCAACCTGGCCAAAGATCTGGGGGTGAAGCACCTCGAGGCTTATGGCGATTCTCAGCTCATCGTCAGACAGATGACGGGAGAGTATGAAGTTAGAAATGATGATCTAATTCCATGCCACCGAGCGGCTATCGAAATAGCCAAATCGTTCGACAGCTTTCGCATCGAGCACGTGCTTCGTTCTAAGAACTCGCACGCAGATGCTTTGGCTTCATTGGCGGCTAACTTGGCTCAACCGCTAGGAACGAGCCAGCATGTCACCGTTGCAAGCCGACGGCTCTTCCGACCAGAACCCGCTCCAGAGGTGAACACGACTCATCAGGGCACAAGCCAGCTGGAGCCAAGAGACTGGCGCTTCCCGATCATCGACTATGTCCTTTACTGAGATACCAAGACGCAGGAACGGATTCTCCGCAGACGCCCGGAGGTTTTACCACTCGATGACAAAAACATTGTATCGAAGGTCATACGACGGCATGCTGCTTCGATGCCTCGCACCGATGGAAGCACGGGAGGCCCTACAGGAAGCCCATGATGGTACCTGCGGCGCCCACCAACCGGGACCCAAGCTTTGGGATCGCCTACGAAGAATGGGTTATTATTGGCCCAAAATGATTAGCGACGCTGTTGCCTATGCCAAACGCTGCCACGCGTGCCAAATCCACGCTAATTACATACGGCAGCCGCACGAAGATTTGCATCCGACAGCGACCTCGTGGCCATTCGAGACATGGGGCATGGATATTGTCGGACCAATAGCGCCGCCATCAGTAAAAGGGCATCGCTTTATCCTGGCAATAACCGACTACTTTTCCAAGTGGGCCGAGGCGGTTCCTTTGCGAGAAGTCAAGACTAGTAGCGTGATAAGGTTCATCAGGCACCATATCATATACCCAGACGGCCCCCAGCGCATCATCGACAACGGACCCTTGATTCGTTAGTCTCGCATTCACCGATTACGTGACAAGTTCGAATCTGAGAACACATCATCCACAGCTTATAACCCATCAGCCAACGGGTTAGCTGAAGCCTTCAACAAGACGATCATCAAGATCCTAACTAAGCTAACATCCCATAGCAAGCGCGACTGGGATGAAAAGCTCGGGGAAAGCTTATGGGCGTATCGCACTACAGTCCGTACTCCCACCGGTACAACACCATACTCGTTAGTATACGGTTGCGAAGCCGTACTACCACTTGAGATTCAGATCCCGTCCTTACGGGTCGCGCTTGCGGCAGGGATGACGAATGAAGAAAATCATCGCCAGCGTCTCGCAGAACTAGAGGCGTTAGACGAGAACCGGCTTAAAGCTCAACAACACATCGAGTTTTACCAAGCCCGGATCTCTAAAACCTTCGGCAAAAGGGTCAGACACCGGTCTTTCCAGAAGGGCGAGCTAGTCTTAGCCATCCGGCGACCAATGATCCTCAACTCCAAGAAGAAAGGAAAGTTCCAGCCTGATTATCACATTTTAATTACATTTTTATACCCTTATTACCTATGTTATATGAATAACGATATTACTAATAATCATTTTTATCTTATTTTGCGGGCTAATAAAGAAATAATGAATAAAAGCCCAAATGACTCAAATTCTCGAATTTCTACCAATATTTGAAGCCCAAATCGAAGACAAACCAAGGCCCAAGATACCAAATTGATCCAAGAGAAATTCGTGAAGAAAAATCAAGAAAAGACAAATTAGGTTGGGAACCAATCGGTTGACTAACGGTTGGCCAACCGTTATTAATCGGTTATTAACCGATCGGCCAACCGATCGGTTCCCAATGATTCCGTTAATGGTGGATTTCTCTTCCTTTTGGCTAGGTTTGATCCAATGGTTCACATCAACTCCGTTGGGCTATAAATAGGGGTGAAGGTCGAGTGTTTTGAGTGTGAAATATTTTGTAAAACTCCATTTGGAGAGGAGGGTCACTCTTCATTGAGAAGACCTTCCAAAATTGTAACTTTGTTACACAATAAATGAAATGTTTCACCCTTCAATTTCCTTTCTCTTCTTCTAATCCAAGGACCAAAAGAGGATTAGATTAAGATCGAGGAGTTGTTGGTTTCTATTTTATTTCTTTTTCATTTTCTTTCTTGTTCATTTATTGCTTTGTAGCTTAGATTTACTTTCATGCAATTTAATTTCATGCAATTTACTTTCATGCAATTTACTTTCATGCAATGTATTTAATTCTTGTATTTACTTTCTAGAATAGACTTTCCTTTTCTTTAATTCACCTTGAGGCTAGAACCCTCTAGGGAATTACCCTTTTCTAAGTGTGGAGCCAATATTTGTGGGATCCTAGAGATTGTTTGAAACTAGCTAACAAATCCAACTCATTTTCATGAGATTGAGATAAGCTAAGTGGATCTACTCTAGATTCCTCATATCTTTAATTAACCCTCCATACTTTACATTCTTGATTTTGCACTTATCCTTATTTTCCATTTGTTTGTTATTTTCCTTTATTCTTGATTTTGATTTTCCTCTCCTCTCTCTCTCAATCTTGCTTTCTTTTATTTTGCACTTATTTTCTCTCAATCTTATTTTCCTCCATGTGCATATAATCTCAAACTTAGTTTTGTTATTATGTGCATATAACCACCATCACACTCTCAACTTTATTTTTCTCCTCCTTTGCACATAATCCACATCCACTCTCTAACCTCTCCACATCCACTTTCACCATTTTCTCACTTTCATTTTATTTGTACATAAACTCCTAATTGTCGCGCATAATTTGAGAACCAAGACTTGAGCAAAACTCTCCCTACTTCCCGTTCCTCGTGTGATCGATAATCTTTTATACTATAAATTGATAAGGGTTGTATACTTGCAACTAAGGTAATCACTCAAAATTTCCCATCAAGTTTTTGGCGGATTCTTGACGGTGCATAAGTAGGATTTTCATTAAGTTTGGTTTTATTTTGTGTGTTTTCTTTTGTGTAGGAACTTGGAGCTTGAAGATCAAGAGTTGAAGATTCAAGATTGAAGAATTGCCTCCAACGAGGCTTTGCATTGCTTTTGCGTGGGTAACTTCTCCATCTAGTATTTTCAATTCCACCCTTTAGATAGTTCATATACATTAGAGACAATTAGGATAAAAAAAAATAAAAAATATAAAATAAAAGGATTTTTCCCTTGTCGACCCTAATAAACTTCATTTTTTTTATTGTCGACCATAATAAAAAAATAAAAAGATTTTTGTTTTTTTGCATCCTTTTTAGTTGCTTTTAATTCTAGGGTTGCATTTCATATAATAGTAGGAATTCACCAAGTGATTTGGGCATCTTGATTTGGCACACACTTGAAAATATCTTAAGGGCAAAACCCATTAATCAAGATAAGGTAAGGGATTTCATCACCCTTTCCTTAGCCCAAAAATCACTAATTCCTCATTACACATACCAAGTCTTTTAAAATTGATTAGACGTTGGCCCCTAAGGATTTGAGCTCATTAAGGAACAAGAAATCCTTAAGTGAACCGGTCCAAGTTTATTTGGATTAATTGGTGTCTAAGGCAAGGTTTAGGGGTTGCGTAAGACGCTCCGAAAGGAAAGAGGTACTTAATTGATCTTTGATCTCCCTCTAGTACTATCCTTACGGCTAATTACCCAAGTAAACTTTGATCTTTTCACTAAGGGAATTTTGGTTAGGAGGTCTAAGTCAAGTTTAGGCTTAACCCTAGAGTTAGGGTGATTGGAAAGTGATTGCCTTGATTTATTTTTAGTTAGTTTTTCCCTATTTTTTAATCATCTTCTTAACTTTTTCTCTTATCCTTTTCAAATAAAATAAAATTTTTTTTTGGTGTATGCAAACTTGGGTTAGGGATAATACTAATCGTTTAATTCGTTTTGATTCATCTCTTGAACCAAACGAAATGACCAATACCAACCCACTGTTCTTCAAGATGTTTGTTACCCCACTAGAAATGCAATCCCTCTTGCATAAAACTCCCGAGGTAAATGGAACCAATTTTGAACTTGACCGCATTTCATAAACATGCTTCCCAAATTCTTAGGAGTCGAAACCAGGCATACATCTTTATCTCCGAATTTGAAGAAGTTTGCCTCATGATCAAGATGAGGGACTTAACCGAAGATGCGATCAAACTCAGATTTATTCCATTTGCCCTTAAGGACAAAGCAAAAATGGTATAGCTTGCCCACGATTCCATCTCAACTTGGGGTGAATTTGTGATTTTCTGAAAAAATTCTTTCCTATCCATAAAACAATCAAGCTTAGAAACAGCATTCAAAATTTTAAAATTGTCGGGTGAACCTTTTGGAAGTATTTTGACAAATTCAAAGATCTTCTTATCCAATGTCCTCACCATGGTCTTGAAAAGTGGCGATTATGCACGGTTCGCTCTAAGAACTCGCGACGCAGATGCTTTGGCTTCATTGGCTAACTTGGCTCAACCGCTTAGAACAAAGATGTCACCGCTGTGTTTCCACGGCTCTTCCGACTTAACCCGCCCAGAGGTGAACACGACTCATCGTGGCACAAGCTACCGAGCCAAGAGACGGCGCTTCCATCATCGACTATGTCCTTTACGCAGATAACGCCCAAGACGGAATCCGGATTCTCCGCAGACGCCCGGTTTTACTTTCTCGATGACAAAACATTGTATCGAAGGTCATACGACGTCGCCGATGCCTCGCGACGATGGAAGCACCGGAGGCCCTACAGAAGCCCATGATGGTACCTGGGCGCCCACCAACCGACCCAAGCTTTGGGATCGCCTACTTAAGAATGGGTTATTATTGGCCCAAAATGATTAGCGACGCCGCTGTTTCCATGCTAAACGCCGCCACGTGCCAAATCCATGCTAATTACATACGCAGCCGCACGAAGATTTGCATCCGACAAATGAATTGCGGGCTATTCGAGACATGGGGCATGGATATTGTCGACCAATAGCGCCGCCATCGCGAAAAGGGCATCGCTTTATCCCGCAATAACCGACTACTTTTCCAAGGGCCGGCGTTCCTTTGCGAAGTCAAGACTAGTAGCGGATAAGATTCATCGTGCACCATATCATATACCTAAGACGCGCCCCAGCGCGATCATCCACGCATAACGGACCGCAGTTCGTTAGTCTCGCGATTCACCCGATTCTCGCGGACAAGTTCGTAATACGTAACTCGCCATCCACAAATTTTATAACCCATCACCAACGGGTTAGTCAAGCCTTCAACAAGACGATCATCAAGATCCTAACTAAGCTAACATCCCATAGCAAGCGACCGATGAAAAGCTCGGGAAAGCTTATGGGCGTATCGCACTACAGTCCGTGACTCCCACCGCAGACAACACCATACTCGTAGTATACGGCTCGCGGCCGCATTACCACTTGAGATTCGTGATCCCGCCCTACGGGTCGCTGGCTATGCAGGATGACTTAATGAAGAAAATCATCGCCGCCTCTAACTAGAGGCGTTAGACGAGAACCGCTTAAAGCTCAACAACACATCGAAGTTTTACCAAGCCCAGATCTCTAAAACCTTCGGCAAAAGGGTCGCATTAATCGGTCTTTCCGTATGGGCGAAGCTAGTCTTAGCCATCCTACGACCAATGATCCTCAACTCCAAGAAGAAAGGAAAGTTCCACCGATTATCACATTTTAATTACATTTTTATACCCTTATTACCTATGTTATATGAATAACGATATTACTAATAATCATTTTTATCTTATTTTGCGTGCTAATAAAGAAATAATGAATAAAGCCCAAATGACTCAAATTCTCAATTTCTACCAATATTTGAAGCCCAAATCAAGACAAACCAAGGCCCAAGATACCAAATTGATCCAAGAGAAATTCGTGAAGAAAATCAAGAAAAGACAAATTGGTTGGGAACCAATCTTGACCAACCCTAACAACCGTTATTAACTGTTATTAACCGATCGGCCAACCGATCGGTTCCCAAATGCATTCCGACATGGTGGATTTCTTCCTTTTGGCTAGGTTTGATCCAATGGTTCACATCAACTCCGTTGGGCTATAAATAGGGGTGAAGGCCGAGTGTTTTGAGTGTGAAATATTTTGTAAAACTCCATTTGGAGAGGAGGGTCACTCTTCATTGAGAAGACCTTCCAAAATTGTAACTTTGTTACACAATAAATGAAATGTTTCACCCTTCAATTTCCTTTCTCTTCTTCTAATCCAAGGACCAAAAGAGGATTAGATTAAGATCGAGTTGTTGGTTTCTATTTTATTTCTTTTTCATTTTCTTTCTTGTTCATTTATTGCTTTGTAGCTTAGATTTACTTTCATGCAATTTAATTTCATGCAATTTACTTTCATGCAATTTACTTTCATGCAATGTATTTAATTTTGTATTTACTTTCTAGAATAGACTTTCCTTTTCTTTAATTCACCTTGAGGCTAGAACCCTCTAGGAATTACCCTTTTCTAAGTGTGGAGCCAATATTTGTGGGATCCCTAGAGATTGTTTGAAACTAGCTAACAAATCCAACTCATTTTCATGAGATTGAGATAAGCTAAGTGGATCTACTCTAGATTCCTCATATCTTTAATTAACCCTCCATACTTTACATTCTTGATTTTGCACTTATCCTTATTTTCCATTTGTTTGTTATTTTCCTTTATTCTTGATTTTGATTTTCCTCTCTCTCTCAATCTTGCTTTCTTTTATTTTGCACTTATTTTCTCTCAATCTTATTTTCCCTCCATGTGCATATAATCTCAAACTTAGTTTTGTTATTATGTGCATATAACCACCATCACACTCTCAACTTTATTTTTCTCCTCCTTTGCACATAATCCACATCCACTCTCTCTAACCTCTCCACATCCACTTTCACCATTTTCTCACTTTCATTTTATTTGTACATAAACTCCTAATTGTCGCGCATAATTTGAGAACCAAGACTTGAGCAAAACTCTCCCTACTTCCCGTTCCTCGTGTGATCGATAATCTTTTATACTATAAATTGATAAGGGTTGTATACTTGCAACTAAGGTAATCACTCAAAATTTCCCATCAGTTTTTGGCGCCGCTGTCGGAACGCATAAGTAGGATTTTCATTAAGTTTGGTTTTTATTTTGTGTGTTTTCTTTGTGTAGGAACTTGGAGCTTGAAGATCAAGAGTTGAAGATTCAAGATTGAAGAATTGCCTCCAACGAGGCTTTGCATTGCTTTTATGGGTAACTTCTCCATCTAGTATTTTCAATTCCACCCTTTAGATAGTTCATATACATTAGAGACAATTAGGATAAAAAAAAATAAAAAATATAAAATAAAAGGATTTTTTCCCTTGTTGACCCTAATAAACTTCATTTTTTATTGTCGCATCATAATAAAAAAATAAAAAGATTTTGTTTTTGCATCCTTTTAGTTGCTTTTAATTCTAACGGTTGCATTTCATATAATAGTAGGAATTCACCAAGTGATTTGGGCATCTTGATTTGGCACACACTTGAAAATATCTTAAGGGCAAAACCCATTAATCAAGATAAGGTAAGGGATTTCATCACCCTTTCCTTAGCCCAAAATCACTAATTCCTCATTACACATACCAAGTCTTTTAAAATTGATTAGACGTTGGCCCCTAAGGATTTGAGCTCATTAAGGAACAAGAAATCCTTAAGTGAACCGTCCAAGTTTATTTGGATTAATTGGTGTCTAAGGCAAGGTTTAGGGTTATGAAGACGTCCAAAGGAAAGAGGTACTTAATTGATCTTTGATCTCCTCTAGTACTATCCTTACCTGCTAATTACCCAAGTAAACTTTGATCTTTCACTAAGGGAATTTTGGTTAGGAGTCGGTCTAAGTCAAGTTTAGGCTTAACCCTAGAGTTAGGGTGATTGGAAAGTGATTGCCTTGATTTATTTTTAGTTAGTTTTTCCCTATTTTTTAATCATCTTCTTAACTTTTCTCTTATCCTTTTTCAAATAAAATAAAAATAAAATAAAATTTTTTTGGTGTATGCAAACTTGGGTTAGGATAATACTAATCGCTTAATTCGCTTTGATTCATCTCTTGAACCAAACGAAATGACCAATACCAACCCACCTGTTCTTCAAGATGTTTGTTACCCCACTAGAAATGCAATCCCTCTTGCATAAAACTCCCCGAGGTAAATGGAACCAATTTTGAACTTCGACCGCATTTCATAAACATGCTTCCCAAATTCTTAGGAGTCGAAACCAAGACGATACATCTTTATCTCCGAATTTGAAGAAGTTTGCCTCATGATCAAGATGAGGGACTTAACCAAGATGATCAAACTCCGATTTATTCCATTTGCCCTTAAGGACAAAGCAAAAAATGGTCAGATAGCTTGCCCACGATTCCATCTCAACTTGGGGTGAATTTGTGATGCTTTTCCAAAAAATTCTTTCCTATCCATAAAACAATCAAGCTTAGAAACAAGATTCAAAATTTTAAAATTGTCCCGTGAACCTTTTTGAAGTATTTTGACAAATTCAAAGATCTTCTTATCCAATGTCCTCACCATGGTCTTGAAAAGTGGCGATTATGCCAAATCATTTATGAAGGATTGATTATTCTTCAAAAACTTCCTTAGAGTCAATGTGTCAAGGGGATTTCATGAAGAAAAATGCCGATGAAGCTTGGGACTTTTAGAGAGTTTATCCGAGAAAACCATGCAAAGGGGAACATTGTGATGACCGTGTTTCATCAGCTTCCCAACCCAAAACCAGTGTCTTTCCTAGAAACTAACATAGCCTCTCAAGCAAAGATGGCTACAATCATGTAGGTTAGAAGCTTTAGAAGTCAAAGAACGAGCTCCACCAAATCAACCAAGCCAGCCGTGATCATAACTGTCATTTCTATCTCATGTCTCGTGAGGAATGTCCTCTTTAGGATCCTACCACTAGGTCGATAAACGCCGATTCCAACGGTCCGTATCGATCCATTTTCTCCAACCTACAATCCGTGTTGGAGAAATCATCCAACTTTGCATGGAACCAGGGAAACTACTTCGAAATCAAAATTTCACTCCCTCTTCAACCCAACAATTCTCTAGGGCAATGCAGCCTCTAAATTATCAACAACCAAATCTATCATTTCAAAATCAGTCTCCTCATCACCAATCAAATCACACTCCTCAAATTGTCGATCATGATAAATGTCTTAATGTTCTCGAAAATGGTCTAGAAACTTTGATTAAAACCTCTAATGCACTCACAATTTAACTTATTGACTCAAACATCAAACACGCTGAATTCCTTTATGCAATCAACCCAGCAAATCCTCACTTCCAACACTCGCTTCATAGCTAGGTTAGAAACCCAACCTTCAACTACTAATCAAAGTTAGAATGCTCTAAGTGAAACCTCCAACCAACAAATTCTCCTTTCTCGAGAAATCACACCCTTCGATGACCTTAACCCCGAACCGTAAATCCGAGTCTAATCAATTTAAACCAGCTGTCCTTACCCTGATAGACTCTGTGCCTAGGAAGCACTCCTCTCAGAGGAGAAAATTCTAGAGACTTTCAAGTGTTAAGGTCAACATTCCTCTTTAGATGTCATTGAACAAATTCCTTCTTATGCCAAATTTTTAAAGGAATTATGTACCAAAAGAGGCAAATAAATGTTCCAAAGAAAGTCTTTCACGCCAATATCGCTGAAGTCCTCAAGGTCCGTAATTCATTGAAACATAAGGATCCAGTTGTCCTACCATTCCATGTATCATTGGTAATACTCAGACGAGGCGCTTTTAGACTTAGGGCCGCTGTCAACTTGCTTCAGATTCGATCTACCAACAACTAGGTGTCGGGGAACTCAAGCCAACTAGATGCACACTTCGCTTAGTCGATAGATCCGCTAAGGTCCCTATGGGTGAAATAATGATGTACCGATAAAGGTTGAGACTTCATTTTTCCCGTTGATTTCGTAGTCCCGAAACACAACCCGCTCCCAATCCCAAAGGACGATACCCGTGATCTTAGAAGACCGCTCTTAGCCACTTCTAATGCTCTCATCAACTGAACCGGTCACATGAAGTCGCTTGGGAATCGATCACGAACTTAATATTTTCAATCCAGAAATAATATTGATAAGCGTTTTCAAAATCAATTACATCCAAGAAAGTTTAACGGTAGAGAATGAATGACATTAGTTTTGAGGAAATCTTTCATGAGGAACTGGAAATTTTAAAAATTCGTGTTTTATTTTTCAAAATGAGGAAACTGTTGAATACATGCCTCAATGCAACATTCAAGAACTTTTCGATGAGCTTAGATTTTGAAAGAGCAACCAAAATGTCAAATTTTCATTAATCAAAATCTAAGTTCAAAATGCATAACAATTAAGACCTACCTTAATTTGTCGCAAAACACATTGCAAACCTTGGAATTTTAATTTGAGAACATCATTGATTATATCATCTTGAAATTTTTAAATTTCTGGGTAGAATTTTCAGCAATAAGGTAGGATTTAATGTAGAATATGAGCTTCTCATGTTTTATTTTTAGTTAGTTTTTCCTATTTTTTAATCATCTTCTTAACTTTTCTCTTATCCTTTTTCAAATAAAATAAAAATAAAAATAAAATTTTTTTTTGGTGTATGCAAACTTGGGTTAGGATAATACTAATCGCTTAATTCGCTTTGATTCATCTCTTGAACCAAACGAAATGACCAATACCAACCCACCTCGTTCTTCAAGATGTTTGTTACCCCACTAGAAATGCAATCCCTCTTGCATAAAACTCCCCGAGGTAAATGGAACCAATTTTGAACTTCGACCGATTTCATAAACATGCTTCCCAAATTCTTAGGAGTCGAAACCAAGACGATACATCTTTATCTCCTAATTTGAAGAAGTTTGCCTCATGATCAAGATGAGGGACTTAACCAAGATGCGATCAAACTCCGATTTATTCCATTTGCCCTTAAGGACAAAGCAAAAAATGGTCAGATAGCTTGCCCACGATTCCATCTCAACTTGGGGTGAATTTGTGATGCTTTTCTCAAAAAATTCTTTCCTATCCATAAAACAATCAAGCTTAGAAACAAGATTCAAAATTTTAAAATTGTCCCGTGAACCTTTTGGAAGTATTTTGACAAATTCAAAGATCTTCTTATCCAATGTCCTCACCATGGTCTTGAAAAGTGGCGATTATGCCAAATCATTTATGAAGGATTGATTATTCTTCAAAAACTTCCTTAGAGTCAATGTGTCAAGGGGATTTCATGAAGAAAAATGCCGATGAAGCTTGGGACTTTTAGAGAGTTTATCCGAGAAAACCATGCAAAGGGGAACATTGTGATGACCGTGTTTCATCAGCTTCCCAACCCAAAACCAAGTGGTCTTTCCTTAGAAACTAACATAGCCTCAAGCAAAGATGGCTACAATCATGCAGGTTAGAAGCTTTAGAAGTCAAAGAACGAGCTCCACCAAATCAACCAAGTTTCTCGCCAGATGTCATAACCGTCTTCTCTATCTCATGTCTCGTGAGGAATGTCCTCTTTAGGATCCGTCACCACTAGGTCGATAAACGCTGATTCCAAATATCCGTATGATCCATTTTCTCCAACCTACAATCCAGTTGGAGAAATCATCCTAACTTTGCATGGAACCAGGGAAACTACTTCTGAAATCAAAATTTCACTCCTCTTCAACCCAACAATTCTCTAGGGCAATGCAGCCTCTAAATTATCAACAACCAAATCTATCATTTCAAAATCAGTCTCCTCATCACCAATCAAATCACACTCCTCAAATTGTCGATCATGATAAATGTCTTAATGTTCTCGAAAATGGTCTAGAAACTTTGATTAAAACCTCTACACGCACTACTTAACTTATTGACTCAAACATCAAACACGCTTGAATTCCTTTATGCAATCAACCGCAAACTCATTTCCAACACTCAAGCCATAGCTAGGTTAGAAACCCAACTTGGTCAACTAGCTAATGCCATGAGTGAGAGAGAGAAAGGAACTTTTCCGAGTCAACCCGCCCAACCCAAGGACACGGATCAAGTTCAACCTACTAAGCCAAGTGAATGCAATCCATTCACTACTACGTAGACAGTCGATAATCGTTAGAATGCCTCTAAGTGAAACCCCGAACCGTAACAAATTCTCTCCTTCTCGAGAAATCACACCCTTCGATGACCTTAACCCGAACCGTAACTGTGAGTCTAATCAATTTAAACCAGCTTGCTCCTTACCCTGATAGACTCGTGCCTAGGAAGCACTCCTCTCGGGAGGAGAAAATTCTAGAGACTTTCAAGGTGTTAAGGTCAACATTCCTCTTTAGATGTCATTGAACAAATTCCTTCTTATGCCAAATTTTTAAAGGAATTATGTACCAAAAGAGGCAAATAAATGTTCCAAAGAAAGTCTTTCTCACGCCAATATCGCTGAAGTCCTCTCAAGGTGCGTACCATTGAAACATAAGGATCCAGTTGTCCTACCATTCCATGTATCATTGGTAATACTCAGATCGATAAAGGCTTTTAGACTTAGGGGCGGTGTCAACTTGCTTAGTATTCGATCTACCAACAACTAGGTGTCGGGAACTCAAGCCAACTAGATGCACACTTGATTAGGCGATAGATGCATTAAGGTCCCTATGGGTGAAATAACAGATGTACCGATAAAGGTTGGAGACTTCATTTTTCTGTTGATTTAGTAGTCTGGAAACACAACCCGTTCCCAATCCCAAAGGACGATACCCGTGATCTTAGGAAGACCGTTCTTAGCCACTTCTAATGCTCTCATCAACTGTGGAACCGGGTCACATGAAGTCGTTTTGGGAATCGATCACGAACTTAATATTTTCAATCCAGAAATAATATTGATAAGCGACCTTTCAAAATCAATTACATCCAAGAAAGTTTAGCAGTAGAGAATGAATCGACATTAGTTTTGAGGAAATCTTTCATGAGGCTGGAAATTTTAAAAATTCGGGTTTTATTTTTCAAAATGAAAGCTGTGTTGAATACATGCCTCTTGAATGCAACATTGAAGAACTCTTTTCGATGAGCTTAGATTTTGAAAGAGCAACCAAAATGTCAAATTTTCATTAATCAAAAATCTAAGTTCAAAATGCATAACACCATAAGACCTACCTTAATTTCTTTGCAAAACACATTGCAAACCTTGGAATTTTCGAATTTGAGAACATCATTGATTATATCATCTTGAAATTCTTTAAATTTCTGGGTAGAATTTTCAACAATAAGGTAGGATTTAATGTAGAATATGAGCTTCTCATGTTTTATCTTTTATTCTACATTTTATTTTTTGTCCCACAATAATAATAAAAGAATTTATTCTTCTCTCATGTGAGAGTTTCTTGTTCTTTTCAAAAAAAAAAAAAGAAAAAGGAGAGAATAAATTTTGACTCCACCTTCTCATACCAAAGGTAATTCTGAGACTTTTATCATTGTTCGAAGTCGTAGAACAAATGTAAGTGCTTCCATGCTTATCTGTTTTACTTTGTGCATAATAGAATTTGCATTGAGGACAATGCAAAATTTAGGTGTGGGGGTGGGAATTAGTCATTTTGCTCTTTATCTTAGTCATTTTTCCTCTTCTTACCATTTTCTTTCTTTTTATGTCATTTTTCCTCTTTTCATAAATAAAAAAAAGAGTCACTTGCCAACTTAATAGAGTTGATTAATAATTGATCAATTTGATAGAATTTAAGTCTTCTAATCCTTAGTTGGTTCTATACTCAAGTTTACCTTTTATGATAACTCCAAATAAATTTCTTAAGAAATGATTTTCAAAGTAATATACTTTACTTAAGTTGTAACTTAGATTTTAATTAAAGTAATGAAATTTTGCATGCCTAACTTAGAGTTGAAAATAATTTTTCAAGTTGTCTTGATCCAAATATTGTTCAGAATATATATACATATACACACATATATACTAACTTAATAAATAGAAAAATTTCTCTTAAAATCATTGGTGGTTCTATTTTACTAAGCCTAAGTTGGTGAGTAATTAAGCCCGAGGAGTATTTCTATGCTTAATGACCTAAGCCCAATTGGGTTGGGATTCATTGGCCCAAAACTTCGCTAAATGGTCACTTAGAAAGCCGATTAAAAGAACAAAACCACCAAGGAATAAAAGTAAAAAAATAAATCATACTAACCATGTTTTTGTATATAGTTATATTTGTATATGTTCTTGAAAAATAAAATGGATTAAAAGACTTGAAGTTGTTTAAAACAAAGGGTTAGCATGTCCTTTTCAAAACTTTTAAATTAAATTTTGAGTTAAACTTGGTTTTGTATAACTATAATGAAAGGATTTTCTTAAGAAAATTACATTGGAGTTATGATAAAACGTTTTCTTGAGTATTAACCAACTTCAATTGGAATGTTTGAAGATATCAAATGAATTAATTATTTTATTAACTTCTTTAAATTGGCAAGTTGACTGAATTTTGTGGGTATATTCCTTGCAAACCCTCACGAGACTACAACTCGTCCACTAGGGTAACCTAGGGTTTAAAGGCTTGTTGTATGTGCTAAATACAACCTGATTCTGAAAGTGAGTTAGGTTTTCTTTTATTTTCTTTGCTAGAGGACTAGCAAAAGCTTAGGTGTGGGGGTATTTGATTATCACATTTTAATTACATTTTTATACCCTTATTACCTATGTTATATGAATAACGATATTACTAATAATCATTTTATCTTATTTTGCGGGCTAATAAAGAAATAATGAATAAAAGCCCAAATGACTCAAATTCTCGAATTTCTACCAATATTTGAAGCCCAAATCGAAGACAAACCAAGGCCCAAGATACCAAATTGATCCAAGAGAAATTCGTGAAGAAAAATCAAGAAAAGACAAATTCGGTTGGGAACCAATCGGTTGACCAACCGTTGGCCAACGGTTAATAAGGTTAGCTAACGATCGACCGATCGGTTCCCAACAATTCAATTAATGGTGGATTTCTCTTCCTTTTGGCTAGGTTTGATCCAATGGTTCACATCAACTCCGTTGGGCTATAAATAGGGGTGAAAGTGAAGTGTTTTGAGTGTGAAATATTTTGTAAAACTCCATTTGGAGAGGAGGGTCACTCTTCATTGAGAAGACCTTCCAAAATTGTAACTTTGTTACACAATAAATGAAATGTTTCACCCTTCAATTTCCTTTCTCTTCTTTAAATTGGCAAGTTGACTGAATTTTGTGGGTATATTCATCAAAACCCTCACGAGACTACAACTCGCCCACTAGGGTAACCTAGGGTTTAAAGGCTTGTTGTATGTGCTAAATACAACCGCCATTCTCGAAAGTGAGTTAGGTTTTCTTTTATTTTCTTTGCTAGAGGACTAGCAAAAGCTTAGGTGTGGGGGTATTTGATTATCACATTTTAATTACATTTTTATACCCTTATTACCTATGTTATATGAATAACGATATTACTAATAATCATTTTATCTTATTTTGCGTGCTAATAAAGAAATAATGAATAAAAGCCCAAATGACTCAAATTCTCAATTTCTACCAATATTTGAAGCCCAAATCAAGACAAACCAAGGCCCAAGATACCAAATTGATCCAAGAGAAATTCGTGAAGAAAAATCAAGAAAAGACAAATTCGGTTGGGAACCAATCGGTTGACTAACTGTCATTAACCGGTTATTAATCGGCATTAACCGACCTACCAACCGATCGGTTCCCAAATGATTTCAGATTAATGGTGGATTTCTTCCTTTTGGCTAGGTTTGATCCAATGGTTCACATCAACTCCGTTGGGCTATAAATAGGTGAAGGCCGAGTGTTTTGAGTGTGAAATATTTTGTAAAACTCCATTTGGAGAGGAGGGTCACTCTTCATTGAGAAGACCTTCCAAAATTGTAACTTTGTTACACAATAAATGAAATGTTTCACTCTTCAATTTCCTTTCTTCTTCTAATCCAAGGACCAAAAGAGGATTAGATTAAGATCGAGTTGTTGGTTTCTATTTTATTTCTTTTTCATTTTCTTTCTTGTTCATTTATTGCTTTGTAGCTTAGATTTACTTTCATGCAATTTAATTTCATGCAATTTACTTTCATGCAATTTACTTTCATGCAATGTATTTAATTCTTGTATTTACTTTCTAGAATAGATTTTCCTTTTCTTTAATTCACCTTGAGGCTAGAACCCTCTAGGGAATTACCCTTTTCTAAGTGTGGAGCCAATATTTGTGGGATCCCTAGAGATTGTTTGAAACTAGCTAACAAATCCAACTCATTTTCATGAGATTGAGATAAGCTAAGTGGATCTACTCTAGATTCCTCATATCTTTAATTAACCCTCCATACTTTACTTTCTTGATTTTGCACTTATCCTTATTTTCCATTTGTTTGTTATTTTCCTTTATTCTTGATTTTGATTTTCCTCTCCTCTCTCTCAATCTTGCTTTCTTTTATTTTGCACTTATTTTCTCTCAATCTCATTTTCCTCCATGTGCATATAATCTCAAACTTAGTTTTGTTATTATGTGCATATAACCACCATCACACTCTCAACTTTATTTTTCTCCTCCTTTGCACATAATCCACATCCACTCTCTAACCTCTCCACATCCACTTTCACCATTTTCTCACTTTCATTTTATTTGTACATAAACTCCTAATTGTCGCAAGCATAATTTGAGAACCAAGACTTGAGCAAAACTCTCCCTACTTCGCTCTGGATCGATAATCTTTATACTATAACTTGATAAGGGTTGTATACTTGCAACTAAGGTAATCACTCAAAATTTCCCATCATACTAGTGGAAGGTCCGCTTGATAGAAACGTTTATTCAACGGAGCTTATCGCCTCGCCAAGACAGACGCTACATAAGATCATGATGCCCATCAACGGAAATTCTCAAGAAGTACTACCCATAGTTTTTCAACAACCGCATTCGACAAGTACAATACGAGTATAAACCGCCTTCCAAAATTCCTCCAACTCGCCAATAGGATGATGGGTCCTCAAAGTTGCCCGGTCGCAACTAACTCCGTCATGTTAACACTAAACCTCCTCGACAAATTCTCCAAATTTCGCCAATAGATGGTGGGTCCTCAAACTATCATGTTAATGAGCACTCTTGATAGTTAGATCGCCATCACACTCACACGCCATCATTTCCTTTCTTCTTCTAATCCAAGGACCAAAAGAGGATTAGATTAAGATCGAGTTGTTGGTTTTATTTTATTTCTTTTTCATTTTCTTTCTTGTTCATTTATTGCTTTGTAGCTTAGATTTACTTTCATGCAATTTAATTTCATGCAATTTACTTTCATGCAATTTACTTTCATGCAATGTATTTAATTCTTGTATTTACTTTCTAGAATAGATTTTCCTTTCTTTAATTCACCTTGAGGCTAGAACCCTCTAGGGAATTACCTTTTCTAAGTGTGGAGCCAATATTTGTGGGATCCCTAGAGATTGTTTGAAACTAGCTAACAAATCCAACTCATTTTCATGAGATTGAGATAAGCTAAGTGGATCTACTCTAGATTCCTCATATCTTTAATTAACCCTCCATACTTTTACTTTCGATTTTGCACTTATCCTTTATTTTATTTGTTTGTTTTTTATTCTTGATTTTGATTTTCTCCTCTCTCTCTCAATCTTGCTTTTATTTTTTGCACTTATTTTCTCTCAATCTCATTTTCCTCCATGTGCATATAATCTCAAACTTAGTTTTGTTATTATGTGCATATAACCACCATCACACCTCAACTTTATTTTTCTCCTCCTTTGCACATAATCCACATCCACTCTCTAACCTCTCCACATCCACTTTCACCATTTTCTCACTTTCATTTTATTTGTACATAAACTCCTAATTGTAGATAATTTGAGAACCAAGACTTGAGCAAAACTTCCCTACTTCCCCGCTCCTCGGATCGATAATCTTTATACTATAACTTGATAAGGGTTGTATACTTGCAACTAAGGTAATCACTCAAAATTTCCCATCACACCAGTGGAAGGTCCGTTTGTGATAGAAACAGTTTATTCAACGGAGCATCACGCCAAGACAGACGGCGATAAGATCATGATGCCCATCAACGGAAATTCTCAAGAAGTACTACCCAGTTTTTCAAGAACAACCGGATCTCACAAGTACACGAAAGTATAAACCGCCTTCCAAAATTCCTCCAATCTCTCGTAGGATGATGGGTCCTCAAAGTTGCCTGATCGCACTAACTCCCGCCATGTTAACACTAAACCTCCGACAAATCCCTCCACCTCGCCAATAGGATGGTGGGTCCTCAAACTATCATGTTAATGAGCACCCTGATAGTTAGATCGGCCATCACACTCACACGCCACCAACGTTCGATCCTTTTCGCGCATTCTAATTCTATTAGAATGATCGAGGGATAGTAGCCTACCATGCGATGAGCTACTATATCAATCAATCGTCACACTCATACGCCCCTCGACGCGATTTGATTATCCGCATTCCCGGAATGGCGCTTGTTCGCCGACATCGGCCTACCAAGTGATGTGCCCTTTCGACGCTTCCATCCCCGCCACTTCGCTGAAGTGACCGGTCAACCGGGCCGAAATAATCAAGCAACACGACTCCAACTCGATACGACCTAGCTTGTAATTAACCCAACGCCTCATACGGTCAGGGTAGAGAAGAAATTTTAGCTACCGAAGTCTAAAAGAAACTTCTCACAACTCACCGAGGGGAATAGTATGGCTAGCCCGATTCAAACGGTAATTCCAGAAGGCAAATCAAACTGCTAATAGCCGAGGGTTTGCTAAAATCCTAAGAGTCTCACACCAAAGGATAAGAACCAAGGACCACGGTACGAAGCCATTCGAGACGAACAATCAATGATAATGTAAAGAAAAGGAGTAACGATTCTCATTCATAATAAAGAAAAGTTGACAGATACAAGAGAGGGAGGTACACCCAAACCGAAATCGTAATCTCTTAAGTCACGACTGGCCTCCGAATCGCCTTCTGGCTCCTCCTCCAGTAGTGAGGACCCTTTGGCGGATGTTCTTCTGGTGAGCTAGACGGCATTGTGAAGCTCACTTTGTCTTCTAAGGCCTGCTTTTCTTCGAAATTAGCAATAACCAATTGCCGTTAACCTCGAAGTTTTCCAGCCTTCAAAGCTCGCCACGAAGCCGGTTTCGGCGTGCTAGGGAAGGCCTGCAACTCGGTGATGGTTTCGGCTTCGATATGGATTTGGTCACGTCCGCCAGGAAGGCGAGGGCTTTTAGCGCCTTCTTCCATCTTTTTGCCATCGGCAGAAATCCGCTCCACTTCTGCAGTCAGCTTAGCTTCTGCGGCCATGGTCTGGTCCAAAACCGCCGCTTCCTTAGGATGGATTGCGCACGCTCGTGAGGCCAAGTCCAAGAGATTCTTAGAGCGAAGAGCAATCAACTCTTCTAAGATCTCTTTCCGCCGATGCCAAACGCCGCTGAAATGGCGAAGCCGCATCCGCACCCGCCAAAGTGCTTAGTTGCCTGTGTACATCTGAAGCATGGGTTTGAGCTCACCAAAAGAGCAGCCTCCATCCAATACCGCTTGGACGCTATCACGAAGAAGGGTCTGAAAATCCTTGATCGTAGTCTCCACGAAGCCTTTGAGACGAAAGCAGGGGGAGAGAGAGGAGTATCCTCTGTAGGCGGAACTGGGACCAGAGTGCTGGTCGTGACGACCATGAGAGTCGACACTTCTCCTGGAGCCTCCTCTACCTGAGCGGACCCCTCTTCACTAATGAGCGCCCCTCCCTGAGTGAATGCCTCATCTTGAATAGACGCCCCCTCTTCGGCAGGAAGCACTTCGACTTGGGTCGATTCTCGCCGCCGGCTGAAGCTCGCTCTCCAACCTCCTCTCCTCAGGGATGGGACTGCTTATGATCCGGCACGCCCTTCTTCATTCTCCGAAGAGACTTGAACGGCAGCGCCGGTTGTACCTAAAGAAAAAAGGGGAAAGCTTGAGTTAATCATGTTCAACTTATCAAAAAAAAAAGGGGGACCTGAGAACGCATACCTCCTAAAGCAAGCAACAAGGCCGGACTGAAGTCAACACCTGTGTCACAAGATCATCATCGTGACCCCGATGAGGTCACAAGCCCAAAGTTGGGGAGGTCTCTTCATAGTGAGCCCTCTTGGTCGCCTCTCACTACCGAACTTGCACCCTCCTCCTGACGCCGGCCAAGGTGAGGGAGTGGAGGCAGCACTGCATCTGGCACGCACGATAGCATCCCTAGCCCCTCCAAACGCCTTCTAGCCTAACCAGCTGGGGACCCGGCCTCGCCACGAACCAGGACGAGTGGGGTCATAGGGAGTGTGGAAGGACAACATGAGGTCATCACCAAACCTCGCGGAAAGCCCATGTCCCAGCTAGCCCCGAGGACTCCTAGTGCTTGTGACCTCACCGAGTCGCCTAACTTCTCCCTCCAGATACCGCCCTCTTCAACATGGTAACGCTCGCCGAGGTGTCCGAGCCACCTCGACGGCTGCAGGCGCTTCAAACAAGATGTATAGAGGTCGAACTCCTCCGGGAAGTACTTCACCCTCGATACCACTTGGCAGAGGTGAACGAGTGGCTAAGAACTCGGTCCCTCAAAGGCAAGCGCACACCGCATACAACCGCTATGGCCCAAAACCACCCCACGCCTGCCTACCAACCCCTTCAATTTCACCGGGGTTGATATTCCCAACATAGAGCCGGTCGATCCAAATTGGCGCGAGAAACGGCTAGGAAGGTAGGGTTCCAAGAGGCATGATCACCTTCGGCGAAGGAGATGGTAGCTTGCCTGATATCGACTCTACCACCGGCAAGCCACCAAGGGTTAAGAGGGTGTGCCGATCCGAGTGGAACCATCCTGTGAGACTCGCCGGCCCCCCGCCCAGAAATAGGGGAAACACCAAAGAAGTCGAAGTTGCCAAAGAAGGAGAGCGCCTCATTTCCACAACGCCCCCGAACTTCCGTGAACAAGTCTCGAGTCAGCCGATGAATGGGATGGTCCCGCCCGCAGGCCGCACTCATCAAACACTCACGCTGCAACACCTAACCATGCCATCGTACGTATGGCAAGCCGATCCAGGGTTGGCGGCTTGGTAACTCTCCTCCGGCCCGCTTCAACAAATGAGACGCGATTGCATTCAGCCGACAACCTCCGAGTCCACTCAGATGTAGCCGCCATGGTTTACACATCACCGCATATGATCGCCATGCCGCCGGACGCACGGATAGACGACATCCACGGGATCGCCAACGAAGTGCGTAAGCACCACGACCTCTTCAACCACAACATCAAATACGCCAGCGTGGCCTTGGATGAGATCGAGTCCTCACCGATAGTGGTAGGATGCAAAAGTAGTCCCCACCGAATCCCCTTCGTCGCGGATCAATAGTCTCCATTCCGCCACCGCAACCGAACGGATCGCTCCACGCCGCACACAACCGCCGAGAATGGGCCTCTTCTGTTCGCATGGGGAATGTAGTCCGCCCATTCTTGTGGTCGATCCCAAGATTCCTCTTCTTGTCGCCTCTTGTGGTCCATGCATCCAAGAGTGTCCGCACAAATGTGGTAGTGGCAGAAGCTCCCATAGTGGTTTCCACCACTTGAGGAGAATGGGTGGAAAGATGGTCGAGCTCCATTTGGCCAGAACATACTCTTCATATGGGAACTCCCCATCGGCGTATCTCGATACCTCGTGCATCTCGTGAAGAGCTAACCCTAACTCTGTCAAGGAGAAGGTACCGCTATCCGACAAGAGAGCTCAAAGACGCTTTGAAACCAGGAGCGCGGATCTTAATGCCGCGGTCGGGTGGCTCGATGGCTCCCCAACAGCCTCAGATCCCCGAGATCGTAATTCTCCGCTGTAACTAACTCGGTGATTCTATGCCACCAAGGACCTGCTGTCACCGATGAATGTACCCAACCCGCGCTGAAACTTTTGAGAAACCGTCCTCCCGCCTTTGAAGAAGGTGACGGGAGGTCTCCTCACTGGTTCGCCCCATAGGGAATTCATTTTGCGTAAGACCGTGATGAAGAGCGGTCACCGATGGGAGCCGGCCGACCATATTCAAATTTGGAACCTCGTGAAGGTTCCGCAGTGACCCTATCCGAAGCCGGAGTCAAGTCCCGCCATCTTTCTCGACCGGAAGTGAGCGACGCCACGGTAAGAGAATCCGCCGATGGCATACGCTGCGACCAAAGTCACGCAACCATTAATCACGCCAGGGGCCTCGCCGAGCGATCAACTGATTAGGACGCAAACATGAAGTCATTTCACAAGCACGCTAGCCACGTTACATCGCTGAGATCCGCGGTCAACTCAGCTCGGTCAGCCTCCGACGAAGTGTCTCGTGATCTCAAGACCGCAATGCGCAATTCCTAGTGCGCTGGCATGGAAGACCGCACCGGGTCGAGAGAGAAAACCCGAGGAGGCGAGAAGCCCGAAATGATCCACCATGTATAGCTCCTTCCAAGCCGTGATGGGATTTCAAAGAGGACTTAGCCTAAAAGGTAGCCGCAAAATGAAATCAAGAGGTTAAAAGCTCTCCTTCGACAACTCGAACAAATGCTTGAGCTCAATTAAGCGGGTTTCGCTTCTCGACCGCAAATCGCGAAAGCTTCCACCAAAGCATAGAGTCACTAGACAGCTTCGCCACAACTATTTCTCGAGCATTTTAACGGAAGGGGTTACGCGAAGCCATCAACCCTTGTCATAAAACTCACCCCAACCAATCGGATCGGCGCCGACATTGGAAGAGGTGAACAAACACAAAACCGACCCCTTAGCGATTTAGAACAATACATTTGAACAAAGCGCGACAACAACGCCCAGCGAAACAAAAATGTCTCAAAAGGAGGCGAGCCCGAACTTCAAGTCCTTCTTGGGAAGTTAGTTCACCAGAGAAGCTAGCCCTTCGCTCGCCTGAACTTAAGACTGGATTCTTCAAGCTCCTTGAGGACGAGGAAGCTTCTTCAATACGGCGAGGACTTTGCCTCTTTGTAAAGCAATATGGACTGCACTCTCCTATTGAAGGTCCTCCGGGGTAAGCTCCCTCGCTCAAGGCCGCAGATTCGGTACGCTTCATCGTAATTCATCAATCGCCTCGCCTGCAGGAGGCAAGCTGATGAAGTTGCCGCCAATTCCGACCGCCTCCTTGAACGCATAATTGATCACTCGGTCATCGAAAACCGCCTTCCAAATGGCACAAGCTCCCATAGGGTTTCCACCACTTGAGGAGAATGGGTGGAAAGATGGTCGAGCTCCATTTGGCCAGGAACATACTCTTCATATGGGAACTCCCCCATCGGCAGACCCGATACCTCGTGCATCTCGTGAAGAGCCAACCCTAACTCCCGCTGGCGAGAGAAGGTACCGCTATCCCAAGA
The DNA here is from genome assembly GCA_012295165.1 of Asparagus setaceus. Taxonomy (NCBI): domain Eukaryota; kingdom Viridiplantae; phylum Streptophyta; class Magnoliopsida; order Asparagales; family Asparagaceae; genus Asparagus; species Asparagus setaceus. The sequence continues at coordinate 75,371,249 of CM022706.1, forward strand.
GAGCTCCAAAGACGCTTTGAAACCGAGGAGCGTGGATCTTAATGCCGGGTCGGTGGCTCGATGGCTCTCAACAGCCAGATCCCGGAGATCGTAATTCTCGCCGTAACGAACTCGGTGATTCTATGCCACCAAGGACTGTTGCCAGCCGATGAATGTACCCAACCGGGCGCGCTGGAAATCCTTTGGAGGAAACTGTCCTCCCGCCTTGAAGAAGCGGTGACGGAAGGTCTCCGCCACCGCTTCGCTTTCCCATAGGGAATTCATTTTGCGTAGACCGTGATGAAGAGCGGTCACGCCGATGGGAGCCTGCCGAATTCCATATTCAAATTTTGGAACCTGGAAGGTTCCGCAAGTGACCCCATCCCCGAAGCCGGAGTCAAGTCCCGCCATCTTTCTCGAACTGAAGTGAGCGTAGCTCGACTAGAGAAAACCCCGCATCATGCGGAGAAAGTATCGCCTCGCCAACTTCACGCAACCATTTGCTTTAGGAGCATGACTGGGATCAACTATAGCATCGCCAAACATGAAGTCGCTTCACCATTTCACTACGCCGATCGCGCATCGCCAGACGGTGGTCAACTCCCGCAATCGATAGTGTCCTCGGATACACGCCGCCGCATTCCATAGTTCGTTGGCATGGAAGACCGCACCGGGTCGAGGAGAGCAAACCGGAGGAGCCGAAGCCCGTATCGGGCGCAGGCTAATGGCCGCATTCTTGGAAGGACTTCACGAAAAGGTAGCCGCAAAATGAAATGAAAGAGTGTTAAAAGACCGACTCGACAACTTTTGAAGCAGCGAGCCTTTTCAGAGGGCGGCAATCGAGCTCGCGACGACAAAAAGCAAAGCCTCACCGAAAGTAAGACACTGCCACGGCGAACCTCACTGACAACCGAACTCGCCAAAGCAAAGGCGTAAGTCCGCTGTCGCTTAACCTCACCAAGATGACCGACTCGCCAATAGACGAGGCTCACGAGAGATGAACAGTCAGTCGGCCCCCGCTCCACCAACTTACCGGAGAAGCGCGACGCGAACGCCGGGCCGCAAAGAAGTGGCGAAGAGGAAGCGAGCCCTTCCCTTGATGCGTCTTCGACTTGGGAGCCATTACGTTCGAGTTAAGACCTTGGGTTTTCTTCGAAAACTTGGACGGAGGATTTTTTAAGCATAGCGGCTTCCTAATGGAGAAGACAAGCGCTTTATATAGGCGAATCTCTACGGCCGAGATTCGCCGGCTTAAACAGATATCGACGGCTGAGATTCGTCAGTTAGCACGAATCTCGGCACGATCCCTCGCCAAGCAAGCGGATCAGATCGAAGGCGCCGCCAAACCCACGGCTCAGATTGAACGCGTGAAGACGAGGAGCCCCCGTCAGATCGCATTTAATGCGATCTGACACGCCCACGTTGACCCATCTGGGGAAGACGCGTGGCCTGTCATCCCGAAACACAGGCTCGCCCCCCAAATGGTTTGAGCTCGCCCAAGATGGAGCTCGCCCCCCAAGTGATCTGAGCTCGCCCAAGAGGGAGCTCGCCCACCAAATGGTTTGGGCTCGCCTGAGAGAGAGCTCGCCCACCAAATGGTTGGAGCTCGCCCGAGATGGAGCTCACCCAAGATGGAGCTCGCCTCCCCAGTGATCTCGAAGCCTAGAGGGAGCTCACCACCAAATGGTTTGGGTTCGCCTCGAGAGAGAGCTCTCGCCCACCAAATGGTAGAGCTCGCCAGATAGAGCTCGCCCGAGATGGAGTCGCCGACGCTCGCCAAACGGTTCAGCTCGCCGAGCCGGAGCTCTTTGTCAAACGCTTAAGCCCGAGGTGGAGCTCGATACCAAGTGATTTGAGCTCCCGTGGTTGAACTCGCTTGGTGATCTTTACATGAGCTCTACAAGACGCGAACATAAAACCGCATCGCATTCATCAAGGGCTAAAGACAATACATTCAAACAAAGTTATGACGACACATGCAAACGTGGTTAAATAAACGCCTCGAAACCTAAGCAACGCAAAGACCTAACCGCGCGGCTACCTAGATTCACTTTCAAGACTTAGTCGCCGAATCTTCGCCGAGAAACCTGTGGGTCCTTCTTCAAGCGCCATTTCAAACGCCGAACGGTTGGCGGAAGAGCTGCACTCGAGGCTCCACACATCCCTATCACGGTCCAGCCTCACGAGCCATCGATTGATTGAGGACGATGCCCTCAAGCATTTCCTTCTGCCACGGCTAACTGACAAACCAACTCCAAAGCAAGGCGTAAGTCCGCTTGTCGCTTACCTCACCAAGATGACCGACTCACCAATAGACGAGGCTCACGAGAGATGAACAGAGTCCGTCCGCCCCTCGCTCCACCAACTTACCGGTAGAAGCGCGACGGCAACGCCACGCAGCGTATGAAGAGGAAGCGAGCCCTTCCCTTGGATGCGGTCTTCTTCGACTTGGGAGCCATTACGTTCGAGTTAAGACCTTGGGTTTTCTTCAAAAACTTGGACGGAGGATTTTTTAAGCATAGCGGCTTCCTAATGGAGAAGACAAGCGCTATATAGGCTGAATCTCACTACCAGATTCGGGCTTAAACAGATATCGACTACCGAGATTCGCCGCTAGCACGTATTCGCACGATCATCCCAAGCAAGCGATCGATCGGCGCCGCCAAACCCCGCCCGTGATTGAACGCTGAAGAAGAGGATTCGTCCGATCGCGATTTAAGCGATCCGACACCATCGCTGACCCATCGGGGAAGACGCGCCCGCCATCCCGGAACACGCCGCCCCAAATGGTTTGAGCTCGCCCAAGATGGAGCTCGCCCCCCAAGTGATCTCGGAAGCCGCCTAAGAGGGAGCTCGCCCACCAAATGGTTTGGGCTGCTTTGAGAGAGCTCGCCCACCAAATGGTTGGAGCTGCCGAGATGGAGCTCACCCAAGATGGAGCTCGCCCCCCCAAGTGATCTGAGCTCGCCCAAGAGGGAGCTCGCCCACCAAATGGTTTGGGTTCGCCTGAGAGAGAGCTCGCCCACCAAATGGTTGGAGCTCGTCCGAGATAGAGCTCGTCCGAGATGGAGCTCGCCCGAGATGGAGCTCGCCCGCCAAACGGTTCGAGCTCACCAGCCGAGCTCATTGTCAAACAGCCATAATTCGAGGTGGAGCTCGCATACCAAGTGATTTGAGCTCCCCCAGGGTTGAACTCGTTTGGTGATCTTTTACATGAGCTCTACAAGACGCAACATAAAACTGCATCGCATTCATCAAGGGCTAAAGACAATACATTCAAACAAAGTTATGACGACACATGCAAACAGAAGTTGTAACAGAAACGTCTGGAAACCTAAGCAACGTCAAAGACCTAACCGGCGCGCGGCTACCTAGATTCACTTTCAAGACGCCTAGTCGCTGTCAGAATCTTCGCTCGTAGAAACCCAGGGGTCCTTCTTCAAGCGCCATTTCAAACGCCGAACGGTCTTGCGAAGAGCGCGGCACTCGAGGCTCCACACATCCCTATCACGGTCCAGTTCCCGCTGAGCCATCGATTGATTGAGGACGATGCCCTCAAGCATTTCTTCGCCAATGTGCCAGCTCGGGCAGCGGGCGAATATGCGAGCTCCTCCAGGATGACCCCGCTGGGTCAGCCTCGACGGTCTCGCGGATCTCAAAGACTTGACAGGGGCACTTCGCCCAGCAACGGCGGCGCAGCCATGGGTTTGCCAAGAGAAAAGAAGAAGATGAGGGGGTGGCGAAAAGGTGGGGAAAATGATCCACCATGTATAGCCCCTTCCAAGTTGGTGATGGGACCTAACAAAGAGGCTACATCCTAGCCTCAAAATCCGGTCAAAGCCTCGTGAGAGAGCCGAATCAAGAGAGCGAATCAAGCCTCCTCGAAATACAAGCTCGCCCGACCCATGGCAGGCTCACCTAATGATGGGCTGGCCCCAACCTTGAGCTTTCTAAGGCTTGGACTCACCAGCGGATTGAGCTCGCCTAAGGCTTGGACTCACCCAAGCGGATTGAGCTCGCCTAATAATGAAGTTAGCTCGAGTTTTCATCAAACCCTCTCTCATAAAACTCAGCCCAACCACTGCAATCGAAGGCGCTCGAGACATTGAAGAGGTAAACAAACACAAAACCGCATTCATCAAGTGATTTAGAGACAATACATTTGAACAAAGTTATGACAACACGTTCAAAGAAACAAAAATGTCTCAAAACCGAGGCGAGTTCCTAACTAGTCGGGTACGCCTAACACCGCGGAACGGCTAGTCAGCCTTGAGAGAAGCTAGCTCCTTCGCCCGGTCCGCCCGAACTTGAGACTCCGCATCCTTCTCAAGTTTCTCCTCGGAGAGTGCAGCGACGGAAGCCTCCTCTTCGCGATGTAATGCGTGGAGGACTTGCAGCTCTTTTGTAAAAGCACGATGGACGCTGGCACTCTCCCATTGAAGGTCCTCCGAGGGGTAAGCCCCCGTCTCGCGCAAGCTGGCACTCTCTCCACGAAAATTAGCGACAATCGCCTCGCCCAAGAGATGCTTTCGGCTTCGAGCTGTCTCAAGATTATTCGACTCGAGCCTCCCTATGAGGCGCCACGACATTACGCCGTCATCAAAACCAACCTCTCCAAATGGTTCACAAGGCTCTCCCATCAAAAGCTTCCTACACACAAGATACGAAGTGCCACTAACACCGAACCTCCCTAAGCGGCTTACTAGGGGAGGGTGGAAGGCAGTGAGCGTTCCCCATCCGGTGTCGATAGCAGTGACCACCTGTTTTAGAGCGTTCTCCAACTGCTGAAGGACACCCCTCACCGTACTGGGGTCAGGATCGGCAGACCCCTGGCCCGGAACAATTGCAGTGAGAGGTTGAATCCGGGGGAGGGGTCCGTCATGGTCAAAGGGCAGCTTCCATCCGTGACCTCCAATACTGGCTGGATCAGGGAAGCCAGACTTACACTGTGGCTGGGGGGTGTACGACCAAGTAGGCGTGGGTTCAGTTCGCTCTTCCCCCTCATCATCAGAAAGCACGATGGGTTCAGAGTCTGAAGGCCTAGCCCGGGAAGGGCCTCTCTTACGCGCCAACTCCTCAAAGCGGTCCGCTTCCTCAGCAGTTAGAGGCCTCTTCCCGGAAGATCTCAAATTGCGAGACCTACCAAGGAGGATGTCACGCCCCGCTTCCCAAAATACCCGGAAGCGGTACGTGAACAAGCCCGCGACGTATTAGGTTGAGGAGAAATACGAATAAATAAAAAAAACATTTCTTCTCAATCTAATATGCCAAGCGTCAAGTAATAATAATAAGAATCACAGTCACAGATCCCAATCACAGCCAGTAAGAATAAATAAACATCCAGAACAGGAAGTACATATCACCAGAATAGAATAACATCCCAGACTATAAAAGAGTCCACATGTCTGAAACAATACATGTAGCTAAAGAAACTAGAGAATCATAAAACAAATGTCAACTGGGCTAAAATGGAAATACTGAAAGAAGTCTAAGGTTCATCAAACTACTAAAAATAAAAGAAAACTAAGCTTCAACTCGATCTACTCCGTCGTCTGGAAGGTTCTCCTGCTGAGAAAACTCCGGCTCAAGTGTGACTGCATACTGGACCTGTCCGTCATCTAAATCTGACGTACACCAAGAGAATGGAGACGCACGTATAACACACTCCAGAAGATCCCACAAGCAATAGCGGAATAATAATAACACAAGCGAATGCAAGTAATCGAAATTGCATCGATACACATATAACAATACGATTAACCATCCATGTAAAGATCCGAATGAGATTAATATTAAGAAATCTACAAGCGAGGCGTGATGCGTCGGCGACATAATCAAACAAGGAAACCCTCATGTATATACCATATGTCTCGAATTGTAAATAACTAAATATTAACCCCAAACTATACGGATGGAACATACAACTGAATAAGCATCAACATGTCCAACTCATGTGTTCTAGCTGTCTAGCCATCCTATAATGTGTCTCGGTCTATATCTCACAATAGTCGAAGTTCATATTATTAGGATAGCGGCGGTTCATATTCCTCTGGCGCATCCAATTTTCGGATTTACTTGGCCCGAGGACTATTACACTGGACTGCTTGTCCTGACACGCAGACTCGTGACTAAACGATTTCATCGCCACGCGGAAAACAAGATCATCGCCCAACAAACAAAATTTCAAGTGCTAAACAAGATCACTTGGCACGGTCCGAAGATACATAAAGACCACATCGAATACATGAACCAAGACTTTCCCATCCCACGGTCTCGTGTAACAAGTCAACGATACCGATATATCAAACGGGTTCACCTCCTAAGCGAGTCAACACACACATGTCACTAAGTCATGTTCATGACAAACCAAGTCCCTAAGTCATGAACTACTACGGTTGGACACAACAAGACTCTTTATAACTACAATTAACATGTCATATGTGCAATTGCTCTCGTGTCGGTGTCGTGTATCATGAGCGATAGCGTGAATAACTATCAACAACGGTACAATATGAAAATGCGAAATAGGAGGAGTTAAACACATGAAATGGCGTAGTTTTCAACATAAATTCCCATAAAATCCTTTAAACTAATTCTCGACATATTTATCCAATATCTCAAAAATATCTTCTCTTTAATATTATTTATGAGCGGTAACTATTTTCTTTTCATAAAACACCTCTATTTCTTTTCTTTTTCAACAAAGCCTCTTAAAATTATTTCAAAAATTCTTTTTCTCCCAAATAATTTCTTTTTATCATAACAATTACTTAAAATACTTTTTATTCCAAAATAAATTATTTTCACCAAATAATTTCTTTAAAAATAATTTTCGTAATTATAATAAATACTAGAAATATCCTAAAATACATTCTTACTTTCAAATATACGAAATTAATCATAGATCCATTCGACCTATCCAATCATCACGGATAATTTTATACTACCTAATATTCACCAAATATGTAATTGTTAGCTGCGCATATGATATCAAACCAAACGAATCGAACTATACATATACGAAATAATTCATAAATAATCTAAAATATAAAATAATGAAGTCAACTGCATCGGATCTTGCTTATTGGATATCGCCGAATGAATCGACGCGGCTCTACCGCGATTTCTGGGCAGTGGACCGCTGGTCGTGCGCATGGCTGGTCGATGGCGAGGGAGGTGAAGGCTCGAGGCTAGGGGCGACGAGGGAGGAGGAGGTCCGCCGACGACGGGGAGCTCATGGGTGAAGGGCTCGGGGAATGGATGGGGTTCGGACGGCGGGAGGAGGGCAGTGGAGGGTGGCGGAATGGACTGGCAGGAAGGAAAGGTGGAGGAGAGGGGTGGAAGGTGGATCTGGAATGGATCTGGATCTGGCGGTGGAAGGGATGGTGGAATGAAGGGTGGAGGCTGGAAGGGTGGATGGCGGCTGGGCTGATGGGAGGCCGAGGGAGGGGCTGGAGGAGGGCGGGCGACAAGTGGAGGGCGGAGGCGGGTGAGAGGGGGAGTCTGGATGGCACTAAGAGAGAGAGAGAGAGAGAGAGAGAGAGAGAGAGAGAGAGAGAGAGAGAGAGATGTACTGGGGTAGTCAGTTTTTTGAAAAGAAAATAACTAATATATATATAGGGTTAGGTTAGGTTAGGTTTAATATTACAATATAATAATTAGAAAATTAATTATTATAATGATAAACGCACTTATACCAAGCTCAGTTTATAAAATCATAAATAATATCAATAATCAAGATTATGACTAAAGTATTTACCGAAATTATTGAATTTATAATGTAGCTAAATCATAAACATAAATATAAAGCTCTATTTTGAATTAAGTAGAGAATCACGAAAATTTGAAAAATATTAATAATACCTTTAGAAAATAATATTTAATTTTTAAATACTAAAAATAATATTTAATATTTAAATACGGAAAAATAACATTTAATATTTAAACACTAGAAAATACTATTCAACTTTTAAATGCTAGAAAATAATATTTAATATTAGAAAAGCAATATTAGAAGATCGTGTCGAAAAATATTAGGAAAATAATACTAGAAAAATACGTCACAGAAAATATTAGAAAAATAATGATCGAAAATTCACGGGTGTTACATCCTACCCCCTTAAAACAAATTCGTCCTCGAATTAAGACAACCCAAAGACGAGATATGGATTAAGTGAAGGGTAATGAACCACAACCTAAAGTTAACAAATCTAGAAGCGATAATATAAAGAACAAAATTATGCTAACGATAACAAGTTAGATACAAACATAACAATTCAAGGCTAAAGACAACAAACAAAAAGTAAATGCAACATTTAGTGACTAAAGTTAACAAATCTTGAAGCGATAATATAAAGAACAAAATTATGCTAACGATAACAAGTTAGATACAACCATAACAATTCAAGGCTAAAGACAACAAACAAAAAGTAAATGCAACATTTAATGACTAAAGTTAACAAACCCCAACATAAGGGTAAAAATAATATATAAGACAAACAATTTAATGACTTAAGATGACAAACCTCGATAAAAATAAAAGTAAAGATATCACAATTAAAGCGAGGATAATAACCGTATCTTAAGGACAACAAGTTAAAAGGTGGTAAGGACTTAGGTGTTAAAATTTAACACAAAACTATCAAAATAAAATAACTCAAATAAGCAAAATTTCATTTCCAAAAGGTAGCAAACCTTGACCAAAATATACAAAATCTAAAGTGTAAACAATACTAAAAGAACACAACTATGTCAAAGGTAACAAACTTCTACACAAATGTATCTGAGCTCAAAATAATATCGATTATGCTAAAGGTAACACTCTTTTAGAAGTGAAACAATACATATAATAAAAACATGCTAAAGGTGTAAACTTATAAAGAAAATATCAATTTATAACTATAAGTAACAAAGTTTAAAACGAATATAACAATTAATGGTTAAAAGTTATAAATTTCAACAAAAGGTCATAAGATAGAGGTAAGGACTATGGCAAATGATCTAAAAGACCAGCGACAACTAAGCCAAAATCATAACCAAAGATAACAAACCTCAACTTAAGGATACTAAATCTCAACTCAACGATACCAAAATCTAAAATAAAAGTAAAAATAAAAATATCCTGGCATTTGTAACAAGTGTGTGGTAGACAACCCTTCAATGAAAAGAATTTATAGCTAGTAATAGTTAATAGTTAGAGTTAACAAGGTCCAACAAGGTAGTAATTTAAGATTAAAGGTAACAAGGTTCAAATCAAATTTGACAATTTCAACTCAAAGTTAACAAATAGGAAATAAGCATAACGGTTAAGCCAAAATTAATAGCTAAATGTGACAATTTCAGTAAATGTAACAATGCTTATCCGAAGGTGACAAAATTCAAAATAAAATATACTTTAGTCCAAAATATCAAATAAAAATTTAAAGGTAACACAATTAGTTAAAAATGTTCATGTTAAAGTTTGACGAACCAAGATGTAGAACAAAATGGAAATGTAAGAAATAAAGGCAATCAAACTTACGCTAATAGTAGAAAGTACACAAGCTATCAATTAATCATTTCATGTTTGTATATCAATTATAGGGTGTTATATCAATACAATACGTACAAATATGTATGTAGTACTTATAAATCGTAAAATAGTGTCAACATACTTTGACCAAAATAAATAAACATATTGTAGCCAAAGAAAAATCAATAAAATACATATATTGGAAATTAAATCATGCAAATCAATACAACATGTCGTTAAACATATAAAATCCATATTAAGCTGCAAAACATAATTCTCATCACCAACATACATAGATAAAAATATATATAAAATCAATAATGTTTATTAATTTTAATTGAACATGATTATTTATCAAATTAATAAGGAAGCATATATAATCAAGCAATTAAGATTTACACAATCAAAAAGTATTTACGAATCTTATATATATATATATATATATATATATATATATATATATATATATATATATATATATATATATATATATATATATATATATATATATATATATATATATATATATATATATATATATATATATATATATATATATATATATATATATATATGCATAAAATAAATTAAGTATATAAATCAGAATAATAACATAGTCTAAAATATTCAATATAGCACTATGTGTGATAAATAAAATATTGTAATAACCGACGAGAAAAGAGAGCTATAGGAAGAGTATATAGTCGCGAAACGATGGGATAACAAACAGTGAAAAGCTCCGGGGTCCAAAAGTGATAAAGCAGGAACGGAAGAAACAAGAACCTTGCCTAATGCGGACAAGATAAATACGACTAACTTAGTACTCTGAAACATATCCTATCATGGTTGTGGAGAAAGGACGGGAGTCAAATTCATTCGAGGGAGAACAAGGACATCGAAGTCAAAATCAAAGTCAAAATTGGGTAAGATAGGGACTAAAATATAACTTACAGGATAATGGTCAAATATAGTCTTACGGATGAAATAGTGATACGCATCTAAATTATTTATCTTATTCTTACTGTGAAAACTCGAAACTGTGAACTGAGATTGTGACTAGACCTGAGCAGTCTGATTCGGTCTGAACCTGCATGGGCCACCACCAAAAACCTGTCATGCCCCGCTTCCCAAAATACCCAAGCGGTACGTGAACAAGCCCGCGACGTATTAGGTTGAGGAGAAATACGAATAAATAAAAAAATATTTCTTCTCAATCTAATACGCCAAGCGTCAAGTAATAATAATAAGAATCACAGTCACAGATCCCAATCACAGCCAGTAAGAATAAATAAACATCCAGAACAGGAAGTACATATCACCAGAATAGAATAACATCCCAGACTATAAAAGAGTCCACATGTCTGAAACAATACATGTAGCTAAAGAAACTAGAGAATCATAAAACAAATGTCAACTGGGCTAAAATGGAAATACTGAAAGAAGTCTAAGGTTCATCAAACTACTAAAAATAAAAGAAAACTAAGCTTCAACTCGATCTACTCCGTCGTCTGGAAGGTTCTCCTGCTGAGAAAACTCCGGCTCAAGTGTGACTGCATACTGGACCTGTCCGTCATCTAAATCTGACGTACACCAAGAGAATGGAGTACGTCAGCGTGTATAACACACGGCAAGATCCCACAAGCAATAGCAGAATAATAATAACACAAACGAATGCAAGTAATCAGAAATTGCGATCGATACACATATAACAATACGATTAACCATCCATGTAAAGATCCGAATGAGATTAATATTAAGAAATCTACAAACGAGACGTAGTACGTCGAGCGACATAATCCAAACAAGGAAACCCTCATGTATATACCATATGTCTCGAATTGTAAATAACTAAATATTAACCCCAAACTATACACGGATGGAACATACAACTGGGAATAAGCATCAACATGTCCAACTCATGTGTTCTAACTGTCTAGCCATCCTATAACAGGTCTCGGGTCTATATCTCACAATAGTCGAAGTTCATATTATTGGATAGCGGCGGTTCATATTCCTCTGGCATCCAATTTTCGGATTCTGATCGAGGACTTCTGGCAATCGACTCGGCTTGTCGGACACAAGCGGACTCGGTGACTAAGCGATTTCAGCCCGCGTGCGAAAACAAGATCAGCGGCCCAACAAACCCGGCCCAGTCGCGAAAACAAGATCACTTGCGCAGTGCGGAAGATACATAAACGGCCACATCCGAATACATGAACCAAGACTTTCCCATCCCACGGTCTCAGGTAAATCAAGTCAACGATACCGATATATCAAACACGGGTTCACCTCCTAAGCAGGTCAACACACACATGTCACTAAGTCATGTTCATGACAAACCAAGTCCCTAAGTCATGAACTACTACGGTTCTGGACACAACAAGACTACGAATAACTACAATTAACATGTCATATGTGCAATTGCTCTACGTGTCAGTGTCGTGTATCATGAACAGTAACGTGAATAACTATCAACAACGGTACAATATGAAAATGCGAAATAGGAGGAGTTAAACACATGAAATGACGTAGTTTTCAACATAAATTCCCATAAAAATCCTTTAAACTAATTCTCGACATATTTATCCAATATCTCAAAAATATCTTCTCTTTAATATTATTTATGAACGGTAACTATTTTCTTTTTCATAAAACACCTCTATTTCTTTTCTTTTTCAAAGAAAGCCTCTTAAAATTATTTCAAAATTCTTTTTCTCCCAAATAATTTCTTTTTATCATAACAATTACTTAAAATACTTTTATTCCAAAATAAATTATTTTCACCAAATAATTTCTTTAAAAATAATTTTCATAATTATAATAAATACTAGAAATATCCTAAAATACATTCTTACTTTCAAATAGCGAAATTAATCATAGATCCATTCGACCTATCCAATCATCACGGATAATTTTATACTCTAGAATATTCACCAAATATGTAATTGTTAGCTAGCATATGATATCAAAGTACAAGCTGAACTATACATATCTGAAATAATTCATAAATAATCTAAAAATATAAAATACGAGTCAGCGGTATCGGGATCTTGCTTACGAGGATATCGTCAAATGAATCGGCGTGGCTCACTGCGATTTGAGGCGGTGAGCAAGCAGGTCGTAGTGCGTCGCGAAGGTCGATGGCGAGGGAGGTGAAGCTGCTCGAGGCTAGGCTGAGGAGGAGGAGGAGGCTGTCGACGACGGGGAGCTCGGCGGTGAATAGCGGCTGGGGAGGTCAGCCGGGAATCTGGCGTGGAGGAGGAGGACGCAAAGCGGACTCTTCAAATCGTAACAACAACGATCAAAAAAAGGCAAAGGAAAGAAATCGTGAACAAACAAAGAATGAGATCAATCGATGTCGACTAAAGAACAACAGGAAGGATCAGATCGACAAATTAAAGAGACAACAACATAAACAAAGACAACAACAATGGAAAATGGAAGAACAGAAAGAAGATCATGGCAATGTTCAAAGGAAACAAAGGAAAGTCGTGGAATCAATGCAAATCGGCTGGAACTCAAACGCTGATGGAGATGAGGCGGCGGCCGGCGGCGACTTGGGCGTCGGGGGTGGAGGCTGGAGGGGAGGGGCGCGGTGAGGATGGCGGCGATGCGGTGTGGGTGGAGTGCGGGTGAGAGGGGCGAGTTCGGATCTGAGCACTAAGAGAGAGAGAGAGAGAGAGATGTACGGGGGTAGCTGGGGTTTTTTTTTGAAAAAGAAAAATAACTAATATATATATAGGGTTAGGTTAGGGTTAGGGTTTGGCTATATTACAATATAATAATTAGAAAATTAATTATTATAATGATAAACGTACCAGATACCAAGCTCAGGTTTATAAAATCATAAATAATATCAATAATCAAGATTATGGTGAAAGTATTCTAGAAATTATTGAATTTATAATGTAGCTAAATCATAAACATAAATATAAAGCTCTATTTTGAATTAGTAGAGAATCTGAAAATTTGAAAAAATATTAATAATACCTTTAGAAAACAATATTTAATTTTTAAATACTAAAAATAATATTTAATATTTAAATACCAAAAATAACATTTAATATTTAAACACTAGAAAAATACTATTCAACTTTTAAATGCTAGAAAATAATATTTAATATTAGAAAAGCAATATTAGAAGATACGTGTCGAAAAATATTAGGAAAATAATACTAGAAAAATACGTGTCGAAAAATATTAGGAAAATAATACTAGAAAAATACGTGTCGAAAATTCTGGTGTTATAGAGGACCTCCTCTCGGTACAAATGCGAGAAGATAGTGTTAGTAACGTCAACCCGTAAAGACGACGCGGTGTCGCCGTTGCCATGAAAGAAGAAGCCACGCAGCGAGCCAATAAAGCTCGCTTCACCGTAAGCTCGGCCAGCAGGCAAAACTCGCCTGACAAACCCGCTCGCCGGAAGAGAGTGACCTCGCCTGGGTAGGCAAAACCCGCCTGAATATCAAGACTTCGCCTGAGTAGGCCAAGCCCGCCCCAGATGAGTGAATAATGTTCTTCTCATCGGAACTTACCAGAGGGAGTTCGAGCCGCAGCGGCGGTGGCAGCGACGACGTCGGCATCGCCCGAGGAAGAAGGAGCGGTCCTCCTTCCTTTTGACGCAGTCTTCTTGAAGGCCATGGCGATAGTTCTGGTTTTCTTTGTGGAAACACGAATGGAGAGAAGTGAGTGCAGTAGTCCCTCGACGGAAGAGGAGATCCTCTCTTATAGAGCGATCTCAACGGCTGAGATTCAGTAACTCGCTCGATCAGAACGCTCGTAACGATCCGATTCGACAGTTCAAATCGAACGGCCATGAATGAGGCGGGACGGTTAGCATTCCGCACGAGCGGCCAAGATTTGACGGTTCAAAGCACGATCTCTCACCTAAACAACGAACGAGATTATAGCGCCGCTAAATCAATGGCTCAGATCGCATGCATGAAAACGAGGCGTCGCTCGCCAGACCACATTCAATATGATCTGACACGCACGCACCGCCTTAGCTAGCGAACGAACGTATGGCCTATCTCGCCTGCCGAATAGCGTGAGCTCGCCCGAAGCACGAGTTCGCCAAAACCTCGCCAGAGCCGTCCGAAGAGCTCAAACCATACGAAGATGGTTAGATGCGCCCAGACGCGTGGCCAAGCCTGTTCATTCAAAGTGTTTCAGACCATATCCAAACTTGATTTAGGTCTGAAAACTTTGAAGGGGGTCTTGTAGGCGGGAAAAATTGCCAACCCCGCCAGTCAAAGAGATGAGCTCGCCTGCACGAGCCCAACAGCTTATTGGGCGAGTTCGCCTAAAACCGCTTGTCCAACAAACTCGCCCGCACGAGGTTGTCCCGCTCGTTGAGCTCTCCCAGAGCTCAAAAGCCGCTCGCCCACACAAGGTCACCCCACGCGATGAGCTCGCCCACATGAGTCCAACGCCGCCATCACCAACCTTGTTCTGTGCCGGCACGCCAGCAAGGGTTCGCCGCACAACGAGCGCACCCACACATCGGGTCCACCGGTTGGCCCCGCTTGTTCAGCAAGCTCGTCTGAACAGTTAGAACAACTCTCAAGCTCGCCTACTCGCCTGACTGAACGGTGCCAACGGCGGCTTGGAGAAGTGGGCCCACCCACTTTCTACATCACGGGTGATGATGAGACAAACTCTCATCAACCCTATAGCGGTCACATCCCGCAGCTAGAGGGCATGGCGCCCCTCACCTATTAGTGGTCACATCCCACGAGTCAAGGAGAGGACCAGTCGCTTGTCAAAGCCCGCCCGATTGGGAGAACTCGCCTATGCAAGTTCAACTACCGCGACGCCGCTTACTTAACCGAAAGACGCCCACAAGAGGCCCGCCAGTTGACCTCTTTCGGCAAACTCGCCTGCAAGCTCGCATGAGCACTCGGAAGGCTCGCTTGCTCACCCACTCTGCACATCCTGAGTTATGATAAGGCATGGTCCTTATCACCTCATCAGGGGTCACATCCCACAGTTAGAGAGGAGTATGGTACCCCTTAACTGTCAGTGGTCACATCCCACAAATCAAGAGGGTGGCCTATACCACCCCTTGATCTATATATAAACCTCCTTGGCAACAAGGAAAGGGGGCTGGCAACAAGGTTGTAAAAACCACTGCTGAGAAGGAAAGAGCAAGCAGAAAAATTACTCTCTTGCTCCATCGACTCAGTTCTGAGCAAATGCTTGGATTGTTGAAGTAGGCTCCATCTGAACCCTCAAATTTGGAGGCTCTCGAGCTCTTTGCAAACTCTTGCATAGTAGCCCCGTCCAAGCAAGCTAGGGTAGAACCGAACTCAACCGTGCCGGAGCTTCTACTGCGTGCTGAAGCCCGACCGCGACGTCGATCGGATCGTCCAAGGGAAGCGAACTCGGCTCGAGCATCGAGGGAGGCGTCCTACCACTACCGACGAACCCACGTTAAACAAGAAGGGCCTTCCCTTCGCTTCTGTTGTAAAAAGACCTATTCTTGATTTGTAAACAAGCAAATTCAAATCCGAGATAGTATTTTTACACCAAACAAGGTTGCAGCATCAATTGCAATGGTGGTGTTCGTGGTGATGCCTTGTAATGGTAGAGAGGAGCAAGAAAGGAGGGGAATAAAAGGGGTGGAGGGGAATAAAAGTTTTTGTAACAACTTTTATTAGGATTCAAACTAGATGACATAAAATTGCTACCCATCACTAAGGAATAAAATGCACATAAAACTTTAGATACACCTGAGCATTCGGTCGGTCGGTCAGGTTTCGACCAAAAATTTGACAACCGAATTGCATTGACCCTCTAAAGGAAACCGAACTGTACCAAAGTCATACGGTTTGGTGTGGTGCGGTCAGTTTACACTGGAAAAGTGGGAATTTCTCCACAACAAGCATCTACCTGCTTATTGAAAATATATTGTGTAGGGATGCTCAAATAAATGAAAAGATCATTTTGTCTTGAATCAAAGTAATAGCATTTGTTTCCTACAGATTCATATTTCACGCTGAACAAATAACAATGATAAATTATAGTGCATTCTTGAACATATGATGATATGAAGGCCTTTCCATTGCACGAGATGTATGAACAACAAAAAAATTACAAAAATGGAATATCATATGTATGAACAACATATGATCATAGTCCATAAATTAGTAGTAGCAGTATTGCAGGCCTTCGAGTCCAACTTGAACGCATTCCTTGTGAACAAGAAATGCTTGAAACCATAACGTGGATGCTCTTCCCGTCTACTACAAATATATGAAGAAGGAGAGGTGAAAGAAAGTGAACTATTGTCGAAGGACAATAGAGAAATAGATTATTTAGAAGAAGAATGGGGTAGCGGTTCTCTTTGGATATTTGGAGAAGAGGAAGGTGAATGGATCCCTTTTCTTTTGTTATTTCGTAAACAAATAAAGAAGGTGACAGCTTGTAATTGGTTGGGAACCAATATCACGTGGAGGCGCTAATACAGGAGTCGGTCAGTTCGGGTGAAAACTAACTTAAAAAGATTTAACCGATCTAAACCGGCTTCTTTGTGGAAACCGAACCGAATTGCACCAAGTCGGACTGTTCGGTCGGTTTGTTCGGTTCGAGCTATAGTTTTCTCAACCTTAATGATACGTCAAAATTCTCAGGCATTTGTGTTCCAAATGCAACTTATGAGTGATTCCCTTTTCAAATGATTAAACAAAGTACCCTCTAATTTTCCTTCAAGGTTGTACTCGTCAAAGGTACTAAGTCAGATTATGAGGATTTCTATCTTTTATAAATATAATAGAAACAATTGGTGCTCGAGAGATATATATTTTTGAATTTGAGTTTGGAGTTTGAGGATAACTTAGGAGCTACTGCTAGTTGAGTAAAGGTAACAACAATGTTAACAAAGATGGTCTCTTTTACTTCAAATCATTATTACCATTACAATACACTAAAAAACTTATGCTGATGATTTCACGTGAACAATTCAATTAAGCCAACCACATCCCTTTGTTGTTGGTTGATCCTTCATCTTGAGATAAATGATTGGCATTTTAAATTTTTCGAGATTACTTTAGCAATCGTACGTTTTAGACCATTAGCATGTTATGTGTAGATGAATGCTAAAGAACATGCAAAAAAATAAATTCATGCAATAAAGGGTAATCGAGAGTTTTGTGTTGCAATGAAGGATTAAAGGATCTTTATCACAACCCTTGTATTGCAATGAAGGAGGGTCAAGGAGGATATTTGTCTTCATTCTGTTAGGATTTCTACATTTCCTCAATAAGTGTGAAGAGTGCATTAGTGTGTGGAATTGGAATTTGGGGAGAGATTCTTAATTTTGTACGTCCTTTAAGCTTTAGTGGGTTCATCTCCGTCTCTAGTGGGCATGAGTTATAGTGCTAAAGCACATTATATCTTATTTTATTTCTTGTGCTTATTCTTTATGACATCTCAATGGTCTTTTGTTTATTTTGATCTAGACTTTCGTTGCATGTTTCAATTCACAACTGATGTGATAGACTCAAAGATAAGATATTTTCAAGAATGTCTAAACATTTTATAAGAAACTCTCTATGACAGACAATAATGCCCAATAACAAATATGAATACAAAACACAAAAAGCAAGATTTTAGTTATACATTAATACCGAAGACTTGTTAGGAGCTCATTGAGTTTAATGATGCTTGTCTTATCCCCATGTAGGAGAAAAGATTATGATTTCAACTTATGTGTCGTGTTTTCAAGATAATAGTTGATATCAAGGTCATATCATCATTAACTTATAGAAACATATTCGAAGCACTAGGTTACCCAGTCTCCAAGATGTAAAGAGTAGCCTTTTCAAAAGAACGGTCTCGCAACTATAGTGAGTAATAAATATGTTCTTTAGATGAAAATAAATTATTGTTCTGTTATTTATTAGGTTATAAATCCAATCTTGTGAAAGTTTATTAAGAAGATGATGAAACTCGACGTAGAACCATAAAAATATCTGTATGTTCTATTTGCATGGCAATCATAATAATGAATTAATAATGATACAAAGTAATGCACTTGCAATTTGGTAAAGCTTGGATCTCATGGCAATATATTGTAGCTTGCCCATTAATATCACTAATATACTGTTCAAATTGACCTCATTTCTAACAAAATGGACTATTATATAGATGTTAAATATAATCTCTTACTTTCATAAGAGTTTTATATATTCTAAATTTGCTTTCTTCTTATATTTTTCCTTTCGTAAAACTTTCTATAGATCTTCCTAATATTTGTATATATAAAAGGTATTACCTTGTCAATGATTAACAAACAATAAATTTATTTTCTTAACATGATGTCAGAGCCAAAATCCTAGCCTTAAAGAATCCCTCTTCTTTCTAAACTTTGAGGCTATCGAGGGGATGTCATCGCAAGTAGGGGTCGAAAGGAACCAAATAATTAACAAATAGTTCGATAGACGTTACTCATATAAGTATTCGGTTATCTTCGATTCGGCAATCCATTTAATAGAAACAAATATATTTTAATTTTTGGTTCATAAACGAATAGAATTTAACCAAATGTATATTCATAAATCGTTTGATTATTAAATATTTGTTCATGTTATTTTAGTTCCATGATTTAATTTATTACAAATGATATTTGTCTTTTGAACTCTACAATTTTATTCCTATAAAAATTGGAAGTAAATCAACAATACACAAAGTGGAGAGTATATATATCCAAAACAATCATAAAATAATATTAAAAGGAAAAAGCTACATGTCGTAAGCTTCAAACCACGGCCATCACTTTAATAGCCTAAAGCTTTAATTATTTGGGCTAATAAGCATGCATAAATATTTAATGAACCATCACCTATATATTCAAATTGTACTCGAATATCACTCTCTGATATTCATATCAAATTATATTTGATTTCTAAGACATCAAATTGATTGAATGTGCATTCAAATATCCTAGTACTCAATTTGATTTCAGTTTGTTTCCACCCTTAGTCGCTAGCTCTATCTATGTGCTTTCTTTGCTACCTTGTGTTACTAGCTCTATATATGTGCTCTCTCTTTGCTACCTCATAGCCTTGATAGATCCCAGCCTCATCTTTTTCAGATTCGTCGTCCAACATTTTTCAATTGAAAAAAAACACAACCGCACCCTTATTACCCCTCGCCATCGTCACTAACTTTATATGTGCCTCATCCCCAAAGTTAATTAGTTGTCATCTATGTTGCACAATACTAATGTGATTATGAGACATGACAAATTTGTAAATGGAAACGTACATGGACATGAATATATATGTATATACATATGCAACTTGAAATTAATATTTTACATGAGATTGATTTTGTTTTCATATTCACATGTTAAGAAAACTAAAATTCCTATAACTTTTTATGTTTCTTTATTAAATAGATTCTAAATTGGAAACCGCTTATTTTTTACTGGTTATCTAAACGACCTTTTAAATCGTAATTTTGATTTGGATATGGGTTTAAATGAACCTATCTCGTGTTTAGTGAGTTGTAGGAAGTGGATGTTAAGTGTAAGATATACATCAAAGAAGTGTATGACAAATATTTTACACTAAAAGATATGCTAAACAATTGAGTACACATCTGAATAAATATATGCACATTTTTAAGGCACTCAAACGAGTATTGGAGTCGGGCAAGGGTACGAGAAGTGTCGGACACAGATATGAGAACCCAAATGAGGTGTCATGGTCACTTCTGTTGTCATCATTATTAATTTCCACTAGTAAATTGCAAATATTCCAATCCGACGAGATCGTCTCCCCCTTCCATCGTAGTGGCCTAGTACACGCACTGCGATGAAATCTCATTGCATGCAATCCTCTTTCTAAGAAATCACTAGTCGACTCTTCTCATGCTCAATCCTGGCCTATCCAAACTCTTCTTGTGCTTGAATTTGATTGATCGTAGAACATTCACTAACTACCACTCTTTTTCCTCATGTGCGTGAGCCTCCACCGAGCATGCCTAAACCCCGCTTCATTCAGCCGCCCTTCTCTACTGAGTTATAGCCGCTTGGACTCTGATCTAATTGCTTACCTCAACTTCTTCAAACGCAGACTTCACTTTAATAACGTCGAGCTTCTCCTCATTGGCGTCCCATGGAACACCGTCTCATCCTCTGGTCTCTCCTCCTCAAGTTGTCGACCTCTACAAAGTCCCCTGTAGTCATATCGACTATTTCGGCTATAAATCTTGTCTAGTTCTTTGCAAAGAGTGCATTGTTTGTTGGTCACATCATCAACCATTGATATTTCTTTTCTTAACAATATCGTTAAAGATGTTACCAACAATTTTGTGGAATACAGAATTTAGTTGTTGAACACACTCTTAAATAATAAGAAGATTGCCTTGCATTTTAGGAGTATAGACCACTATTTTTTTAGTATGGATACCATTTAAAAACTTAGTTCTTGTGTCAAATTGGAAAGCAAATGAATATGGCATTGTGTTGGGAATGATTTGCTTCATTATTATGCATTTAGCTAAAATTTGCATGGATATACAATTTGTTCCCTGAGCATGAATTGTTTCCAGTCTCATGTTAATAGGATGCACTGAACAGTTTTAAGAGATTCTAAACCAACGTTAATGTTAAGATTGTTTCCTCTTTTTTTTTCTTTCTTTCTTTTTTTTTTTTTTGAGTAAAAGGTGGAGTTAGTAAGAGCATAATGAAATAAGTAAGACCCGATCTTTCTACACCAAAATGCCATGGAGAGAACATTTGTAGGAAGAAGAGAGGGAGGGAGATGTTCTAAGTAGTGTCTTAACCTCTACTATCCTTGAGATTGTAATTGCATAACTTATTTAATTTATCCAAATCCTAGAATAGATTTCTTCATAGCAAGATAGATCAAAAGAACAAAATCAACTCACTTAATGTTCTTTTCTTTTTATCTACTGGAGTATTATATGGTCGTTTCTTAGCATTTGTCATGATCATTTGAGAAATGGTTCGACTATTTCGTGAGCACTAATACCACATATGTTTTCTATTTTATGTATTCCCTTTCTTACTTTAACTGTTACCTTACTATCATCAGCTAGGGTAGAGACATGTGCTTCATATTATTTTTGTACTACCAACATGTTATTGGTTCTCTACGTTGTTAACATTTTAATGTTTTCGCGATGCATAATTGAGATGCACGAAGGAAAAAGGATTGCTAGGATTAGCTTGGTAAATTATTTTACTTTCCTCTTTCATGAGCATAAAGTATCAAAGGGAGGGGGATGGTTTGTCCTTTTCAGCACCCTTATCCTGAATTTTCAGACCATATACGTATATCAATGCAGAGAACCGTAATATGTGGTTATATTCACAAGTAGAGGTACTTCTTTCTTTACCATTTTCTTCTTTTTGAGTATTTTGCTTAATCAAAATTAGGTTTAATGGAAGCAGGAACTAGCAGATACCTCGAAAGTTATAAATAACTTGAAGTTTTTGGAAATATCTTAATTTTGAGTATATTAGATCTATTGTGAATCGGAGCATGCATTAAAATCTAAATCAAAACATACAATGCTCTCGCGATAACGCAAAATACAAACACATGAAAGAAACACAATATATTGGGTGCTTTGTCACCAAAGCTATTGTACCATAAATTTAATCCCCAAAAAGTGATCAATATGTGACGTGTTAGACAAGAGTCGGGCTTGAACCTAAATGGCCGAGCACCACCCTGAGCAGCATGATGGTTACTCTCTTGCTCAAGATTGGTTATTGACAATTCGTATCGATCACTCACGTGTCCATCCATTAGCTACGGAATCTCTAGCAAAGTCGAGCAATATGATTCCCAAATAACGTCTGATTTAGTTTCCTCTCTTCCAAAATCTGTTGCACCGTACTCAGTCCAACCCATCGTCAGATTCAGGATCTCAATTATCTACATCCACACAAAAAACGATCAACTCTTGACCCCCTATCATAACAATTTGAAACCTACAAACCCTAGAATTAAATTTACCAATGATTCTAAGTGCTTGTCGAAGCCAGTGAGCTGATCTTGAATGAAAAAGAGAGCATCAGAAGCAGCGACGAAAGCTCTGTAGTTTCTGAGTACGATTCTTGCGTCTGCCTCCTGATCCTCTCCACATCGATGTGGAGAAGCTATGGTTCCTGCAATTAGAGACAAATGAGATTGGATCAGATCAGATATAGGGTTTGTAGAGATCTAGAGAGAGGGAAGATGGTGAATTACCTTGTGGAAATTTCCAATTATGAAAATTTCCGATTATCAAGTTGACTTTTTTGAAAGTTTGGTGAAACACCAAAAGACCATTTGTTGCTGCCACACCCCTGCCAGTCCGCATCCGGAATTATGGCACTGGATCTGAATTTTTGTGGTTATCTTAAGACCCCTGAGTGGTAGCGGGACAATGGTCGGGTCTTTCTCATGATAGCAACATTGTCAATTCTGAATCCTATCCTTTTCCCAACCATGGTCTTGGTCAGGGAAATATAAAGCTCTACAGTCTTGAGGACTGTTAGCCTGCTTGATACTTCATGAGGTATCATAAGTTAGAGTGGGCCTTTATTAGAAACTACCATAGAATATTGCAAAGATATTAACAATCTCGCTTCATCCCTGGAGGATAATTAATCTTGGAGGATTCCACAAAGATTAGTTATCCTCAAGGAACGAAGCAAGACTGTTAATTTCTTGCAATATTATATGGCAATTTCTTATAAAGGCCCACTCTAGCTTGCAACATCTCGTGAAGCATCAATCAAGTTAATAGACTCAACAAAGTAGAGCTTTATATTTCCATGACCAGGGCCATGGTTTAGAAGAGGAGTTAGAGACGAACCTCTGGCTATCATGAGAAAAAGCCCAGCCGTTGTCTCACGAGCACTCAAAGATCTTCAGATAACCACAAAAATTAGGGTCCGAGGCCATAACCATTGATGCAGACTTGGTGGTGGTGTGATAGCAGTAATGGTCTTTGGTGATTTTGTTTCTCCTTCCTCCTTTTTATAATTGTTGGCGATATGTTCTATGAAAGGAAGGATAATGACAAAATGGTGATACAACCTATGACAGGAAAGAAACCACATGAATTGTTGACCGAAGACAAAGGGCAGGATTGGGTTTTTGAGAAATTAATTTTGTAGGATATTTTGTGGAAGGTAATTAAAAATGATTGCAAACCATTATACATCATATTAAATGTTGACAGTGAAAGTTTTGCTTTAAACCTCACATGGCCAAACTAGATACAACTATAACCTTTAAGGGGTTATGTACATTAGGTTAGTAAAACATTATAGAAAATGGGTGTCGTTTTGGGTGTGGATAAAAGGTATGAACAACTATGTATATGTATGTATAGATAAAAAGAGGAATCCCATTAAAGGAAAGGAGCAACACAATAAGTTGTTGGAATATGGACAAAAGGGATATAATTTCTTTATGGGATATTAGCGTTGAAGACATTTTTGAAAGTTAATTACTCGGAAGATTGTAAAGCATTATATTTTCTTTAAGGATTTTTCTAATGGATGCCCAAAGGCACTAGCTAATATGGATTCAATATTCATAAATTTGGAATCATTCCTAATAATATGCCTTAAGTACATAATGATTCTTTCTCTTCCTTACTTTATTCTTTATTTAAAAATTTGTGGCATTTAATCCACGTTCGATTGTTTCTCTTTTTCTTACTTCCTCCAATGTTTTATTTTTCTCTCTCAAAAATAATTAAGAAGAAAACTCATTTTTTTCCTAGCTAGACTCATCAATTAAAAAGAAGAGATTTAATCCATTACTAATTTTAAGGTAAGTATAATTTAATAAAAATTTATTTTTGGTAATATATCTACATGCGATAATTTATCGAGGATTTTTATAAATAATTATTCATATATTTATTTAAAGATTTTTAATTATGTGTTAATTAGATTCAAACACATAAATAAACATGAGAAAAATGGAGAATCAATTTCAGTAATAGATAGCATTTAAGACATGTAAGGCGTGTTTGGCGACCAGGAAATAAATGGAAAGTGCACCGAAAATTGGAAAGTGGCTCCGCTTTCCATTTTCATCCCTTTTGGCATTTGGTAAGTGAATGAAAAGTGAAAAGTATCACATCAGCATTTTAGCCCATTTCACTTTCTCTAAAAATTGGAGAAAGTGGATGGAAACTGAAGAGAGAGGAGAGATAAAAAAAAAATTTTACGTATCATTTTAATTTTACTTGTCCGCTTGCTACTATTACTTTCCGTGATTATCAAACAGAACAAGAAAAAAGTAAGTGTCATATTATTTGCCACATCACCTTATATCAGATGTTGTGCATGTCAATGATTAAGCAAATCCTATATCCAGCTTTGGGAGTGATGTGCACAATCCTGAAGTAGTTAGGATAGTGCATGCTGTGCATGATCGGGAAAATTCCGTATCCAGATCTGGGAGTGATGTGCATAATTATAAAGTTGTGCATGTAGTTAGGACAGTGCATGCTTTATCTACTTCCTAGGAAACAGAATCAAACTCATCATGGAAGCAGGTTAGTAACAAACAAAAGAAATTATCTCAAATTGGGAATTCTGCAGCTTATGGTAATAGGTTCTCACCTTTAGATAAGCAGAAATGTATTTGTGATCCCTCTAGCATTGGGGAGGGGGGGAATATGCAATAATGAACTTTGCCTTTTGGAATGTCAGGGGGTTCAATAGACCTCCTAAACAGCATCAAGCAAAGTTGTTTATCTTTGAGTATAATATTTCCTTCTTGGCTCTGCTTGAAACCAAAGTAAATAGTGACAAAATACCCATTATTGCTAGGAGAATTACCGCTGGATGGAATTGATTTTTCACTGAAAATGTCTCTGGAATAGGTAGAGTGTGGATTCTCTGGAGTCCTAATATCCTAGATGTACAATGTCTTGCTCTTATTTCTCAGCATATCACATGCTCTATTAACTCCATTGATCGAAGAATCTCCTGTTTCATCTCATCAATCTATGGATCTAAGCAAAGTGACATCAGAAATGAATTGTGGAGAGATCTTCTTGCTTTCATAAACTCATCCCCAACTTCACTTTGGCTCTTATGTGGAGACTTTAATGCTATGGTCTCCAGTGAAGAAAAATTGGGTGGAATTGAACTATTTGAAGCTGATGTCTCTGATTTTCAGAACTTTATTGACGCTGGTTTTCTCGCTCACTTGAAAACAACCGGATGCTTCTACACCTGGACAAACAAACAAGATGCAAGTGCAAGGGTCTGGTGTAGATTGGACATAGCCCTAGTAAATGATGCATGGATTCAAGCATATACAACTAGCCAAGTTGAGTTTCCTACTCCTAAATTCTCTGATTATTCCCCTGCTCTGTTCTCAATCTTTGATGATGTTGCTCAGGGAAAAAATCATTTAAAATTTTCAAGATGTGGATAAAACATCCTGAATATAACTCATTAATCTCTGATGTGTTGAATAAAATGGTGCCACAATGTAAGATGTTCTCATTTTGTTCTAAGCTAAAGATGCTTAAGGTTTGCTTAAGGTTGCTTTCAAGTCCTTCAACAAAAAACATTATCATAATATCAGTGAGCAAGTTCAAAGGGCAAAACACGATGTGGAGAACATTCAAGTTCTACTTCAGAATGATCTTTTAACCTAGAGCTAATGTGCAAAGAGAAAGAGTATATATCTAAATATAATACTCTTCTCAGTCATGAAATCTCTTACTACCAACAAAAAGCAAGAATAAAATGGAGTATTCATGGGGATAAATGCTCTACTTTATTTCACTCAGCTATGAAAGCAAGAAGACATCAAAATAAAGTCATGGTTTTGGACAATGTTGAGGGCGAGAGACTTACTGATCAAGAGGCTATTACACAAGAGCTTATATCTTTCTATAAAGGTCTTATGGGGACATCTGTTCCTACTAGACCTCCAGATATTAATGTAATCCATAATTTGTCTTGCTTATCACATGTTCAATCTTCAAACTTGAAGCAGTTTGTCACAAGGGAGGAGATTAAGCTGGCTGTGTTTTCCATGGCTGATGACAAAGCCCTTGGTCCAGATGACTTCAGTGCATCCTTCTTCAAATCTGCTTGGAACATCATTGGTGATGGCATTTATCAAGCTATTGAGGAGTTCTTTCGTAATGGGAAGCTTTTAAGTATGATTAATTCGACATCTCTCACTCTCATTCCTAAGATCCTCTGTCCTCAAAATGCCACTGATTTCAGACCAATTGCATGTTGTAATTGCTTATACAAGATTATATCAAAAATCTTAGCAAACAGAATTCAATCAGTCATGGGTTATCTTATTAATCCTTCTCAAAGTGCATTTGTGAAAGGGAGACTGATTACTAATAATATTCTATTAGCTCATGAGCTCTCAAAGCATTATGGAAGGAAAAATTTATCACCAAGAGTGATGCTTAATATAGACATTAGGAAAGCCTTCGACATAGTAAATCGGAGCTTTCTTAAATATATGCTTCTTGGTCCTGGTTTTCCAGATAGAATGACAAATTGGATCATGGCATGCATTATATCTCCAAAATTCTCCATATCTCTAAATGGCACTTTACATGGATATTGTTGATGCTCTGAATCTAACAGTCAAAACGAGTTTGAGATTGATGGTGATGGGGATCCGCTTACTCCCCCGACTACCTGGCTCTGAGTTGGGATGTTCTTCCCCCATGTACAAGTAGAAACCCGTGAGAGGACGGGGTTTGTTTCCCCCATTGTACCTCCGACGATCAAGTCAGTAAGTGAGCTTGAGTGGAGAAGAAAATGAACAGTAGGAGTTCTTAAGTGCAGCGTACAGGGGGAGAAATGGCGTACCTTTGCATTGAGACCAGTTCCTCTCTTTGTAGGAATGAGAGAGGGGCAGTTTGGTCACTTCAGGTAGAGTCAACGTTAACTTTACACATGTTAGCTCTTGTGTGGCATGAGTCATCTCTGATTTGATGGGGATGCGATTGATGAGGTATGAATAATGTGTTATAAAGGCCATGTGGCTAGCACAGTGATGACTATGGCAGTACTATTAATTGTGATAGTGACTTGTCGTTGGCGCGGGGCTCGAGGCCAACTACTACAGCAGGTAAGTACTGTAGCGATCGGTACTGTAGCAGTTCGGTACTGTAGCGCCGAGTGCCAAATGTTGGAGGAAGGTCGACTATGACCGCCTTTCGAGTCGATTTATTGTAGCGGTAATCGACCTGTAGCGAGTCTTGTAGCGGGATGACTAACACCGCCTTCGGTCGATTTACTATAGCGGTGAGATCTCTTTCGGTCTTGAATTAGCCTCTTTTGGCGTGAAATTGGACTCCTGTTGGGATTCGCATAGGAAATAATACTTTAAATAATAATATTTTTTTAGGGTCATAACAGCAGGCCCCTTTCACTTGGATTCGGCTTAGGCCGGGCCCGAGTGAAAAATGATCTGCCGCTTTGGTAGATAAGGATTCTAAGGTTGTTGGTGTGGCGAAAAGGGCAGTCTCCTATCTGGTAAGAATAATGACATGTGTAAAGCTAACGCACCTTGTGGTCATGGGTGATGGGAATCACGATTGATGAGGTATGAATAATGAGTTATAAAGGCCATGTGGCTAGTACAGTGATGACTATGACAGTACTATTAATTGTGATAGTGACTTGTCGTTGGCGCGGGGCTCGAGGCCAACTACTACAGCGGTAAATCTTGTAGCAGGATGACTAACACCGCCTTTCGAGTCGATTTACTATAGCAGGCGAGAGATCTCTTTCGGTCTTGAATTAGCCTCTTTTGGCGTGAAATTGGACTCCTGTTGGGATTCGCATAGGAAATAATACTTTAAATAATAATATTTTTTTAGGGTCATAACAGCAGGCCCCTTTCACTTGGATTCGGCTTAGGCCGGGCCCGAGTGAAAAATGATCTGCCGCTTTTGGTAGATAAGGATTCTAAGGTTGTTGGTGTGGCGAAAAGGAGCGAGCCGTCTCCTATCTGGTAAGAATAATGACATGTGTAAAGCTAACGTACCTTGTGGTCATGGGTGATGGGAATCACGATTGATGAGGTATGAATAATGTGTTATAAAGGCCATGTGGCTATACGGTGATGACTATGGCGGTACTATTAATTGTGATAGTGACTTGTCGTTGGCGGGGCTCGAGGCTAACTACTACAGGTAGAAATCTTGTAGTAGGACGACTAACACCGCCTTCGAGTCGATTTACTATAGCGGTGAGAGATCTCTTCGGTCTTGAATTAGCCTCTTTTGGCGTGAAATTGGACTCTGTTGGGATTAGCATAGGAAATAATACTTTAAATAATAATATTTTTAGGGTCATAAAGTAGGCCCCTTTCACTTGGATTCGGTTTAGCCGGGTCAGTGAAAAATGATCTGCCGCTTTGGTAGATAAGGATTCTAAGGTTGTTAGTGTGGCGAAAGGGCGAGCCGTCTCCTATCTGGTAAGAATAATGACATGTGTAAAGCTAACGCACCTTGTGGTCATGGGTGATGGGAATGCGATTGATGAGGTATGAATAATGTGTTATAAAGGCCATGTGGCTATACGGTGATGACTATGGCAGTACTATTAATTGTGATAGTGACTTGTCGTTGGCGGGGCTCGAGGCTAACTACTACGGTAAATCTTGTAGCGGGATGACTAACACCGCCTTTCGAGTCGATTTACTATAGCAGGTGAGAGATCTCTTCGGTCTTGAATTAGCCTCTTTTGGCGTGAAATTGGACTCTGTTGGGATTAGCATAGGAAATAATACTTTAAATAATAATATTTTTAGGGTCATAAAGTAGGCCCCTTTCACTTGGATTCGGTTTAGCCGGGTCAGTGAAAAATGATCTGCCGCTTTGGTAGATAAGGATTCTAAGGTTGTTGGTGTGGCGAAAAGGAGCGAGCCGTCTCCTATCTGGTAAGAATAATGACATGTGTAAAGCTAACGTACCTTGTGGTCATGGGTGATGGGAATGCGATTGATGAGGTATGAATAATGTGTTATAAAGGCCATGTGGCTATACGGTGATGACTATGGCGGTACTATTAATTGTGATAGTGACTTGTCGTTGGCGCGGGGCTCGAGGCTAACTACTACAGCGGTAAATCTTGTAGCGAGAATCTTGTAGTAGGACGACTAACACCGCCTTTCGAGTCGATTTACTGTAGCAGGCGAGAGATCTCTTTCGGTCTTGAATTAGCCGCTTTTGGCGTGAAATTGGACTCCTGTTGGGATTCGCATAGGAAATAATACTTTAAATAATAATATTTTTTTAGGGTCATAAAGTAGGCCCCTTTCACTTGGATTCGGTTTAGCCGGGTCCGAGTGAAAAATGATCTGCCGCTTTTGGTAGATAAGGATTCTAAGGTTGTTGGTGTGGCGAAAAGGAGCGAGCCGTCTCCTATCTGGTAAGAATAATGACATGTGTAAAGCTAACGTACCTTGTGGTCATGGGTGATGGGAATGCGATTGATGAGGTATGAATAATGAGTTATAAAGGGCATGTGGCTAGCACAGTGATGACTGTGACAGTACTATTAATTGTGATAGTGACTTGTCGTTGGCGCGGGGCTCGAGGCTAACTACTACAGCGGTAAATCTTGTAGTAGGACGACTAACACCGCCTTTCGAGTCGATTTACTGTAGCAGGCGAGAGATCTCTTTCGGTCTTGAATTAGCCGCTTTTGGCGTGAAATTGGACTCCTGTTGGGATTCGCATAGGAAATAATACTTTAAATAATAATATTTTTTTAGGGTCATAAAGTAGGCCCCTTTCACTTGGATTCGGTTTAGCCGGGTCCGAGTGAAAAATGATCTGCCGCTTTTGGTAGGTAAGGATTCTAAGGTTGTTAGTGTGGCGAAAAGGAGCGAGCCGTCTCCTATCTGGTAAGAAGGGTCATCTCAGCCTGGGAGGAAGGGTCGACTCTGCCAGGGAGGAATGGTCGACTAGACCTGGGAGGATCATCTCGACCTGGGAGGAAGGCTCGACTCCACATGGGAGGAAGGCTCGACTCGACCTGGGAGGACTCGACTCGACCTGGGAGGACTCGACTCGACCAGGGAGGAAGGCTCGACTCGACCTGGGAGGAAAGATCGACTCTACCCGGGAGGAAGGCTCGACTCGACCTGGGAGGACTCGACTTGGGAGGACTTGACCAGGGAGGACTCCGGCTCAACCTGGGAAAAAGGGACGACTTGGCCCCAGCCTGGCGAGAAAGGTCTCCTGGGAAAAGGGATGACTTGGCCCTAGCCTGGCGAGAAGGGACGCCTATCTCCACCTGGAAGGAAGGGACGCCTGTCTTGGCCTAGTGAGAAGGGTGCCCTGTCTTTGCCTGGGGGGAAGGATCGCCTGTCTCCGCCTGGGGGGAAGGGATGCAAGGGTCGCCTGCCTAGGCCAGACGAGAAGGGTCGCTTGCCTCTACAGTGGGAAGGGTCATCTCGGCTGGGAGGAAGGGTCGCCCGTCTAGGCCAGACGAGAAGGGTCGCTTGCCTCTACCTGGTGGGAAGGGTCATCTCTTTCCACCTAGGGGGAGAGTCGTCTCTTTCTGAGAAGGGGTGACTGCTGTTTGGTGGCTTCCTCGCGCCGGGTTTGAATGACATAGCCTAAAATATTCCTTCTAGGGGCGAGTTGATCGGCCCTATGCTCAGATCCAGATATGGTTGCTCGAAGAAGAGAGAAGGCCCCACGGTGGGCACCAAACTGTTGATGCTCTGAATCTAACAGTCAAAACGAGTTTGAGATTGATGGTGATGGGGATCCGCTCACTCCCCCGAATACCTGACACTGAGTTGGGCTGTTCTTCCCCCCTGCACAAGTAGAAGCCCGTGAGAGGACGGGGTTTGCTTCCCCTATTGTACCTCCGACGATCAAGTCAGTAAGTGAGCTTGAGTGGAGAAGAAAATGAACAGTAGGAGTTCTTATGTGCAGCGTACAGGGGGAGAAATGGCGTACCTTTGTATTGAGACCAGTTCCTCTCTTTGTAGGAATGAGAGAGGGGCAGTTTGGTCACTTTAGGTAGAGTCAACGTTAGCTTTACACATGTCAGCTCTTGTGTGGCATGAGTCATCTCTGATTTGATGGGGATGCGATTGATGAGGTATGAATAATGAGTTATAAAGGCCATGTGGCTAGCACAGTGATGACTATGACAGTACTATTAATTGTGATAGTGACTTGTCGTTGGCGCGAGGCTCGAGGCCAACTACTACAGCAAGTAATCTTGTAGCTATCGATCTTTATGCTTGATTGATGCTTGTAGCACCAAGTTCGAATCTTTGGAGGAAGGTCGACTATGACCGCCTTTCGAGTCGGTTTATTGTAGCAAGCGAGCTGGCACTGTAGCACTGAGTACTGTAGTAGGATGACTAACACCGCCTTTCTAGTCGGTTTACTGTAGCAGGCGAGAGATCTCTTTCGATCTTGAATTAGCCTCTTTTGGCGTGAAATTGGACTCCTGTTGGGATTCGCATAGGAAATAATACTTTAAATAATAATATTTTTTTAGGGTCATAATAGATATTTTAAGGGTGAATGGGGTTTGATACAAGGGAATCCCCTCTCTCCATATCTATTTATTAGTGCAATGGAATACCTCTCTCATTGACTTGACATGCTTAATGGGGATAAAAGATTCAAATATCATCCAAAATGCTCCAAACTGAAGCTAAACCACCTAATCTTTACAAATGATTTACTCCTCGGCAGTAGAGGAGACACTTCTTCTGTTCAAACTTGAAGCAAATCTAATAAAATGTTCTGTTTTCTATGGTGGGGTTAGTGATGAAGAGAGAAATGCTATTATATCAGGGTCTTCTGGATTTCAGTGTTGTTTCTAGACTTGAAGCAAATCTAATAAAATGTTCTGTTTTCTATGGTGGGGTTAGTGATGAAGAGAGAAATGCTATTATATCAGGGTCTTCTGGATTTCAGTGTTGTTTCTAGACTTGAAGCAAATCTAATAAAATGTTCTGTTTTCTATGGTGGGGTTAGTGATGAAGAGAGAAATGCTATTATATCAACTATTGGCTTCTCTGAGGGAACACTGCCTATCAGATATCTTGGTGTGCCACTTATTAGCAAAAGGTTATCATATATTGTTTGCAGCTCTCTACTAAGTAAAATTTCCAATCAATTTAATGTTTGGATGCACCAAAGGAAGTTGTCTTATGCTGGCGGATTGCAGCTAATTAGAAGTGTAATCATGGGTGTTCAAGTGTATTGGACAAACGACTACATTTTGCCTAAGAGGGTGCTGGAGAAAATTGATATGATGTGCAAGAATTTCTTATGGGGCAAAGGTTTTGATAGCAAGTGTGCATTGGTTTCATGGGAGAAAATTTGTCATGACCATAAATATGGTGGCCTAGCGATCTATTTAGCAAAAATTTGGAATATAGTGGCAGCTCTTAGGCTGGTTTGGTATATTCACATAAACAAAGAACTCTTATGGATTCAATGGGTGCATGGAAACTGTCACGCCCCGGTAACAATTGGGAACGTGACTCGGTCGGCAATGCAACCATTTGGTCGCATTCACGCCTCTAGATCATCCTGTATACAGATATACCTCCAAACTACACCACAGAGCAAGTAATTAAGAACTTTATAGATGAAGAAATCTCTATAAAGATAGAGTTCAAGTACAAGTCCACAATGAAAGGAGTAAGAAATAAAGTACATCATAGTCTAAAGGACTACCTAATCACTAAAACTGAGAACGGATGTGATACAAGGTATTTACTATTGCTGGACCTGCTCCTGAAAATACTCTTGATCCTGCAAAGGAATAACAGTCCATGATGCAGGGTATGCAAACCCGAGTCGAAAACTCCCAACAAGCATGTAAAATGAAGGAATTGTGCACGGTAATGCGTGCATGTGATAGGTATAGATAAAATCTTATTTATAAGGGGTAAAAGAAAAATGTAAATTGTAGATATCAATATCAAGTCCATCACAAGGCACACCAGTATATTATTATTGTTTTAGAGGTTATTTGGATTAGAGGAGAAATATTTCATGTATATAAAACGGGTTTCCCATAAACCATCCCGGGAACACGGCCTCAAGTCACCGTCAGGCGAGGTGGACTCTAGAGGTGGCTCCTGCGAACTCTAGAGGTGGCTCCCATCGCATCCACGCGGTATAGCACTTAGCCCCGCATAGCACTTAGCTCCCCACTTCCGGCTGACAAACTGGCTCTGATACCAATAAAACCTTGTCACGCCCCGGTAACAATTGGGAACGTGACTCGGCCGGCAATGTAACCATTCGGTCACATTCACGCCTCTAGATCATCCTGTATACAGATATACATCCAAACTATACCACAGAGCAGGTAATTAAGAACTTTATAGATGAAGAAATCTCTATAAAGATAGAGTTCAAGTACAAGTCCATAATGAAAGGAGTAAGAAATAAAGTACATCATAGTCTAAAGGACTACCTAATCACTGAAACTGAGAACGGATGTGATACAAGGTATTTACTATTCTTTGGACTGCTCACGAAAATACTCTTGATCCCGCAAAGGAAATAACGATCCATGATGCAGGGTATGCAAACCCCAGGGGAGTCAGAAAACTCCCAACAAGCATGTAAAATGAAGGAATTGTGCACGTGTACGTGCATGTGATAGGTATAGATAAAATCTTATTTATAAGGGGTAAAAGAAAAATGTAAATTGTAGATATCAATATCAAGTCCATCACAAGGCACACCAGTATATTATTATTGTTTTAGAGGTTATTTGGATTAGAGGAGAAATATTTCATGTATATAAAACGGGTTTCCCATAAACCATCCCGGGAACACGGCCTCAAGTCACCGTCAGGCGAGGTGGACTCTAGAGGTGGCTCCTGCGAACTCTAGAGGTGGCTCCCATCGCATCCACGCGGTATAGCACTTAGCCCCGCATAGCACTTAGCTCCCCACTTCCGGCTGACAAACTGGCTCTGATACCAATAAAACCTTGTCACGCCCCGGTAACAATTGGGAACGTGACTCGGCCGGCAATGTAACCATTCGGTCACATTCAGCCTCTAGATCATCACGTATCTGAGATATACATCCAAACTATACCACAGAGCAGGTAATTAAGAACTTTATAGATGAAGAAATCTCTATAAAGATAGAGTTCAAGTACAAGTCCATAATGAAAGGAGTAAGAAATAAAGTACATCATAGTCTAAAGGACTACCTAATCACTGAAACTGAGAACGGATGTGATACAAGGTATTTACTATTGCTGGACCTGCTCCTGGAAATACTCTTGATCCTGCAAAGGAAATAACGATCCATGATGCAGGGTATGCAAACCCGAGTCGAAAACTCCGGCAAGCATGTAAAATGAAGGAATGATAGATATAAATGAAATCTCAATTATAACTGAAATACTAAGCAAAATAAAGTCTACCTTATTACTATTTTAGATGTTATTTGAATTGAAGAAAAATATTTCATGTATATAAAACGGTTTCCCGTAAACTGTCTCGGGAACACGGCTACATGTCAAGTATTGGCCCTTGGCCTTCAGTACATCAATAATGCGCATTAACCCATTTATATACATTTGATATTATTCATTCAATCCCCCTTTTTATTAAACCCCATTTCTGATTTATATTAAATGACTGTACATGAAATGTTGTGCACTAACCATAGGTCTACTGTGAAATAACTTCTGTAAAACTATGAAAAATAACCGTGACCCAGAACATGTCAAAACAAGTGGTGCATCGTCTTATTCTATGCTATAATAATAATAGCCAAAGAAAATCCTCATATCGGGTATTCGATATCGAGGTCATAGCCATGTTATTAAAGCACGCTTATCAATCATATTTTTAACAGAAGTCGTCTTCCTGTACAGTCCATCCTAACTGGTGTCACTAGGTGAAACAAAGCAGTACACTACATTTGAAATTAACTAAAATACATAATATAAATAGTAAGGGCTTTTATGCAAGACTTTCGAACCGTTGATGACAAGATGAACTTGAATTGTGCTCGGTTAGGTTCAAGACTGGTTGGACTTATGCAGTCCGA
Source organism: Asparagus setaceus (assembly GCA_012295165.1). NCBI lineage: Eukaryota > Viridiplantae > Streptophyta > Magnoliopsida > Asparagales > Asparagaceae > Asparagus > Asparagus setaceus. Next base: position 75,406,791 of record CM022706.1, read on the forward strand.
ACTTGTCCGGTCCGAACTTGTCCGGTCCGAACTTGTCCGGTCCGAACTTGTCCGGTCCGAACTTGTCCGGTCCGAACTTGTCCGGTCCGAACTTGTCCGGTCCGAACTTGTCCGGTCCGAACTTGTCCGGTCCGAACTTGTCCGGTCCGAACTTGTCCGGTCCGAACTTGTCCGGTCCGAACTTGTCCGGTCCGAACTTGTCCGGTCCGAACTTGTCCGGTCCGAACTTGTCCGGTCCGAACTTGTCCGGTCCGAACTTGTCCGGTCCGAACTTGTCCGGTCCGAACTTGTCCGGTCCGAACTTGTCCGGTCCGAACTTGTCCGGTCCGAACTTGTCCGGTCCGAACTTGTCCGGTCCGAACTTGTCCGGTCCGAACTTGTCCGGTCCGAACTTGTCCGGTCCGAACTTGTCCGGTCCGAACTTGTCCGGTCCGAACTTGTCCGGTCCGAACTTGTCCGGTCCGAACTTGTCCGGTCCGAACTTGTCCGGTCCGAACTTGTCCGGTCCGAACTTGTCCGGTCCGAACTTGTCCGGTCCGAACTTGTCCGGTCCGAACTTGTCCGGTCCGAACTTGTCCGGTCCGAACTTGTCCGGTCCGAACTTGTCCGGTCCGAACTTGTCCGGTCCGAACTTGTCCGGTCCGAACTTGTCCGGTCCGAACTTGTCCGGTCCGAACTTGTCCGGTCCGAACTTGTCCGGTCCGAACTTGTCCGGTCCGAACTTGTCCGGTCCGAACTTGTCCGGTCCGAACTTGTCCGGTCCGAACTTGTCCGGTCCGAACTTGTCCGGTCCGAACTTGTCCGGTCCGAACTTGTCCGGTCCGAACTTGTCCGGTCCGAACTTGTGCAGTCGGCGGGTTACGGTCTAGTCCGGCGGGTTACAGTGGGTTTAGACTGATGCAATGCAGTTGTTAAAAATTTCTTTAGTGACACGATTGAATTTTACTCGGTAAGTTAGCCAGGTAAGGAGAGTACTAGAGGTTGATTCAAGACCGATTAAGTACCTCGTTCCTTACGGAGTGCCGTAAGCAACCCCTAAAACCTTACCTTAGACACCAACGGATTCAAGTAAACTTAAATCAGGTCACTGAAAACTATTTTATGCAAATAGTAACCGTACTTATAAACAGTAACCGTACTTATGAATAGTACCGTACGGGTGAATAGTATCGTATGTGAATAGTACCACCCTTGTGAATAGTGCCCAGTGCCTTTTATAGGGTAAATGATAATCTAGCTTATTTTCTGATGTGAAGGATCCACCTTTGGTGGCAGCCACAGAGCATACGATAAGCAGATACGCGCACCCTAAGCCAGGCTCCGATACTACTTATTGGGACAACCCAGGGCCCGATAGAGCCAAATATAAAAATTTGCTAAGAAAATTTAAATACTTGCATAAATGTACAAAGAAAAGATTTAGAAAGAAATGATTGCTGTGTTTTCTGAGAAAAGTCCCCGAATCCCAATAACCAGCAATTTCTCCTCTCCCATTCTTTATCTCTCTTTCGTCTCTTTCTCTTCCTTTTTCTCTTCTCTCTCTCTCCCTGTCTCTCACTCCCTGTCTCTTCTCTTCCTCTTACTCCCTATCTCTTTCTCTTCCTTTCTCCCTTTCTCTTCCTCTCACTATCTCTCTCTCTCTCTCTCTCTCTCTCTCTTTCGTCTCTTTCTCTTCTTTTATTTTTTTTCTTGCTGTTGGTGTGAGGAAATGAGAGAGGGAGGTGGGGTATTTATTGGAGGGATGGGGGAGTGGTTGAGGGGGTTAGGTGGGGGATTAGAGGGTTAGGGTAGGGGATTAGAGGGTTAGGGGGAGGAAAATAGGGGGTTAGGGGAAGGAAAATAGGGGGTTAGGGGGGAGAAAATAGGGGGTTAGGGGAATTAGGCTTAGGCTTTACAGAAACTATTTGCAGCGTTTGGATATTTGGCATGTCCAGGTGAAGACTGGAAACTCCTAGATGTGGAAACAACTCCTAAGAGTAAGAGATTATGCTATTACATGCTGTGGCAGTGTTGAGAATTTGAAGAATGCTCTGCGATCATGCTACAAGGGTAACAAAATCTAGTTATCCTCTCTATACAAGCTTTTCTCCCCTCACTTTGATAATGTTCCATGGTATAACATAGTTTGGGGGTCTTTCAACTACCCTAAACACTCTGTTATTCTTTGGGTAGCAGTGCAAGGTCGGCTACTGACTAAGGACAGACTATATAATTTTGGGGTGCTGGATGTTAATGAATGCATTCTATGTAATCAGAATGCAGAAGAAAACCATAAACATATGTCCTTTAAGTGCTCCTATTCTATGCAAGTGTGGAACGGTGTAATGGAATGGATGAAATTTGATTGGAAAACTTGTGATTGGGACTTGCTTCTTCGTTGGTACAATGAAAGCCTTATTGGTAAAGGATGCAAGCAGTGCCTTAAGAGGATGCTATTAGTCATCACAGTATATGAAATCTGGAATGAAAGAAATAAGAGGTTATTCACCAAGCAGAGCAGGCCACATGAGATTCTTGTTAAAAATATCAAATACCTGATGGTGGTGGTGGCTATAAACTCTCCACACCTGCATGAATGTAGAGAGTGGATTCAAAGTTTGTAATTTTCTTGATTTGTCTTTTTGACTCTGTGCATCTCAGTCTTTCTGAGCAACTTTGATGTACCAAAATTTCCAATTTGGTGAATGAATTAAAAAATTTCATTGACAAAAAAAAGTACCTCCATGAGAAAGTACTTTCTCTTTTTATCACTTTTTATTTACTTTCCGCTTACCCAACATGCCCTTACGGGAAGAGAGAAACACGAAGGGGGGAGAGAGAGAGAGAGAATCATTATAACACTTAAATGTATTATCAGAAATGATGCGGAATCTATCTAATATACTAAAGTAATAACCTGATATGCCACATGTCAAAATGTTAGAGCATTGACATGTGACAAACTTTTAGAAATTTGACCATTAACTTTTCATATCTATACCATCTAATTTATTGCCAAAAAAATCATTCAATAACTGATCCGGATCGAATAATTTTTCTATTCATTTCATACAGTAATAAGGAAAATAAAGGAAAGAAACGAAAGTGAATCCCCATATGTAATTAACTCTACTCCTTTAATAGCTCAATTTTGTCCATTCATTTCACACAATAAAAACGAAAAGAAAAGATAACGGAAAACATGGAAACAAATTACAACAGAGTTCACGCTTTAAAAGTTTACTCACAATAAAAAAGAAACACAGCTATAATAGCTCAATCATCCTAGCTTAATTTTGGTCAACAAGAGAGAGATGAAATCACCGACCGACCAATGTCATCGCTATTTTTTCGTCAGTATGGTTGACGTTCTCCCTTCTTGAAAATTTTTGTTTTTTTTTAATTTTTTTAGGATTAAAGTTTATTTTCTATTTTGCTGACCTTGAGCATTTTTAACGACATCCAGAGATTAAAACATATTGGCAGGAAGAACCAATACAAGCTGAGAATTTTCTTAGGTATGGGGGACTGTAATTTCTATGCTTATATATTGCATACAATTATTTCTTGAGTTATTTTACAAAGTTAAATTTTCGATGGTCTATAATTAATCATTAAAATAAGCTACTTCAAAAATAAAACATAGACCCGAACAAAACTATTTTTCAATTCAACTATAGTCATTGATACACATATTTCCAACATCTTACTGTAGGGATTGTCTGACTTTGTCTCAACCATGCCAAAGGTGAAGTTCTATGAGAGATCATTACTATGATAAAGATTATACTTTTGGACAAATTTTCAAAATAGACCCTATTTGAGATTTATTTTTAAAAATTGACCCATTTGAAATTTATTTAGCATTTTAGGCCAGGTTTGGCTTTGGTGGCTGAATCAAAATGCTAAATAAGTTTTAAAAACTTCACGGGGATTCTAAATCCTGTGAAGTTTAGTCACTAATTACTCAGCCTAATCAAAATAGAACCAAACTTCACGGGATTTGAAATCCCGTGAAGTTTGGTTGTATTTTATGATTAGGCTTAGTAATTAGCCTAATCAAAATAGAACTAACACCTTATTTAGTCGCTAATTACTAAGCCTAAGTACAAAATACAACCAAACTTCACGGGATTTCAAATCCCATGAAGTTTGGTTCTATTTTGATTAGGCTTGGTTTATTTTGGTTAGACTGAGTAATTAGCGACTAAACTTCACGGGATTTAGAATCTCGTGAAGTTTTATTTACCATTTTGGACCCAGTTTCAGCCAGTTGGCTGAAACCAGGTCGAAAATGATGAATAAATTATAAATGGGTCGATTTTTATAAATAAATTACAAATACGGTCTATTTTGAAAGTTTGTCCATATACTTTGATATAAGAAAAGAGAATTTATGGTAATGCGGTACGTGTGTATTACTTATTCTTATTATTCCATTCTTATTTTATCTCATGCTCATAATTTTTGTTTTGTTATACTTGGTATGAACTAATTATGTCATCATTGTCTACATAATATGTTCATAAATTCAAATAATAATAGCTTAAAGAAACCATTTTTAGTAAAAGTAGAATCACAACAAGAAGAATTGTTTTCTATTTTCTAATACATAATTATATTTAGGATCAACTTTAACTTTTCTATGTTTTGTATTTTCTAATAAAAAATTTCCTGAGACATCGCGCGGGTATAGCACTAGTCTTCTATATTATACTACTAATACAGTTGTCACTGAGCCAGCCACGTGGCGATCATTTACCTCCTATCTATCCCGCCTAAAAAGTTCCGCCTAGCTAAAAAAAATTCACAACTTCACCTTAAAAAATTTTAGCCTAAAAAAATTTCCATAGAAAAAGGTTTTTTTCGTTAAAACATATTCAAACTTCTCTCTCTCCATTTAGTTATAACCTGTCAATTAATATCTGCAACTAATCTCTCTCCATTTATTTAGTTATAACCGATGGATGCTCTGATTTTTTCTTAAATTAATCATTCTATTACAAATTCCTAAATATCTTTTAATTTTTACATCTATTAAAATACTAGAAATATGGTTCTAAAAAATCTACTACGATAACTAATTAGGTAATTTGATATTATTCTTATTTGGTGATTAACTTGTCTATATAATAAATGACGTATTAACTAGCTCTTTTGTTTTCACCTACCTGTTAAGGTGGGGTTAGTCAAGCGAGAACTCAAAAGTAGAATTAAGATAATTTGTAGGATAAAATTTTATAGTGTTAGTCAATTAGAACTATAACTAAAATAAAATTTTACAGTGTTAGTCAATTAGAAGCTGTAACAAAACTAGAACTGGAATAATTGTACAAAATTAACCCATTTTTTATTTTTCTATACAAAATGAGAGTTCTAGTCTCTAAAGTTATTCCAAATTTTAGCTTGAATATAGGTAGTAAAAACTAGAACTCTCCATTTTATTTTCTTATTTTTTATTTTTTATATTTTCTTTTATTTTTCTTTACCTCTTTCCTTGATGATCATCACCGTCATCAATCCATACTATCGGATCGGATCTCGTCTCCTCTTAGTCATCTCTTATATTTTCTTTTTCATTAAATATTATAATAATATAATTAAATTAAAAGTAAAGAAAGTATAGATCCACAATTTATTTAAAAATAAAATTTAGAGATGATAGAAAGAGATCTCGAGGAGTAAAAAGAAAGAAAATATGGAATATTTTTAGAATTGTACTATAATAATAAGTAAAAATTAAAAGCTACAATATGTATTATAATAATAATTGATAATATCTTATAGTCCAACCAAAAGTTATTTAATAGTAATTAACATTCCAAGAAACAATTAATCAATAATAGTAAGTTTAAAATATATAAATAGTATTTATATCATCAAAATGCATAAATATATACTTCATGATTATTAAAAATTATCTCATGTCATTTTGTCAAAATACCACCTTCACAAAATTGTTCCTAATTATTCCACTAAAATATCCCACTAGCAAAAATTATTCCACTTTAACAATTATCTCAATTCATTGAAAATGTCTTAATTGACTAACACCCTCTAAGAATCTCTTCACTAACTATTTTTTTCATCTTATCTTCTACTCTTATTTTTTTTCTTCGCTCTTATCTTTTTTCCACAAAAGAAGCCACACCTCCATTCCTCCTCGTGCACCTTCTATCACATAAAGCACCTCCGTTTGAATTGTTTTTAGGGTTTTTTCCAAGAAAACACCTTAATAATAGGGTAATTATATGGAAACCACCTTTCATTTTTAATTTATACATAAACCCCTTTAAAGTTGATTTTTGTTGCAATCAACCACCTCCTAGTCAAATTTTCACTAAAAATCAAAAATAAGCTTAAAAAATTCAAGTTCAAGGTACATGAGTTGTATCCTAATAAGACCCAAATACTAAAAAATGAGTCATGTACATTGAATGTGAGTTTTAAAGGGTAATTTTGGGTTTTAAGTGAAGAATTTGGTGGGAGGTGGTTGATTGCAACAAAACCAACTTTAAAGGTGGTTTATGTATAAATTGAAAATAAAAGGTGGTTTCCGTATAATTACCCTATTATTAAGGTGGTTTCTAGGAAAAACCCTTATTTTTAATATTTCACTTTCTTCCCTTGATGGTGAAATCGAGGAGGAGATGTCTTTCATTATTGTAGGTGAACTGCATTTATCTTCAAATTGAGAATTGAGAAAATCTCATTTATTTCTTTGACTAGACATATCTAAGCATTGTGATGTCCTGTTTATTTGACTTGATTTAGTTTTTCCTATCGATGAGAAAATGGCATTCATCATATTTATATTTTATACTTATTATGCCAATTTATGATGTGTTTTTAAATTAATTATCTCAACTATTTGTTGCAATATATATGAATTAGAGTATTCTTGGAGACAATTGAAGATACATACTTAAAGTTTAAAAGATCTAGTTTGAGTTTGGTGAAAATGATCTATCAAGTATAATTTATTATTGCCATCTAAAATGAACTCTTTGTTAAAAGTTCGTAAGAATTTACTGTACCTTTAGTTGTTTTGATAGTCATACATTCATATAGTTGATGTTACTGTATATAGCTAATATTTGCTCTCAATGAATTTACAATTGTTGTTTGTAATGAAATCTGGACGTTGTCTCCTGGATTATGTTATCGAAGTCGACCAAGCTTCATCCAAATCATCATCCTTGCTTCGTTTGTGGAAATCGTTCCTTTGGTGAGATCTTCTAAAAATTGTGATTTATTTTTCTAAAATTTGATGAAATTTGATTAAGATATCAAAATATGGAAGTTGAGAGCAAACATGATCTTTGTGTATTTGGATGTTATAGGGGTCGTTAATATAATCTCTCTTCTGCAGGTCCATTTGGAGAATGAGGTGTTTGGTTTTTATTATTGCCATTGAGATTGAGTTTGAGAAATCATTATTTAAATTTTCATATATTCAATAGAACGCAATGCACATCAATTGTTTGCTTCTCTATCTAATTTTCGATTGCATTGCTTCTTTTCTCCACCTAAATTTTTATACATTGCTTTGGTTCATTGTTTTAAATAGGAGAAATTATCGGTGAGCTTTAGGTAATCTTTTGATCTAATTTTGAAGTTTATTTTTGATAGAGTAATTTTTTTCTATGCACTTAAACTATTTGACGAAGCCTGATTGAACCGACCCAAATTTAATTTGCAGGAGGTTCTTCAGATAGCAAACTTTATCAAAGGTCAGAAGTTCCCAAGGTAAGTGATCACTATTGTCATTTTATTAATATTTGAAATACCATGAAAATTTTGAAGTTCCTCACAAATAACTTTTTTATTGATATACTATTCTGATTCCACATGGGTTTTCTCCTATTTGGACGGTTTCTTTATTTCCTTCAGTAACAGTAAAGCTTGTATTGCAGATAAAAACTATGAGTTCTAGGAATCTTATAATAAATTGATGTGCATTTGTTTAAACTGAATTTCAAATTCTTTTTTGCAAATAAATGCAGTAGGATGGTAATTGAGTGTTGATGTACTTTTGGTTTTCATATTCAAAGGCTTAAGGAATTTTATGTTTCAATGACAATTCATGAAAAAACTGAGATTTGCAAGAAGGATATGACCTTCAAAGCAAATCGGAAAGGCAATACTTTGCACGGTCACATTCTCTGAACTTCCATGGTTCTATAATAAAACTTCCCCCCATTGAAGCCATAGCTGATGGTAAAAACAAACATTCATATGTGTAAGTGTAACCTCCACCTGAACGCTACCTATGTTTTCTTTTTTTTCGAAGTGCGTTTATGGCTTTAGATTTTTAGTCAATATACACCCTTTTTTTTCAAAAGTTTTAGCAATATCTAGAGCAACAGTTATTAGTCATCGGTTTGGTTTAATTTTTTTTTGAAGTAAAAATAGGGCTTACAGCCTATTCAAAAGATATATATATATATATATATATATATATATATATATATATATATATATATATATATATATATATATATATGTGTGTGTGTGTGTGTGTGTGTGTGTGTGTGTGTGTGTGTGTGTGTGTGTATGAACAGAAATACAAAAGAAAACCTCAAGATAAATTATGTAAATTAGAGTGGAAGGAGGGAGAGGACCCTAGCCGTCACCTCCTTCGACACTCAAATCACCATAATTTAACTTTGGTTATATAGTCTAGCCTATATATACAATCAAAACGTGCCGATAACCTTCGGCACACAAAGCAAAAAAAAAACAAGTTTCAGGAAGTAATAATAAAAAGATTACAAGGATCTCAATAGTATTATTGCTCTAACTTGATGCATCACTGCTGCTCAAGAGTTCATCAATCCTTTTGTCTTGAAGAATTGTTTTTAGATTAGCTGCTGATTTATGCTTAGCTTGACATGCCCAGAAACAGAGGAAATAAGCCACATTAGCCGCTACTTTGCTGGTATCCTTAAGCTCATTGTTAAAAATTGCGTTATTCCTTTCCCGCCATAAACACCAACACAATGTAGGTAGAAGAAGACTCCATAGTTTACGACAATCATTATATGCAATGAACTGACCTTTGGAACTAATCATATCAGAAAGATCAAAAGGAAAAGAATAGATGTTCAATTTTGGCATGAAATATCTCCAAATGCTCTGTGCATATATGCACCTAATAAAAAGATGATCAGCTGATTCATCCACTTGTTTACACATAGGACATAAGGGATCCCCCATCCATCCCTTTTTCAGTAAGGTATCTGTTGTGTGTAATCTGTTATTAGATAGAATCCAAAAGAAGATTTTCACCTTGAGAGGCAGCAGAGATTTCCAAATAAACTGAAACAGATCGTAGCGGACACCACCAAAATTGAGAAAACTGTAAAGGGAGTGCACAGAGTAAGAATTATCTTTTGTGAAAAGCCAACTTGGCAAATCTTCCACGTTCAACCTAGGGCTAACATGAGCTAAAAGTTCCATCATAGCCTCAACCTGCTGAGTTTCTATAGAAGTGATTGCTCTTCTAAGGACAGGTTTCCAAATCCATACATTGTCCCTTATTGATCCTTGAGATGATAATGAGACATTACATGAGAAAGCGAGGTTATAGGCTGCAGGAAATAGACTAGCTAGAGAAGAATTGACTATCCATGGGTTTGCTCTTATCTGGATGGTTTTCTTTGTGTCCTTCAATAAAGCTTGTGTTGCAGATAAAAACTATGAGTTCTAGGAATCTTTTAATAAATTGATGTGCATTTGTTTAAACTGAATTTCAAATTCTTTTTTGTAAATAAATGCAGTAGGATGGTAATTGAGTGTTGATGTACTTTTGGTTTGCATATTCAAAGGCTTAAGGAATTTTATGTTTCAATGACAATTCATGAAAAAACTGAGATTTGCAAGAAGGATATGACCTTCAAAGCAAATCGGAAAGGCAATACTTTGCACGTTCACATTCTCTGAACTTCCATGGTTCTATAATAAAACTTCCCCCCATTGAAGCCATAGCTGATAGTAAAAACAAACATTCATATGTGTAAGTGTAACCTCCACCTGAATGCTACCTATGTTTTCTTTTTTTTTTTGAAGTGTGTTTATGGCTTTAGATTTTTAGTCAATATACACCCTTTTTTTAAAAAAGTTTTAGCAATATCTAGGGCAACTGTTATTAGTCGTCGGTTTGGTTTAATTTAGTTTAAATGTTAATGTTTCTTTTGTCTTTAAAACTTTTATCAATGTGATGATTATTTATATTTTTTGTGAATTAACATGGAGCATTTTTCCAATTAGCTAGGAGTATTTGAGAAGAATTTGAAGACCGTATTATCCGCTATTTTCTTATGAAGATGGATTTTGTGAAGGTGCTCAAGTTGGGTGTGAAGATTATTATTTCCTTTGTCAACAAGTTCAGCATGTAAACATAATGCTCATGTTGGGTATATAATTGAATATTGTCCTCATGTTGGGTATATAAATAACAAGTCTTTTTTTTATTTGATCTGAGTATATGCTTTATGAAATGACTCTCTTAATGATGAGATAGTCTTCTTTCACATACTCTGAAACAAGTTGGGTGTGAAGGTTCTTATTTCGGTATAATATTGTGCTCATGACGCAATATGCTCTGATTATCCTTTTTTCCTTCATAAAAGGAGTCTGATTATCCTTTTTTCCTTCATAAAAGGAGTCTTATAATAGTTAATCCCGTTCAGACTTCAAGAGCAAAAGGGGAAAATGTGAGAAATATTGGTCGGATATGATTTGCACTGATTATTATTTTTGAGGTTGATAATGTAATGTCTTTTATCCAATATTGAATTGGATACATAATTCTCAGGCTGATCTTTTTTTAAAGTAATTTTACAAATGAATCAGTTGTGTGCTCATGTTGGGTATGTAAATAATAATTCATCTTTTTCCTTGATCTTAGTATGCTTTATGAAATGACTCTCTTTACAATGAAATAGTTTTCTTTTTCATTTTCTAAAATAAGTTGGTTTGAAGGTTCTTATTTCTATGTAAATATTGCGCTAATGTTGCAATCTACTCTGATTATCCTTTTTGACAAAAGAATCTTATAATCATTAATCCACTTCAGACTTCAACAATAAAAGGAGAAAATGTGAGAAAGCTTGCTCCGTTGTGATATGCCCTGATTTTTAGGTTGGTAACTTATTGTTTTTATTCAATATTGCAATGGATAAATAATTCTTAGGCTGAACTTTTTGTCAATTAAAAAGTATTTTAAAGATTATTTCACAAATGAATCGGTTGCATTTAATTTTTGGTGACCTATATATATATATATATATATATATATATATATATATATATATATATATATATATATATATATATATATATATATATATATATATATATATATGAGAGATTAATGGGTATCATATGTCATGGAGCGGATTTTCTTATTTACAATGATGTGGCACAATCCTCATGATGAAGTTTTCTCTCTCCTACTTTATTCACATGGTGGGGATTGTGCCACATAATAACATATGAGGAGAATCCTCCATGACATATGCTACCCATTAATCTATATATATATATATATATATATATATATATATATATATATATATATACACACACACACACACACACACACACACACACACACACATATATACCCTAGATTTTATGCGTGCATTGCGTGGTTAAATATCATGATTAATTATTTTGGTTTATTTTCTTACTAAAATTTGTTCCTCGGTTACATTTTGATAGTTTTGCTCACTTATGTCTCTAAACTTTAGCATTGTGATTATGTATTTTCTTTGATATTTGTTTGAATAAGCTACACCAAATTTAAATTTTCATGTTGATAATTGAATTGTCGGAAATAAATATAATCGAAGCCAATTTAAATTTTCATGTTATTTGGATCGACGTGAAACCAAGCTTGACTTGAAAAGTATAAGCTGCAAAAGTAAAAACACTTGAAAAAATAGCATTATAAAAGGAAGATGAATAATAAAACTAATAAACTAAGATGATTGATTTAAAGTGGGCTAAAATGATAGAAAGAGTTTATAAATAAAATCATAAACTAAAGATTAATGATAACTCTAGTACACTTTTATATGATAAAAGCATCCACATAACCATATAAAAGTACTAAAAAGTTTATGAAAATCTCTTCCTAATTTTACTCAAAAAATTAAATTATTCTATAATAATTCGAAAACATTGTCTTTTTCCTTTTGTTTTATTTTTTATTGAGCCAAGATCAAACATTCTTCATCTTTATCTTTTTTTCTGGGCAATTCTAGAGTAGTGTGTTCATCGTCTACATCGATTGTGATATCAGGCTGGAGCTGAATTTCTTATATTGTTATCTTTCCATGAGCTCATTCATCTTTTATCTTTTTGTCTAACTTAACAAAGAAGTTGAATGTATTTCGATATTCAATACAAACTTGATCATCACATTTTATTGTACTTTTATACCCTCATTATCTATTTTATTTAAATAAATATGTCTGCTAATAATATTTTTATATCTTAATTTACAGGTAATATAGAATTATTGAATAAGAGCTCAAATGAAGATTATTTCGAGCCTAAAAGATCTCTAATGAAGCCCAGAATGCCTAAATCCAAAGCCCACGACTAAGTTTAGAAGCAAAATCTCAGCACTCATCACTTTTTTTGGTCAGAATTATTAATAACTTGGCCTACAATTGAGAATCAAATCAAATATGAAAAAAATAAAGTCAAATTCGTGCTCAGGATGGTCAACCGCAAAGAAAAGACAATATCTCCCAATCCGGAAAGCAGAATTCAACATATTATATATGAAAATTATCTATCTCGACGAGACGGAGCCATCCAAATTATCAGATTCTAAAAATTTTATCAATAGCAATGGGTTATGATAGGAATCCAAATTTAATTGATATATATTCAATTATTTGAAGGCCAAGCTAAATTCTAAGAAGCCCACGAGTATTTAAGAGAAGCCCAAGAGTCTTAAATGAATTAAATATAAAAGCAATTAAGCCCACAAAACCCATCTCTCAAGTATTGAATCAATGGTCTAGATTATTTTAAGAGATCCTATGGTTATGAGGGTTGTTTGGGGCCTAAGCCAAATCCTATGGTTGTGAGGGTTACTTGGGGGCCAAGACAAATCTAAAAGTTATGAAAGATTCTTGTTATCTATAAATAGAGGGCTAGAGTGAGAGTTTGAGGTGTGAAATAATTTGTAATAACTCCTTTTGGAGAGGAGGGTTACTCTTAATTGAGAAGACTTTCTAAATTTATAACTTTTAGTTGCAATTAATAAAAAAATATTTTCACCCATTCATATTTTCTTTTCTTCTTTTTGTCCAAGGATGAAAAGAGGATGAACATGAAGATAAGATGAAGATGAGGGTTTGCTTTTTATTCCTTTCTTTTCTTTTCTTGTAATATTTTCTTTTCTTACTTATTTCATGCTTGTAGAGTAGATTTACATTCATGTCCTTACTTCCTCAGATTTAATTACTTTCATTTACTTTCATGTCCTTACTTTCTCAGATTTATTTTGTAGTTTAGATTTTTTTTCTTTAATTCACCTTGAGGCTAGAACCCTCTAGGGAATTGTCCTTTCTAAATGTGGAGCTAATATTAGGTGGGAACTCTAAAAATTGTTTGAAACTAGCTTTTATATCCAACTTATTCACATAAGATTGAGATTAACTAAGTGGATCTATTCTAGATTCCTTATATCTTTAATTAATCATCCATATTTTACCTTCTTGATTTTCCTCTTTACTCTTGCCTTTTATTTATTTGTTTTATTTTCCTCTTTATTCTTGCTTTCTAGATTCCTCTTTATTTATTTATTTTATTTTTTTTAATTCACCTTGAAGCTAGAACCCTCTAGGGAATTGCCCTTTTCTAAATGTGGAGCAAATATTTATGGGAACTCTAGAAATTGTTTGAAACTAGCTTTTATATCCAATTTATTCACATAAGATTGAGATTAGCTAAGTGGATCTATTCTAGATTCCTCATATCTTTAATTAATCCTCCATATTTTACCTTCTTGATCTTCTGTTTATTCTTGCTTTTTATTTGTTTGTTTTATTTTCCTCATATTACCTTCTTTATTTTCCTTCATTTTATCAACCACTCTTTATCTTTCCTCTCAATCTCATTTTATTTTTATTTTGTACATATTCACAATCACTCTCAAATCTCTCCACAATCCATCACATTTCTTTTATCACTCCTAATTGTCGCACACAACATAAGAACCGATTTTGATTAACTCATTACAACACCTTTCTCGTGGGATCGATAACTTTTTATACTATAACTTGATAGTTGTATACTTACAACTTTATGTTCATATTTATTCCCTATCAAAACTTCTAAAAATCTGAGACTTTAATTTTTTTCTATTTCAATGAGAACAATTGTTAATTTTATATATATATAAAATTTTTTGTGTTATTAATTTATTTTTTAAATAAGGTTAGGAGTTGCCTCTTTTTCTGCAATGAATACTTCTGCTGTGCATCGAATAAGAGTTTCTGATGCGTCAATAGTGTTACATTTGATCGGTCTGTGTCATTTTCCATGAGGAGTTGAATTAAATACCTGCATTTTTTATTGTCAATTTGCTTTAGATTATAATATTAATATTTGATTTTGATATATTTATTTCATGAAGAAGGGATATTACTTAACATTAGTACTATGTCATCGGCGATTGTACAATATTTATCATTTAGACACTCATTATTAGCATCTCTGTCCACCTTCTTATTGTAACCTTTGCAATCGTAGAACCATGGCTCAACTCTATTATAAATGGTAGTTATCTTTACCTTAAAGGTGCAATAATGTGTCTCAGATATTGGTAAATTATTATTATGTTTAATTGTATGAATTCTAAAATAGGTTTTCTAAGATCATACCTCTTTTGAATATCGTGATGGTTGCATATATCAATAATTTGAATTTCATTTACATTTATAAAGAGCCTTAATGGATATGTTTTTGTCTTGGTAGCTTATTGAATGAGCCATGCATATTAGCTTTAAAATGTAATATATTTTTATTGTGTTATATGGATATCTACTTGGTTTACTTACTATTCTCTAATTTATTTAGTAAGTTGTATCTTTGGGTTGATATATATTATTGACATAAGTTATGATGACATGCATATCTCCTATATAAATTTAAGACAGATATAAGGTGAATTTTATATTTAATGGTCTTTAATAAAACTTTAGTAATGAGATATGTTACATTCATATTTAGAGATCTTGAAATCTAATAGTGCTATTGCATCATTATCTTTGATCGTGTCTTCAAGAATTGATTATTAGTTATTTAGTAATGAGATATCTCTGAACTTTTGATAATTACTCTATAGATAAATCTTTGTATTTTTTACCCTATAAATATTATTAACATCAGAAATTAATGTTTATAAATTATAGTCGGTTAATGCTAAGCTATTATAATATAGTCTTTTATCGGTTTATGTGTTTTAGTCTTCAATCAATTAATGGTACTTATGTATTTTTGCTGCTCCAACTTGTTAGTAAAATTATATGTAGTTACTTTAATTTATACACCGACGTTAAGTTTTAATCTATAATATATTTTTAAACTTTTATTTATTAACAGGATGTTTTTAATCTATTGTTATTGTTAGTTTTACCAACATCAAGTTAGACTACTTTTAGATTCTTATAAAGGATAGTAAACCATAAATTGGAAGTTAAATTTATATATCTTAATGAAAGAATATCAAACAATTACTCTTTTTGGGCCAAGTTTTGAAATTTTAGCTATTTTTTGTGATTTTCAACTTTTGAGGGTGTGTTTTGCAATTTTAAAACTTAGGGAGCATTTTTAAAATTTTAAATTTTAAGTTGGGTGCTTGTAATTTTCATATTTTATATGCTGGTGGTATGTTTTCAAATGTCAAGATATTTCTTAAAACTCTGAAATTTTGAGGGTGTTTTTGCAATTATTGAAACTTTGGGTTATTTTTATGAAATTTAAATTTTTAGTGGTCTGCTGATAATTTCTAGATTTGATGTGGAATGGTTATATGTTTTAAAATTTTAGGGTTTTTATAATTTTTAACTTTTTAGGAGTTTTTGCAATTTTATAACTTTTAGGTTATCTTTTGCAAAATTTAAATTTTCAGGGTACTTTTTATAATTTAAACTTTTGAGGGTGTATCTACAATTCTTAAAATGTTGAAGGTGTTATTTATAAATTTTAAATTCTTCCGAGGTTCTTTGTTAATTTTCGATTTCATGTTTGTTATTTTAAGTTTTGAAATGTCGAGGTGTTTTGTGTAATTTTAAACTTTTGAGGGTATCTTACATAATTTTTGAAATTTTTTTCTTTTGTTTTGTAATACTTCATGTATTATAGTATGTTAATTACTTTGCCTTAACAAACTAATACAGATGCGGTTGTTTCATATATTTTATTAATCTTATTTTTTTAATTGTTGAGCTATAGGTAGTTCATAGGGTATTAGGATAGGATATAATTATGATTAGGATAGCTTAAGATTTTATATATTTTATTAATCTTATTTTTTAAATTATTGAGCTATAGGTAGTTCACATGGTATTAGGATGGGATATAATTATGATTAGGATAGATTAAGATTTAAATGAAATATTCAAACTAGTGAAGGGATTGTTGAGCTATAGGTAGTTCACATGGTATTAGGATAGGATATAATTATGATTAGGATAGATTAAGATTTAAATGAAATATTCAAAATAGTGAAGGGTAATATTGACCATAAAAGATTTTCTCGAACTCGTGCTATATCTTATTTTATTTTAGTTTTTTGGGTCTTATATAACTTATCTGTTTATAGATGACTAGTATAGTGCACGTGCGTTGCACGTGGACAAAGAGATTATTAATATCGCAAATGGAAAGGTGAGAAATTCACAACTATCAATAGGGTTAATTGCGTATAGACCTCCCTAGTATCATTCAATTGTGAATAGACTCCATGTAACTTTATTTGTTGCAACCCGGAGTCGATTTAAGAATCCGAAAAAAATATCCACTAAGGAAGAGGTCTATTCGCACAAAGATAATTACTTATGATCTATTTGTAACTGAGTGATACTACAAAGGGTCTGTATATATGCAAGTAACCCGCATCAATAATACAATGATACATACTCAAATTAGTCTCCACGAGGATAGGTATAGACATTGTTTTCTTGGACAAAATACACGTGTAGAATGCCCATTTATAGTATGCGTCCACAAAATAAGAAGAGAGAAAAGAATGTAATGTGATTCAAACTTATTGATTAGAACATTTAACACATGTATAGAATGTCCATTTACAGTAAGCTTCCACAAAAGAAAAAGAGAGAAAAGAATGTAATATGATTCAAAATTATTGATTCGAACATATACTCAATATAAGACAATTGATCCATATAAAAGTGCTAACACATCAAATTTCAAGTTGCTGTACAAATTTATATGGATCAATTTTAACTTGTAGGAAGGGTCCCCAACACACCATGAACTCCTCAGCCAAGTCCTCCACCACCGCCTGCCCCTACCCATCCTCTCCATCCACCAAACCCTTCAACACTACCACTAATCTACATCCACCACTAAGCTCGGCTACAAAACCATTATCGACCCCACTGTCTCCACGGGACCTACTATTTGCTACTGCCTCTACTGGACCCACTGCCGAACATGACACCGTTGCCCACTGAACCCACCCCTCCGCCTCCATGCGCACACGTTTAGCCTCACCAGCGAACCCGGACTCACCACCTACTCCCAACAACCTACTCCTCCTCCAGCACCACTACCTTCACGTTGGCGAAACGCATACTTTTGGTTCAACTCGAAGATTTTAATTATTGGTCTTCAACTTGGACATTTCAACTTCAACCCAGACCTGCTATCATTTCCCTCCAATTCCTTTGAGCAAAGCGGAGGAGAACTTGGATAGTTTAATCATTAGTGAATGTTGATGTATGAAGAGGAGAAGAAGGGGAGAGAGATTATATAGGGAGGATTGAAACTGATGGGAGTTGGAGGGGTTTGTGTTAATTAATTGTAGGGGTTTTGGAATTGTGAAAGAAGCTCATTGTTAACTCCTTTATTGAGGAGGAATTGCTACGAAACAACTGAATAAAGAATGCAGGAGTGGGGACCGGTTATGAGCATACAAGTAAAGACTAAAAGGTGATTGATGAGGCGTTACTATAGTACAATAATATATAAAAATAATATAAAAATAATATGAGGATATTTATGAACATAGGATATTAGATAGTATTATATGTGATATATAGGTTTAGTAGGGTATTTATTGCATTTAATTTAATTGGGGGTTATCAGGAGGATTTGGAAATGTATGGTGTATGTAATTATATATATGTTTAATTTATATATGTATGTTTGTGTTTTATGTGTATATGTATATGTTTTATGGATGTATATATAATTCAATGTTAACTCACAAATATACCCAAATTATTAGACTATACAAATGAGGAACATAAATTATTTGGGATATGAATGGTTTGATGACATTAATATTGGATTAGTGGAGGGTTATAAAAATAGAAGTTAATATCCATGGACAATTAATAGGAGAGTTATGCCATTATTAAGAATGTATGCATGTATGTTGTGGCTATATATGTATGTGTTTATATGTATACATGTATGTGTTTTATGGATGTATGTATGTGTTTTGGAGGGTATATTTGGGAGAAATGTTTTAACATGGCAACCCACTTTTATAATAGTATTAGATTCAACATTGTATTGTATATGTAACTTCCAGGTTGAAACATTTTGTTTTGAAAAGGTACTTTGATATCCAAAATTGACCAATTGATTTTCTATTTGTATACTTTTTAACTATTTGTATGCTCTCAATTAACTACATACTCTTAGGTCTATTTTCACACATGCTCATGTGCATTCCAGGTTTGTATTAGTAACTTATAATGATTGAGTTGTTCACAAGGTAGTTCACTAATTTATGGCTAATCCTATATTATTTTGTTTTTTGTTAGTGCTATGAACAATTGTGATTTTATTTTTTAAGGCACATAAATTATTGTTTAAATTTTTTTTTAAAAGCTCCATACTAGACAAATCCGTGCATCACACGGGGCTGAAACTAGTTTGTGAGTATTTAATCCAATTAATGTCAGAAAAACCAAATGATTGATATGCACAAGTATTGCTCTAGTTCATTTGGTCTAAGTCAACTTAGGGGGTGTTTGTTTCAAATCCTAAAATTATAGGATATGGATTTCCATATGGGATTTGAAATCCATAGGTTTTTTTTAACATGGGTTGGGATTTCTAAAATCTTATTTGTTTCATCAATATTTTGGGATTACAAATACTATAATTTGTAATATTTTGTTTGGTTCAAACTCAAATTGTAGCATTACAAATTTTAGAATTTGAAATCTATAGTTGTAGCAAACAAAGTTTAGGATTACAAAAAGAATGACCATACTCATTGGTGAGCTTACCTCACACAAAAGAACAAACACAATTGTATTGAATTGGGGTAACCATACCCATTCAAATTTAAACCCCAACGGCTATAAATGGTCATAAAACAGTCATATTTTGCCAATGGCTATAAAAATAGCTCAATTTTACTAACTTCATGAGTAATTTTTTTTGAAAAGCAAGAAGCCTCCACACATCAATTTTCAGCAATCTAGACTGCATTTTCATTAATGAACGCCTCCTGTAAACAATAAAGTCCCATTATAGGTGGCATTATCAATATGTGACCAATCATCATAGCTAAATCCGAAAAACTCAAAAAACCCACTTTTTCATCCTAGAATTTCAAATCCAAGATCATTAGCTCAAAAAAAAAAAACTTGAACAAACACCCCCAAATGAATTTTGCAACATTTTAATAGCTAGTAACAAACCCACAAGTAGCTCAGACCAGCAGCAAACCCAAGAAATGACCAATGATAATCATATTTTTATTACATTTTTATACCCTCATTATCTATTTTATTTAAATAAAAATATCACTAATAACATATTTTTCTCTTAATTTGCAGGTTAATCAAGAATCAGTGAATAAAAGCAAAAAAGAACTCAGTTTCCTCATTTTTAACCTCTTATTGAAGCCTGGGATTAAGCCAAGCAATCTACACAAGCCGAAGAAACAAGGATCGAAAACGAAATGAATTCAAGTCAAAATCATATTCGGGATGATTAGTTACAAAGAAATGACGATATCTCCCAATCCGGAAAGCGGAATTTAACATATAATATACAAAAATCGCCTATCTCGACGAGACGAAGCCATCTGTAAAGTTAGATTTTTGATCCTAGTATCGATGATAGTATCGATACCGGTATCGATACCTGTATCGATAGGGGTATCGATACCAGTATCGATATCCAGTTTTCTGTTACGATTTAAAGGCTGAAATTGATTAACTTGGGGATCAAGTTTAATCCAAGGATTGATATTGGTTGTAATACTCTATAAATAGGGATAGAGGGTGAGGGTTTGAGTGTGAAAAATTTTATAAAACTCCATTTAGAGAGTAGGGTTACTCTTAATTTAGAAGACCTTCCAAATTTATAACTTTTGTTGCAATTAATAAAAGAATTTTTCACCTCTTCATATTTTTCTTTTCTTCTCTTTATTCTTGATGAAGATGAAGATTTGCCTTCATCAAGAGGCTAAAACTCTCTTGGAATGTAAGTTTTTCTTTTATCTTTTATTTTTCTTGTAGTATTTTCTTTTCTTTTTCTTTCAATTAGATTTATTTTGATGTCTTGTAGAGTAGATTTACTTTCTTGTCTTTACTTTCTTGCATTTTTATTTTATAGTATAGATTTATTTTCTTGCATAGTTAGATTTATTTTTATGTTCTTTTACTTTTATAATTTAGATTTATTTTTATGTTCTTAGTTTAGATTTTCATTTCTTTCTTCTTATTTTTCCTTTTGTAATTAATTTTCATTTCATACTCTCTAGTTTCTATTTTGCTTTTAATTCAATAATGTGGAACTAAAACTTGTAGGAATTTTAGAATTGTATGAAACTAGTCTAATCTCTTTTATTTTGTGAATCATTCTCTTGTACTTAAAATGATCATGCTTAGGATAATCAACTAGAGAACTAATTGGTAGAAGAAGAATTTGATAATCTATGCTTATCTTAAGTGGTTTGATAGGTTATGCTTATGAATTCTAGAATTACTATTTAGTTGTTATTTTTTTATGAGTATTAATTTTACTTGGATGATAATTTGATAGCTTATGCTTTCCTTAAGTGGTTTGATAGTCTATGCTTAATAAATCTAAAGTTGAATGTGATAAAAGAGAATAGTTCATATTTTATATGTGAGATTAGCTAGTGATTCAATTCTAGATTCCTCATATCTTTAATTGAATCCTCATTCTTTACTTTCTTGATTTTCCTCTTTATTCTTGATTTTCATTTGTTTGTTTTATTTTTCCTCCATTTATTCATTATTCTTTCTCCTCTCTCAATCTTGTTATGATTTTATTTGCACATATTCACAAACACTCTCTTAATCTCTCCACAAATCAACCATTTTTTATCACACTCCTAATTGTCACACACACACACAACATAAGAATCGATTTTGATTAACTCTTACAACACCTTCCTCGTGGGATTGATAACTTTTTATACTATAACTTGATAGTTATATACTTGCAACTTTAGGTTCACATCTATTTCCTATCAACCAAGGCTGCAAGCAAGCAGCTTAAATAAAGGCCACAACAAATCAAAGCTGCAAGCAAACCCACACGCAAACAAACAAATAACAAGTGGGTTTGCTCATACTCACAAACTGAAGCTCAGACTCAAACCTATCACAAACTCGCAAACCTGTCACAAACCAGCAGTGTATTAGGCTGCACAAACCCACAAACCCGCAAAGCCATCAAAGTTGAAACCTGTCACAAACAAGCAACCAAGCCAACAAAACTCAAACTGAAGCTTAGACTCAAACAAGCAACAAAGCCAACAAACCAGCAGTGTATTAGGCTGCCACAGACCCACAAACCCGCAAAGCCATCAAAGTTGAAACCTAACCTGTCACAAACAAGCAACCAAGCCAACAAAACTCAAACTGAATCTCAGACTCAAACAAGCAACCAAGCCAGCAAACCAGCAGTGTATTAGGTTATCACAAACCCACAAACCCGCAAAGCCATCAAAGTTGAAACCTGTCACAAACAAGCAACCAAGCCAACAAAACTCAAACTGAAGCTTAGACTCAAACAAGCAACAAAGCCAACAAAACTCAAACTGAAGCTTAGACTCAAACAAGCAACCAAGCCAACAAAACTCAAAGCTGAAGCTTAGACTCAAACAAGCAACCAAGCCAACAAAACTCAAACCAATCTCGGACTCAAACAAGCAACCAAGCCAACAAAACTCACCTGAAGCCTTCAAAACCGGCGGTGTATTAGGTTATCACAAACCCACAAACCCGCAAAGCCATCAAAGTTGAAACCTGTCACAAACAAGCAACCAAGCCAACAAAACTCACACTGAAGCCTTCAAAACCAGCAGTGTATTAGGCTGCCACAAACCCACCAACCCATAAACCCACTAAGCCATCAAAGTTGAAACCTATAACAAATAAGCAACCAAGCCAACAAAACTCAAACTGAAGCCATCAAAACCAGTAGTGTATTGGCTGCCACAAACCAACAAACCCATAAACCCGCAAAGCCATCAAAACCCACAAGCTCGAACCAAACTGAAACTGAAACTCAAACTGAAGCTCTGACAAGCAACCAACATAGTAATAAGCTGCCACAAACCAACAAACCCATAAAGCCATCAAAGTTGAAACTGTCACAAACAAGCAACCAAGCCAACAAAACTCAAAGCTGAAGCTCGACAAGCAACCACAACCCACAAGCTCAAATAACCAAGGCCACAACAAACCAAGGCTGCTCAAAGTAGGGGCTTAGATATATAACTAAATTTTGCTCATTTTAATTAGATATAACCAAGGTAGGGGCTCAGATATAGTTATAAAAATTGAAAACATGGATTGCCTCATCTAACAATAAAGTTGCAATGTAGATTACAATCACATGAATGAATTGCCTCACCTAACATT
This sequence comes from Asparagus setaceus, assembly GCA_012295165.1. Classification (NCBI taxonomy): domain Eukaryota; kingdom Viridiplantae; phylum Streptophyta; class Magnoliopsida; order Asparagales; family Asparagaceae; genus Asparagus; species Asparagus setaceus. Next base: position 75,429,908 of record CM022706.1, read on the forward strand.
GTAAATGCAATGTAGGTTGCATTCTCATCCAAGATTGCCCTACCTAAACATCACAAAGACATTGTAGATTGCATTCTCATAATAAATGAGTATCATCGTTGCCCAAAATGAAAAATACAAAATAGCCATACCAATACATAGCATGCAATGTAGGTTGCTATCAAGTATCATATCCCTCCATATTTGCATCAAGTATCATAATATATGTACATATAAGCTTGCAAAAGAACCCAAATTATAATAAGATTGCAATTGGAGTAGTGAAATATGCATAAAGTTACACCACTAAGTGTTCAACTTACATAATTAGCGACATATTCATAAGTTATGCATCATACACCAACCATTAACACCGCAGATTTAATTCGAAACTAACCCAAATCAGACTCAAATTTAAGTATGAACTGAACCCAAATCAATTTCATAGAAACCCCCAAATCAATTTATCCAAACCCAAATCAAATCCTTCGAAACCCTAATTTAAAAAGAAAGGGAACGATATTTACTTGCATCGTCGGAGAGAAGATCGGTTGGAACCCTAGATCAGCAAGATGACCAAAAAACAGAAACCCCCAAATCAATTTCACCCAAAACGAAGTCTTCCACCTTCAAATCATCTTCCAAACTGAAGTTTTAGCGAAAACCCTAGCCGTTCCCCATCTTAGAACTGAGATTTAACCCGATATTCGTGGATTTGAGAAGAAGAGAGCTAGGGTTTTGGCGCGGAAAATGGAGACGGCGGGTAAAAGAGGAGGGAGCAGCGCTAGTGGTGAGAATATCTCATCGCGGTTGGTTTTGGGAGGTGGGGTGGGTGGTCGTCACGAGAAAGGGATTAGGCTGAGCTGGCTTCTTTGTGTTAGATATCCACCGCACATCCCACCCTTTTGTTAGAATTTTACAAATTCTAAAAAATAATAGTTTTTTATAATTTGGGGATCTAATATCCCAAAATTTATTTTGAAACAAACAAAGTTTATGGAATCCTAAAACTCTAAAAAACCCACTTTTGCATCCTAGAATTTGTAATCCACCCTATACCCAAAAAAAAATTGAAATAAACACCCCCTTATAGGATTTGAAGGTCCAATTTCAAAATACTAATATGTGAGGGACTTACTTGAAACTAAATAAGATAAGATATGGGGACCAATACTCACACCCTACTTTTAGGCTAAGTTGCACTTATGCTATGTTTGGATGGAGGGTAGAGAAGAGGAAGGGAAGAGAATTTTGAGTTTAACATTGTTTGGGAGTTTAATTGGGAGAGTAGAGGAGGGGAATGGGGGGGAAATTTACTCTAAATTCTTACACCCCAAAGTGGGGTGTAATGGAGGGAAAGGAAAGGGAAGGAAAAATTTATCCTTCCTTTCCTTCCCCTAGTGAACTCCCAAACATAGCATTAAATGCCCTATAATTTCCCCGACCTTGCACTCAATTGGCCTTTTTATCAAACTGAAGGAAAAAATTTACCAACATATTTAAGTGTTGCAGAAAAACAATCTAAAATTTCAAAATATTGCACTTTAGTACCTTCTTGTTAACTCAATGTTGCATATAAATGCCCCAAAATTTGTAAATGGTCTCACTTAAATACCCCAAAGTTTCAAAGAGTTTCACTTTAGTACTCTCTGCTACGTGACATAAAGAAAAAATAAGGCCGTCTGGGTTTTTTTAACTGTAAGATATTCATCTGTAACACTTAAGTACTTTGGCGTATTTTTTTGTTCAGTTTAAAACTACAGGGCATTTAAGTGCGATTAAGCCCTACATTTACTTGCTCTCCTTGCGGGGGCTTGAAGCAAAAATAACAAGCAACGGACCGAAGAACTTGATATCAAAAATAAAAATAAAAAAAGGCAAATCAAAAGCGCTGGATTCTAATGGCGATGCCGAGAGCTCCGACGAAATGTCGCATAATCAAATTCTGGGGAAAACACAACGAAACCCTAACCTCTCCGCCATTACAACCGCCGTTGCCGTTAGCCCTACCTTGGAAACACATCAATTTTAGGTTTTCCTCAAATTTCTTGATTTTGTTTGGTTTCTTCAGCTTTTGTGGTTAAAAAATGTGTTTTTTTGGGGCAAATGCAGGAAGTTTGGCTTGGTGAGGGAATTGAGATTGTGATCGAAGATCGATGGAAGTTGCACCTTCTCATTGCTATATGCGCTTAATACACTGATGTTTGCTTGAGGTAGATTTTAACTGTCCAATTAAGTTCTTTAACTACAACTTATTTTAGTCAATTATGAGTTCACTTAGTATTTGTTTCTTTGTTATTTACGAATTCTTTAATTTGAGAAGTTTTTTTTCCCAAAAGACTATTTGATCTATCCATTTATCTATTTTATGGTGTCAAAGTCAAAACTTTGGGGTATCAAAGTTAAACTCGGTGTAAAGTTTGTGGTGTTTAAGTGCAAATAGCCCTTTATGTTTTTATATTCTCAGAGCTTGATTGATATTGAATCTTTCTCGTATTGAGTTTATAAGGTCAAATATTTTGGCTAAATAGCACTAATACCTTATAGTTTCACTACCTTAGCACTAATATACCCTTAGTTGTATTTCACAGCATTTATATACCCTAAGTTGTTCGAAATTGGCATGTTATTACCCTCTGTTTGTATATGTGAAAATTTTTATCCGAAAGTTCCCATATAACATTCATCCTAATTTTATAACTTTATGGATCTGTCCCTTTATGTGATCAAAGAGCATTTTGTTTTCCATGACATGTTTTCTATAGATTTTAAAGATGTAGAGATTGTTCAGTCGGGAATACTTGAGGGAAACATTTTGGCAGAGTAATCAATTGCTGTAGGGAAGAAACCAGTGATCTCTCATTCTTAGTATCCTATCGCACCATCAAATGATAGGCATGTACCTTCCCTCAAACTATATTGCAGTTAAGGACACTCAATATATGAAGCTTACTGCAACCAACCGTTATAGACACCTCGAGCATGGACACAAATTTAATGAGTATCCCAACTTGAAAAAGTCATCTTTAAGGGCATAAAGAACTAAATGAGGGAGCAGTTGATAAGGATACAATTAACTTCCATACAAGTTACAGCTAGTTAACGGGTTATTTCCCTTATATGATTTCAATTAATTGCAACTACGTGAAAAGCTTAATTGCAACTATTCAGGATGTAGTAAGAAGTTACTTCCATAAAAGATTTCAAAGTTAAACATGGACATAGGAATGTCCAGGTTCATTTGGGAAAGGCTCAAAGCTTCACAATCTTCATTGGATGTATCAATTATTACCTTCTATTGAGCTTTGATTAGAGGAACAGAAGTTGTTGTATAGCTTATCATGTATCAAGACTCCCTACTAAGAAAATCCATTAGTTTGAACAAGAACTGATCATGTTTACTGTTGAGCGGGATACATGCTTGAGAGGGGCATTTCAGGAGTGCATGTGGTTTAACAGTTTCACTGATCTAGGCTTATGTGAAATATAATCGAGGATGTGGATGTAGTGTCGTGCAGCAATTAGTGCATCACATAGCTAACCAAAGATCAAATACACTTGAGAAGACTAATCTAAACTTCATTTCAAAGTGAATGAGACAAACCTGATGGACCGTTAACTGATATAATGAACATTATATTCTTTCATGTAAGTTCATGCATTGTTGGCACCTAGTTAGTTTATGCATTTGCAAAACCAAAGTTTCGAGCCTTGAGGTTGCATATTAGCAATAGAACTGATAGTTGTGGTTGATTTGATGTCTCTGGCTAAGATGGAGGTTTTAGTGTGTATGCGCGTGGTTGTGTATCTTGAATCCTATACTATATATTGGTTAAACCCCAGCGTCCATTACTTTCCGGAATAATTACCGCTCCTTGTTCAGATGATCTCCATTGGCATTACTAATATGGCGCGGGCACCAAGAGGACTGTAATGGCCAACTATCACAACAAATTTGGATTAGTTACTATTAATGAAGTGTTTTTCGTGGTTAATGAAGTTAGATTGTCAATGAAGTTTTTCTTGATTATGATGCTAAGGTGGTCAATTGTATGTAGAGGTGGAAATGAAATGAATTCGGATTGAATACCACAATATCGTATTCATATTCGGTTCATGAATGACTATTCGAATTTGAAACGAATATGAAATGTGCATTCGAATTCGATTTAATGAGTATTCGAATATTCGACAACTATTAGCATATTAGTTAATAGTTTTATGTAGTAATTTATGTTATTAGGTTCATATTTGGTAGATATTGGTAAATATTCAAAAATATTTGTTATCCTATCCTAGTCTTTTAATGTAGCCAAACATGATACAACAATTGAATATGCAACCTAGTGATAAATATAACATTTACAAATAAAATAACTACTTATATGAGGCTATATGTGTAAATTTTTTGGGATACATAGAAAATATAATAAATAAAACCTATAGGTCTAAAGTGTAATATATAAATGAATAGTTTATTAAACAAATGAATTGAATTACCTCTTAATTCTATTCGTTTATGAACTGAATACCAAAACTATTTATTTATTAACTATCAAGTCGAATATGACATAATTGTATGTTGTTCCAGCCTGACTTTGACATCTTAGTAATCCCTATTTTGTTCCTGAGAACATATTGTGCCAGGTTATTTTAGAAAAATGTTCCTAGAATCGCTTGCACGACTATCTATATGGGAGTTGTTTTTTTTCCTTTTGCGTAGTTGTGATAGGGAATATAGTGAGAATAGAGCATCAAATGAGAAATATCGAGGAGGAGGAACATCATGGATTGAACCATTATATTCCAGAAGACTTTGCTTATGCTCTAGGAAAAGAGTCTTTATACTCTTTGATCCTAACTAATTTGTTGCTTTGCTCAGAACTTGGTTGGAAGCAATTAAGAAGTATATAAATAATAACTGACTTAATGGAGGACATAATCCATAACATAATAAATGTAAGAATAGGATCTACGCAACCGATCCTGAAAATTTAGGACAAAGTATTTGATGTTGTTGTCCTTTATTCACGAAGAGAGCTTAAATTCTTCTAATAACTTCCAAAGGATTACTTCTCTAGATGATGTCAACTAATGTAGTTCATTAAAATTTAGGATATGTCTAGTTTGGATATGTAGATTTAGATTAGTGTTCATTCAAAGAATGGTACAATGTTTTACAATCTTCTAGCTGTTATATTGAGCAATTATCTTCTTTAAGAAGTACTAATGGAGTAGTCTCCCCAAAATCCACTCCGACCTTTTTCTCAGTTTGACAACCTTCTGAAGGAGGAAAGTGAAATAACTAAAAACCGTCATCATTATAATAAGTAAAAGTTCTAGGTTTTCAAAAGCATGTTTCTTTCAATTTCTCTTTCTATTTAGGAATTTCCATATACACTTTATTCATATGTAAATAAATATCATTTTAGATTATGGCTAGTAATATAAATGTAATCTATTCAAAGTTGGATTGGGTGCTATCTTTGGACAAGTGAGGTTTAAGTAATACTAGTCATTTAAACAAGGTATAATGCTTTATAATTTTTTTACGTAATACACTGAGTAATTGCCTTCTAAAAATATCTTACAGAATTAATATCTCATAAACTAATTCCAACCCTTTTGTCCTAATTCAACAACTTATCTATCGTTTCTTTCTTTTAATGGACTACATGAAGACAACCGTAGAGAGGAGAAAAGATGTCTAGATAACAACACCACCGCCACATGTGCACATCTTGAATGCATGCATAGAACGTGTTACAAGATTCTTTTTTTTATCTCTAAAACTTTTCATTCACACCCAAAAGTGCACCCGCTTTGTACAATGTCTGACTAACCTAATGTACATAGTTAATTCAAATTTGAAGGAAAGTGAACCACCAAAATCCATCATTATTACTATAAGAAAATGTTGTAGGTGTTAAAATCATGTTTTGTTTGATTTCTCTTTCTATCTAGGAAGAACGAGTTATATACCGCTTATTCACATGTAAACATATACCACATTAAATGATGGCATAATAATCTAAATGTAACCCGTTCAAAATTCAGACTGGGGTTGTCTATAAGGGACAAGTGATGTTTAGAGCAATACAGTCATTTAAACAAGATATAATGCCTTTCGATCTTTTACCTAATACATTGCCTTACAGAATTAATATCTCATAAACACATTCTGACTTCCAAAAACATCTTATAGTATTAATATCTCATCAACACATTCTGACTTGCAGAAACGTCTTACAGAATTAATATCTCATAAACACATTCTGATCTTTTTCCCCCCTATTTCCAACAACATATGTGTCATTTCTTTGATGTGATGGACTGTATTAAAACAATAGTAAAGAGGAGAATAGACATCTAGAAACCATCTGCCACATGCAAAACTTGAATGCATGCATAGAACGCGTGTCACGAGATTCCTCTTTTTATCTCCAAGACCTTTCATTCACACCCAAAGTGCACCCACTTTGTACAATATTTTATTAACCTAATATACATGGCACATTCACGTTTGGAGGGAGGTAAACCACCAAAGCCCATCATCATTACCATAAGAATTTGTTATAGGTGTTCAAAAACATGTTTTGTTCAATTTCTCTTTCTTTTTAGGAGGAAAGAGTTGTAAGCCTTTATAAACATGTAAATAAATGTAAGTTTAGATGGTGCCACCGTAATCTAAATGTAACACAATCACAATTTAGACTAGAAATGTCAATTGTGGACAACTTAGGTTTAAAGCAATACTAGTCATTTAAACAAGGTAATGCTTTACAATATTTGACCTAATCACCAAGTAATTACCTTCCAAAATGTCTTATGTAATTAATATTATCATAAACACATTCCAATCTTTTTGTCTTCAATCCAACAACCTATGTCTTAAGTAGTTAATATTTGACCTAATACATCGAGTAATTACCTTCCAAAAATGTCTTAAGTAATTAATGTTCATAAACACATTGCAACTTTTCTGTCTTCATTCCAACAACTTATGCCTCATTATTTTTCTTCTACTGGCTGTATGAAGACAAGGGTAGAGAGGAGAAAAGCAACATAGAAACAATCGTCACTGTCATATGTGCACAAATTGGATGCACTCATAGAACGTGTCATGAGATTCTTCTTTTATCTTGGTGACCTTTTACCCACACCCAAAAAGACACCCTCTTTGTATAATGTTTAACTAACCCAATGTACATAGACTGTTCAAGATTGGAGGAAAGTAAAACCACCAAACCCATCATCATTACCATAATTACCATAAGAAAATGTTTTAGGTGTTCAAAAGCATGTTTTCTTCGATTTATGTATCTATCTAGGAAGAAAGTGCTATGTACTCTTTATTTGCATGTAAACGAATACCACTTTAGATGATGATATAGTAAAATGTAACCCATTGAAATTCAGACTGGGGGTGTCCATTTTGGATGAGTGAGGTTTAGAGCTCTACTAGTCATTTAAACAAGATATAATGTCTTACAACTTTTATCTAATACACTAATTAACTACCTTCCAAAAATGTTTTACATAATTAGTATCTCATAAACGCGCTCTGACCTTTTTGTCATAATTCCAACAACCTACATGTCAGTTTCTTTCTTTTAATCGACCGTATGCACACAACCGTAGAGACAAGAAAAGGCAACTAGAAACCATCATCAGTACCACATGTGCACATGTTGGATGCATGCTTAGAACATCATGAGATTCCTCTTTTTACCTCGGCGACCTTTTATCTACGCTCAAAAGTGCACCCCACTTTGTACAATCTTTTACTAATCTAATGTACATAGTCTATTCAAGTTTAAGTGCACCCACTTAAAAGCATGTTTTGTTCGATATCTCTTTCTATCTTGGTAGAAAATGCTATATATAACCTTTATTTACATGTAAACAAATAGCACTTTAGATGATGATATAGTGATTTAAATGTAGTCCATTCAAATTCAAACTGGGGGTATCCATTTTGGACCAGTGAGGTTACTATACTAGTCATTTAGACAAGATATAATGCCTTACAATCTTTTACCTAAAACACTGATTAATTAGCTTCCGAAAATGTCTTACAAAATTAATATTTCATAAACTCAATCCAACCATTTTGTCCCAATTCGAACAACTTATGCGGCGTTTCTTCCTTTTAATGGGTTGTATGAAGATGGCCAGTAAAGAGGAGAAAAGACACCTAGAAACCATCATCGATGTCATACATGCACAAGTTAGATGCATGTGTATGTTTATCACGAGATTCCTCTTTTTACCTCGGCGACCTTTTATCTACGCTCAAAAGTGCACCCACTTTGTACAATATTTTATTAACCTAATATACATGGCACATTCACGTTTGGAGGGAGGTAAACCACCAAAGCCCATCATCATTACCATAAGAAAATGTTGTAGGTGTTAAAATCATGTTTTGTTTGATTTCTCTTTCTATCTAGGTAGAAAGTGCTCTATACCCTTTATTCACATGTTAACAAATAACACTTTGGTTATGATATACTAATCTAAATGTAACCAATTCAAAATTGAGTAGGGGTGTTTATAATGAACAAGTGAGGTTTATAGAGCAATAGTCATTTAAACAAGATATAATGCCTTACAATCTTTTACCTAAAACACCGATTAATTAGCTTCGAAAATGTCTTACAAAATTAATATCTCATAAACACATTGCAACTTTTCTGTCTTCATTCCAACAACTTATGCCTCATTATTTTTCTTCTCTTGGTATGAAGACAAGGGTAGAGAGGAGAAAAGCAACATAGAAACAATCGTCAACGTCATATGTGCACAAATTGGATGCACTCATAGAACGTGTCATGAGATTCTTCTTTTATCTTGGTGACCTTTTACCCACACCCAAAGTGCACCCACTTTGTACAATATTTTATTAACCTAATATACATGGCACATTCACGTTTGGAGGGAGGTAAACCACCAAAGCCCATCATCATTACCATAATTACCATAAGAAAATGTTTTAGGTGTTCAAAAGCATGTTTTCTTGATTTATGTATCTATCTAGGAAGAAAGTGCTATGTACTCTTTATTTGCATGTAAGCGAATACCACTTTAGATGATGATATAGTAAAATGTAACCCATTGAAATTGGTGGGGGTGTCCATTTTGGATGAGTGAGGTTTAGAGCTCTACTAGTCATTTAAACAAGATATAATGCCTTACAATCTTTTACCTAAAACACCGATTAATTAGCTTCGAAAATGTCTTACAAAATTAATATCTCATAAACACATTCCAATCTTTTGTCTTCATTCCAACAACTTATGCGACGTTTCTTCCTTTTAATGGGTTGTATGAAGATGACCGTAAAGAGGAGAAAAGACACCTAGAAACCATCATCGATGTCATACATGCACAAGTTAGATGCATGTGTATGTTTATCACGAGATTCCTTTTTTGAGGCGTTTATATACACTCCAAAAGGCACACACTTTATACAAGATTTTTTAACCTAGTGTACATTGCCCGTTCAAGTTTATGCAAAGTGAACCACCAAACCCATCATCATTACCATAATTACCATAAGAAAATGTTTTAGGTGTTCAAAAGCATGTTTTCTTGATTTATGTATCTATCTAGGAAGAAAGAACTATATGACCTTTATTCACATGTTAACAAATAACACTTTGGTTATGATATACTAATCTAAATGTAACCAATTCAAAATTGAGTAGGGGTGTTTATAATGAACAAGTGAGGTTTATAGAGCAATAGTCATTTAAACAAGATATAATGTCTTACAACTTTTATCTAATACACTAATTAACTACCTTCCAAAAATGTCTTACATAACTAATATTATCATAGACATATTTCATCCTTTTTGTCTTCATTCCAACAACTTATGCCTCATTATTTTTCTTCTCTTGGTATGAAGACAAGGGTAGAGAGGAGAAAAGCAACATAGAAACAATCGTCACTGTCATATGTGCACAAATTGGATGCACTCATAGAACGTGTCATGAGATTCTTCTTTTTATCTTGGTGACCTTTTACCCACACCCAAAAAGACACCCTCTTTGTATAATGTTTAACTAACCCAATGTACATAGACTGTTCAAGATTGGAGGAAAGTAAAACCACCAAACCCATCATCATTACCATAATTACCATAAGAAAATGTTTTAGGTGTTCAAAAGCATGTTTTCTTCGATTTATGTATCTATCTAGGAAGAAAGTGCTATGTACTCTTTATTTGCATGTAAACGAATACCACTTTAGATGATGATATAGTAAAATGTAACCCATTGAAATTCAGACTGGGGGTGTCCATTTTGGATGAGTGAGGTTTAGAGCTCTACTAGTCATTTAAACAAGATATAATGTCTTACAACTTTTATCTAATACACTAATTAACTACCTTCCAAAAATGTTTTACATAATTAGTATCTCATAAACGCGCTCTGACCTTTTTGTCATAATTCCAACAACCTACATGTCAGTTTCTTTCTTTTAATCGACCGTATGCACACAACCGTAGAGACAAGAAAAGGCAACTAGAAACCATCATCGATTACCACATGTGCACATGTTGGATGCATGCTTAGAACATCATGAGATTCCTCTTTTTACCTCGTGACCTTTTATCTACGCTCAAAAGTGCACCCCACTTTGTACAATCTTTTACTAATCTAATGTACATAGTCTATTCAAGTTTAAGTGCACCCACTTAAAAGCATGTTTTGTTCGATATCTCTTTCTATCTTGGTAGAAAATGCTATATATAACCTTTATTTACATGTAAACAAATAGCACTTTAGATGATGATATAGTGATTTAAATGTAGTCCATTCAAATTCAAGCTGGGGTATCCATTTTGGACCGATGAGGTTACTATACTAGTCATTTAGACAAGATATAATGCCTTACAATCTTTTACCTAAAACACGATTAATTAGCTTCGAAAATGTCTTACAAAATTAATATTTCATAAACTCAATCCAACCATTTTGTCCCAATTCGAACAACTTATGCGACGTTTCTTCCTTTTAATGGGTTGTATGAAGATGACCGTAAAGAGGAGAAAAGACACCTAGAAACCATCATCGATGTCATACATGCACAAGTTAGATGCATGTGTATGTTTATCACGAGATTCCTTTTTGAGGCGTTTATATACACTCCAAAAGGCACACACTTTATACAAGATTTTTTAACCTAGTGTACATTGCGGTTCAAGTTTATGCAAAGTGAACCACCAAACACGACCACATTACTATAAAAAATATTCTAGGTGTTAAAAGCATGTTTTGTTTGATTTCTCTTTCTATCTAGGTAGAAAGTGCTCTATACCCTTTATTCACATGTTAACAAATAACACTTTGGTTATGATATACTAATCTAAATGTAACCAATTCAAAATTGAGTAGGGGTGTTTATAATGAACAAGTGAGGTTTATAGAGCAATAGTCATTTAAACAAGATACAATGTCTTACAATCTTTTACCTACTAGACTCAGTAATTATGTTTCAAAAATATCTTACAAAATTAATATCTCATCAACACATTCCAGTGCTAATTCTAACAACTTGTGTGTTGTTTCATTGTTTTAATGTATTGTATGAAGACAACCGTAGAGAGGAGAAAAAGCACCTAGAAACAATCATCACTGCCACTTGTGCGCAAGTTGGATGCATTCGTATAATGTGTGTTGTGGGATTCCTCTTTTTATCTTTGAAACCTTTCGTTCAGACTCAAAACTGCACCCACTTTGTACAATTTGTACAAACCTAGTGTACATATGCGATTCATGCTTGAAGGAATGTGAACCACCAAAACCCATTATCATTACTGTAAGGAAATGTTCGAGGTGTTAAAAACATGTTTAGTTCAATTCATTTTTCTATCTAGGAAGAAAGTGCTATATATATATATATATATATATATATATATATATATATATATATATATATATATATATAAAAGTAAAGCTCCTATAAATTTAAGTGGATAGAGCACTTGTCCACCAAACTTTTATCCATTCATTATGCTTTGAGATTTGTGCTACACAATAATGCTATCTTTGAGATTTGTGTCTTGATTTGAATCACATGCTAGCACAAATCTCAATACAAAATCAATGGATAAAAAGTTGGTGGACAAAGAGCTTCTATCCACTTAAGTTTAAAGGAGCTTTACTCATATATATATATATATATATATATATATATATATATATATATATATATATATATATATATATATATATATATCCTTTATTCACATGTAAATAAATATAAGCGTATAATAATCTAAATGTAGCTCATTGAAATTTACTATGGGTCGTCTATCGTGGACAAGTGAGATTTAGATCAATACTAGTCATTTAAACAATAATACCTTACAATTTTTTACCTATTGCACTAATTAATTACCTTCGAATTGTCTTATAGAATTACTATCTCATAAACTCATTCCAACCTTTTTGTCTTAATTCCACAACTTATGTGTCATTTCTTTCTTTAATTGGACTCTATGAAGACAACTGTAGAGAGGAGTAAAGGCATCTAGAAACCATCATCGATGTCATACATGCACAAGTTAGATGCATGTGTATGTTTATCACGAGATTCCTTTTTTGAGGCGTTTATATACACTCCAAAAGGCACACACTTTATACAAGATTTTTTAACCTAGTGTACATTGCGGTTCAAGTTTATGCAAAGTGAACCACCAAACACGACCACATTACTATAAAAATATTCTAGGTGTTAAAAGCATGTTTTGTTCGATATCTCTTTCTATCTTGGTAGAAAATGCTATATATAACCTTTATTTACATGTAAACAAATAGCACTTTAGATGATGATATAGTGATTTAAATGTAGTCCATTCAAATTCAAGCTGGGGTATCCATTTTGGACCGATGAGGTTACTATACTAGTCATTTAGACAAGATATAATGCCTTACAATCTTTTACCTAAAACACTGATTAATTAGCTTCCGAAAATGTCTTACAAAATTAATATTTCATAAACTCAATCCAACCATTTTGTCCCAATTCGAACAACTTATGCGACGTTTCTTCCTTTTAATGGGTTGTATGAAGATGACCGTAAAGAGGAGAAAAGACACCTAGAAACCATCATCGATGTCATACATGCACAAGTTAGATGCATGTGTATGTTTATCACGAGATTCCTTTTTTTCGAGACGTTTTATATACACTCCAAAAGGCACACACTTTATACAGTATTTTTTTAACCTAGTGTACATTGCCCGTTCAAGTTTATGCAAAGTGAACCACCAAACACAGCCACATTACTATAAAAAATATTCTAGGTGTTAAAAGCATGTTTTGTTTGATTTCTCTTTCTATCTAGGTAGAAAGTGCTCTATACCCTTTATTCACATGTTAACAAATAACACTTTGGTTATGATATACTAATCTAAATGTAACCAATTCAAAATTGAGTAGGGGTGTTTATAATGAACAAGTGAGGTTTATAGAGCAATAGTCATTTAAACAAGATACAATGTCTTACAATCTTTTACCTACTAGACTCAAGAATTATGTTTCAAAATATCTTACAAAATTAATATCTCATCAACACATTCCGATGCTAATTCTAACAACTTGTGTGTTGTTTCATTGTTTTAATGTATTGTATGAAGACAACCGTAGAGAGGAGAAAAAGCACCTAGAAACAATCATCACTGCCACTTGTGCGCAAGTTGGATGCATTCGTATAATGTGTGTTGTGGGATTCCTCTTTTTATCTTTGAAACCTTTCGTTCAGACTCAAAACTGCACCCACTTTGTACAATTTGTACAAACCTAGTGTACATATGCGATTCATGCTTGAAGGAATGTGAACCACCAAAACCCATTATCATTACTGTAAGGAAATGTTCGAGGTGTTAAAAAACATGTTTAGTTCAATTCATTTTTCTATCTAGGAAGAAAGAACTATATGACCTTTATTCACATGTTACTTTAGATGGTGCTATAATAATCTAAATGTAATCCATTCAAAGCTCAAACTGGGGGTGTTTATACTGGCCAAGTGAGGCTCAGAGCAATACTAGTCATTTAAACAAATTTAATGCTTTTACAATCTTTGTCCGAATAATTGCCTTCCAAAAATGTCTTACATAACTAATATTATCATAGACATATTTCATCCTTTTTGTCTTCATTCCAACAACTTATGTCTCGTTTTTTTTCTTTTAACGGACTGTGTGAAGACAAGCTCATAGAGGAGAAAAGACATATCGAAACAATCGTCACTGCCACATGTGCACAAATCAGTTGCATGCATAGAATGTGTCACAAGATTATTCTTTTTATCACGATGACCTTTTACCCACACCCAAAAGTATGCCTACTTCATACATTTTTATTACTCTAATGTACATAGCCCATTCAAGTTTGGAGGAAAGTGAAATCACCAAAATCTGTCATCATTACCATAAGAAAATATTCTCGTGTTCAAAAACATGTTTTATTCGATTGTTTCTAATAGGAAGAAAGTGCTATATATATATATATATATATATATATATATATATATATATATCCTTTATTCACATGTTAACAAATAACACTTTGGTTATGATATACTAATCTAAATGTAACCAATTCAAAATTGAGTAGGGGTGTTTATAATAGACCTATAGGGTTTAGAGCAATAAACATTAATAAGATATAATGTCTTCCAATCTTTTACATAATACACCAAGTAATTAATTTCCAAAATGTCTTATAGAATTAATACCTTATAAACACAATCCAATCCTTTTTCCTAATTCTTACAACCTAAATGTTGTTTCTTTCCTTTAATGGGTGTATGGCTACATGTGCACAACGTGAATGCATAAATAGAAAGTGAGTCACAAGATTCCTCTTTTATCTTCTAGACCTTGCATTCACACCTAGATGAGCATCCACTATGTACAATATCTTACTAACCTCATGTACATAGCTTGTTCAAGTTGAAGGAAATTGAACCATCAAAGTCCATCATTATTTCCATAAGAAAGTGTTCAAGATGTTCAAAAGCATGTTTTGTTTGATTTCTCTTTCTATCTAGGTAGAAAGTGCTCTATACCCTTTATTCACATGTTACTTTAGATGGTGCTATAATAATCTAAATGTAATCCATTCAAAGCTCAAACTGGGGGTGTTTATACTGGCCAAGTGAGGCTCAGAGCAATACTAGTCATTTAAACAAATTTAATGCTTTTACAATCTTTGTCCGAATAATTGCCTTCCAAAAATGTCTTACATAACTAATATTATCATAGACATATTTCATCCTTTTTGTCTTCATTCCAACAACTTATGTCTCGTTTTTTTTCTTTTAACGGATTGTGTGAAGACAAGCTCATAGAGGAGAAAAGACATATCGAAACAATCGTCACTGCCACATGTGCACAAATCAGTTGCATGCATAGAATGTGTCACAAGATTATTCTTTTATCACGATGACCTTTTACCCACACCCAAAAGTATGCCTACTTCATACATTTTATTACTCTAATGTACATAGCTCGTTCAAGTTTGGAGGAAAGTGAAATCACCAAAATCGTCATCATTACCATAAGAAAATATTCTACGTGTTCAAAAACATGTTTTATTCGATTGTTTCTAATAGGAAGAAAGTGCTATATATATATATATATATATATATATATCCTTTATTCACATGTAAATAAATATAAGCGTATAATAATCTAAATGTAGCTCATTGAAATTTACTATGGGTCGTCTATCGTGGACAAGTGAGATTTAGATCAATACTAGTCATTTAAACAAATTTAATGCTTTTACAATCTTTGTCAGAATAATTGCCTTCCAAAATGTCTTACATAACTAATATTATCATAGACATATTTCATCCTTTTTGTCTTCATTCCAACAACTTATGTCTCGTTTTTTTTCTTTTAGCGGTTGTGTGAAGACAAGCTCATAGAGGAGAAAAGACATATCGAAACAATCGTCAACGCCACATGTGCACAACGTGAATGCATAAATAGAAAGTGAGTCACAAGATTCCTCTTTTATCTTCTAGACCTTGCATTCACACCTAGATGAGCATCCACTATGTACAATATCTTACTAACCTCATGTACATAGCTTGTTCAAGTTGAAGGAAATTGAACCATCAAAGTCCATCATTATTTCCATAAGAAAGTGTTCAAGATGTTCAAAAGCATGTTTTGTTTGATTTCTCTTTCCATCTAGGTAGAAAGTGTTGTATACCCTTATTCATATGTGAATAAATACCACTTTTGATCATGCTATAATAATCTAAATGTAGCTCATTGAAATTTACTATGGGTCGTCTATCGTGGACAAGTGAGATTTAGATCAATACTAGTCATTTAAACAAGAATACCTTACAATTTTTTACCTATTGCACTAATTAATTACCTTCCAGAATTGTCTTATAGAATTACTATCTCATAAACTCATTCCAACCTTTTTGTCTTAATTCCACAACTTATGTGTCATTTCTTTCTTTAATTGGACTCTATGAAGACAACTGTAGAGAGGAGTAAAGGCATCTAGAAACCATCATCACTGTCACGTGTGCACAAGTTGGATGCACGCATACTATGTGCATGACAAGATTCCTTTTTTACCTCCAAGACGTTTTATCCACCCATAAGGGCACCCACTATACAATGTTTTGCATACCTAATGTACATAGCTCGTTCAAGTTTGGAGAAAAATGAACCACAAAAAATTGTTATCATAATCATAAGAAAATGTTTTAATTGTTTAAAAGCATGTTTTGTTTGATTTCTCTTTCCATCTAGGTAGAAAGTGTTGTATACCCTTATTCATATGTGAATAAATACCACTTTTGATCATGCTATAATAATCTAAATGTAGCTCATTGAAATTTACTATGGGTCGTCTATCGTGGACAAGTGAGATTTAGATCAATACTAGTCATTTAAACAATAATACCTTACAATTTTTACCTATTGCACTAATTAATTACCTTCCAAAAATGCCTTAGGGAATTAATTTATCATAAAAATATTCCACCCTTTGTCCTAATTCCAACAATCCAAGGTTTTAAATATTGGATATCAGGGAAATTTCAAATGGCTAAACTTTATATCGGATTGCGGATATCGGGGAAATGTCGAGGATATGTGGTAAATATTGAAATGCCATAATTAATGTTTGCATATATAGTATAATGCACTAAAATGTAATCTCAACATACTTAATGAAATCTAAGCGTACAAAATGTAAATAATATATGCTTAGGATCACTAATCAACCTTGTAAAATAAATAAAAGTATAAATCAATGTTGCAACATTTCGTCTGAATTCTTTTAGGCCAAAATGTCATTTGATAAAATGGAAAAATCATGATATCTCACCCAAAAATTGCCAAACGCTGTGTATTATTTTATGACAAGCCATATAAAAGGATATATTTGTCATCATATCATCTAATATATCGGCCATATTAGGGATTTATCGCCCAAAATAGCCAAAAAGCGGTAAAGAATATTTAGAGACCATATCGGTCGCAGCAAGCCTTGTAAAAGATATATTGGGCGATGCATCGGGCTATGTCGGTGATATTTAAAACAATGCAATAACCTATGTGTCGTTTGTTTCTTTTAGTGGACTGATGAAGAGTAGAAGACAAGCTGGAGAGGAGAAAAGGCACCTTGAAAGCATCATTACTACTACATGCGCACATATTGAATGCATGCATAGAATGTGTCACAAGATTATTCTTTTATCACGATGACCTTTTACCCACACCCAAAAGTATGCCTACTTCATACATTTTATTACTCTAATGTACATAGCTCGTTCAAGTTTGGAGAAAAATGAACCACAAAAATTGTTATCATAATCATAAGAAAATGTTTTAATTGTTTAAAAGCATGTTTTGTTTGATTTCTCTTTCCATCTAGGTAGAAAGTGTTGTATACCCTTATTCATATGTGAATAAATACCACTTTTGATCATGCTATAATAATCTAGATGTAATCCGTTTAGAATTTAGAGCGGGTGTTTATAATAGACCTATAGGGTTTAGAGCAATAAACATTAATAAGATATAATGTCTTCCAATCTTTTACATAATACACCAAGTAATTAATTTCCAAAATGTCTTATAGAATTAATACCTTATAAACACAATCCAATCCTTTTTCCTAATTCTTACAACCTAAATGTTGTTTCTTTCCTTTAATGGGTCAGTATGGCTACATGTGCACAACGTGAATGCATAAATAGAAAGTGAGTCACAAGATTCCTCTTTTATCTTCTAGACCTTGCATTCACACCTAGATGAGCATCCACTATGTACAATATCTTACTAACCTCATGTACATAGCTTGTTCAAGTTGAAGGAAATTGAACCATCAAAGTCCATCATTATTTCCATAAGAAAGTGTTCAAGATGTTCAAAAGCATGTTTTACAATTTTTGACCTAATATCTTGAGTAATTACCTTCCAAAAATGCCTTAGGGAATTAATTTATCATAAAAATATTCCACCCTTTGTCCTAATTCCAACAATCCAAGGTTTTAAATATTGGATATCAGGGAAATTTCAAATGGCTAAACTTTATATCGGATTGCGGATATCGGGGAAATGTCGAGGATATGTGGTAAATATTGAAATGCCATAATTAATGTTTGCATATATAGTATAATGCACTAAAATGTAATCTCAACATACTTAATGAAATCTAAAGTACAAAATGTAAATAATATATGCTTAGGATCACTAATCAACCTTGTAAAATAAATAAAAGTATAAATCAATGTTGCAACATTTAAATGCAATTCTTTTAGGCCAAAATGTCATTTGATAAAATGGAAAAATCATGATATCTCACCCAAAAATTGCCAAACGCTGTGTATTATTTTATGACAAGCCATATAAAAGGATATATTTGTCATCATATCATCTAATATATCGGCCATATTAGGGATTTATCGCCCAAAATAGCCAAAAAGCGGTAAAGAATATTTAGAGACCATATCGGTCGCAGCAAGCCTTGTAAAAAGATATATTGGGCGATGCATCGGGCTATGTCGGTGATATTTAAAACAATGCAATAACCTATGTGTCGTTTGTTTCTTTTAGTGGACTGATGAAGAGTAGAAGACAAGCTGGAGAGGAGAAAAGGCACCTTGAAAGCATCATTACTACTACATGCGCACATATTGAATGCATGCATAGAACATGTGTCACGAGATTCTTCTTTTTATTTCTGCGACCTTTTATCCATGCCCAAAAGGACACGCACATTGTACTATGTTTTACTAACCTAATGTACAAAGCCTGTTTAATCTAGGTATTTGTGTTGTTTCTTGTTGTCACACAACAATTTGTGTGGTTTCATTCCTGTTATAGATTGTATCACTATTTGTGTTTTTTAATTCCCTTCATAGAGCGTATCACCAATAACCTTAGAAAGGGGGAAGGAGAAAAGGATCAACAAAGACCATTGTTGCTGCAATAGCATCGCTGGTCTGCATCCATGATTATGGTCTCAAACCCAAATTTTGTGGTTACCTCAAGATGTTTGAGAGCCAATGGGAGACTGGGCCTTGCTCATGATAGCCGAAGGTTCATCTCTAACTCCTCTTTCTCTTCCTAATTATGGCGTTATTCGTGGAATCTTAAAGCTCTACATTCTTGAGACTATTAATCTGTCACGACACATGGGACTAGAAGTTGGAGTGGGCCTTTATAAAAAACCGACATAGGATATTGCAAAGATATCAACAATCACATTTCGTTCCTAAAGCATACCCAACCTTTGAAAGAAATAGAAGTGAGGATTGACACTCTCCCAACTCTCCCGACCCTTACTGCCACATACATTAAACAACTTATTTTGTAGCTTCGTAACTGGATGACATGCCGCATTGGCAGGGTTTGCCATAAAAGTCACTATTGATATGTAACCTGGAGAATATCTTACTGTTGTGGCTGAGAGACTACCTCAAAATCTAATAATCCAAGCCTCAAATGAAGAAATAGCATGATATCTAATTGATGAAGCAAGTGCAGGGTATCTAATGGTTTATGAGTTTGTAGGCAATGACAAGCAATGTACATTATGCTCATGTGACTTAAGAACTAAGGGCTTGTTTGAATAGAGGGGAATAGGAGAGAAGGAAGGGTAGGGGAACCTATTCACCTTGTTTGAGAAGTTTTAAAGAGTGAAAGTGTTACCCCTCATTCTCCTTGATTACCTTACAATCAATAGAAATTTGTTACCCCCAAATTGGGGTGAAACCTACGGGAAAGGAATTCCCTTCCCTTCCCTTCTTACCCTTATTTTCCCTAAACATTCCCTACCCTCAATGAAATCTAAACACACTCTAAAGAAAAAGATGGACAATTATCATGCAGACATTTCCATTGAGACTGTATTAGAATGTGATGAAGTATGAGCGCCAACTGTTCACTTTGCCGAAATGTGTTGCTGAGAGGTTGTAAATGTCTTAGATTCTTATCACGAATAACTCTTACTGTCTATTTTCTAACTTGTTTGTGCTCTCTCTCTCTATGTGTGTGTGTGTGTGTGTCTATGTGTGTGTGTGTGTCTATGTGTGTGTGTGTGTCTATGTGTGTGTGTGTCTATGTGTGTGTGTGTCTATGTGTGTGTGTGTGTCTATGTGTGTGTGTGTGTCTATGTGTGTGTGTGTCTATGTGTGTGTGTGTCTATGTGTGTGTGTGTCTATGTGTGTGTGTGTCTATGTGTGTGTGTGTCTATGTGTGTGTGTGTCTATGTGTGTGTGTGTGTGTCTATGTGTGTGTGTGTGTCTATGTGTGTGTGTGTCTATGTGTGTGTGTGTCTATGTGTGTGTGTGTCTATGTGTGTGTGTGTGTGTCTATGTGTGTGTGTGTGTCTATGTGTGTGTGTGTGTGTCTATGTGTGTGTGTGTCTATGTGTGTGTGTGTCTATGTGTGTGTGTGTGTCTATGTGTGTGTGTGTCTATGTGTGTGTGTGTCTATGTGTGTGTGTGTCTATGTGTGTGTGTGTCTATGTGTGTGTGTGTCTATGTGTGTGTGTGTCTATGTGTGTGTGTGTCTATGTGTGTGTGTGTCTATGTGTGTGTGTGTGTCTATGTGTGTGTGTGTCTATGTGTGTGTGTGTCTATGTGTGTGTGTGTCTATGTGTGTGTGTGTCTATGTGTGTGTGTGTCTATGTGTGTGTGTGTCTATGTGTGTGTGTGTCTATGTGTGTGTGTGTCTATGTGTGTGTGTGTGTCTATGTGTGTGTGTGTCTATGTGTGTGTGTGTCTATGTGTGTGTGTGTCTATGTGTGTGTGTGTGTGTGTCTATGTGTGTGTGTGTCTATGTGTGTGTGTGTGTGTCTATGTGTGTGTGTGTGTGTGTCTATGTGTGTGTGTGTCTATGTGTGTGTGTGTCTATGTGTGTGTGTGTCTATGTGTGTGTGTGTCTATGTGTGTGTGTGTGTGTGTCTATGTGTGTGTGTGTCTATGTGTGTGTGTGTCTATGTGTGTGTGTGTCTATGTGTGTGTGTGTGTGTCTATGTGTGTGTGTGTCTATGTGTGTGTGTGTCTATGTGTGTGTGTGTCTATGTGTGTGTGTGTCTATGTGTGTGTGTGTCTATGTGTGTGTGTGTGTGTCTATGTGTGTGTGTGTCTATGTGTGTGTGTGTCTATGTGTGTGTGTGTCTATGTGTGTGTGTGTCTATGTGTGTGTGTGTCTATGTGTGTGTGTGTCTATGTGTGTGTGTGTCTATGTGTGTGTGTGTCTATGTGTGTGTGTGTCTATGTGTGTGTGTGTCTATGTGTGTGTGTGTGTCTATGTGTGTGTGTGTCTATGTGTGTGTGTGTCTATGTGTGTGTGTGTCTATGTGTGTGTGTGTCTATGTGTGTGTGTGTCTATGTGTGTGTGTGTCTATGTGTGTGTGTGTCTATGTGTGTGTGTGTCTATGTGTGTGTGTGTCTATGTGTGTGTGTGTCTATGTGTGTGTGTGTCTATGTGTGTGTGTGTCTATGTGTGTGTGTGTCTATGTGTGTGTGTGTCTATGTGTGTGTGTGTCTATGTGTGTGTGTGTCTATGTGTGTGTGTGTCTATGTGTGTGTGTGTCTATGTGTGTGTGTGTCTATGTGTGTGTGTGTCTATGTGTGTGTGTGTCTATGTGTGTGTGTGTCTATGTGTGTGTGTGTCTATGTGTGTGTGTGTCTATGTGTGTGTGTGTCTATGTGTGTGTGTGTCTATGTGTGTGTGTGTCTATGTGTGTGTGTGTCTATGTGTGTGTGTGTGTCTATGTGTGTGTGTGTCTATGTGTGTGTGTGTCTATGTGTGTGTGTGTCTATGTGTGTGTGTGTGTGTCTATGTGTGTGTGTGTCTATGTGTGTGTGTGTCTATGTGTGTGTGTGTCTATGTGTGTGTGTGTGTGTCTATGTGTGTGTGTGTCTATGTGTGTGTGTGTCTATGTGTGTGTGTGTCTATGTGTGTGTGTGTCTATGTGTGTGTGTGTCTATGTGTGTGTGTGTCTATGTGTGTGTGTGTCTATGTGTGTGTGTGTCTATGTGTGTGTGTGTCTATGTGTGTGTGTGTGTGTCTATGTGTGTGTGTGTCTATGTGTGTGTGTGTGTCTATGTGTGTGTGTGTCTATGTGTGTGTGTGTCTAAGTAAAAGGCATAAACAATAAATAAACATCCAACATAAATACTAAATAAGCATCAAGTATAAACAGGAAATACTAGTTAACTCTAAGTTACTATTTTTAGTTTGAATATGTTGTTCAGAAATGCCTTCCAAGGGTAGAGACGCCTTAGTCAATAAACAAGATTGATACATTATTCCGGGTACCCCATTGTGGCCCACCTCCTTGATGTATCAGTTGTTTACAAACTAAACCCACATTACCTTTTTATTAGAAGTGTACATGATATGCTGTGCAATAAGTCTTGGTTATAGCAAATACAATAATAAACTGATTTGCATGTGTATTCTGCTCAAATTGGTCTAAGTCATCCAGTGAATACCACATTGACCACCTCATCTTGTTCCCATACTTGGTACACAAAGACTAAGTACTATGCAATGAACAATCTCAGTCATGTATCCGCTAAGAGCATGCAACTATACATGATCAATGCACACGGGGTCGTCCTTAGGCTTCGCATTACACTGCCGGTCATATTTAACAAAACTCAGGACATTCCATCAATTGCCATTTATTATTATCATGTTCAATACCCACTTCATGTGATGAAGACATGCATAACATGGTTACATATAGTTCGTCATTGTGTATGTTTCAGTAGTAGTCCCATCATCTAGTTCTAAATATGTCACATTGTCTAGTTACCTAGGTGTCATAATCACCAGCATGTAGTTCATGTCAGGTAAACATGTCAAATGGTTAATTATTAGCACAGTAAACTCAGTTAACTTGACAATGTGAGAGTATTTTATCATGCAATAATCTCACACACACACACACACACACACACACACACACACACACACACACATATATATATATATATATATATATATATATATATATATCAAAATGCTATCACAGGGACAACATGGTAGTCAGGGTTGGGTTTGGGGCAATCACAAGTAGCAATTGGTGGTCAGCGCCTAGTCTGCTGACCTTTGACACCCTCTATCGATGGTCGAGTACTGGCTTGGCGATTGTCTATGGGTCTAGTCAGTGGTTGTTGCCTGGTTGGCGGTAATTTGAGGTCACCACCGACTATAGTGGGCTAGGTTGTGCTCTGTCATTAGTCATATCATCATCGTTGTTGTTTCCGCCAAAGTCACAGTTTCTGCTGTATTTTTGAATTTTCCACAAATTTGGTGTGATTCTACGGATCTAACATGATTCATCACATGCAACATAAAAGATATAAACTTTACAAAACCCTAATAGATCAAAACCCTAGTTTATTGTTAGACCTACTATAAAACATGCAGGACCTATAATATACTGAAATAAAGCGTGAAGAAACAACCACACTACATATCTAAGATGGTACATGGGATAGATCAACAGTAGAATCAATATTGGGGATAATAAACACAATAAGAAAAACAAGAAATAGGAGCAAGAGCACCTGTCTTCTACCAAACAATTACGATGGGCTCCGATGGACCCTACGACTGACCCGACGATCTGCAACTTCACCAATATCTTATATGGATAGCTACAATGATCTTTGCCGCACAGATTCCACGATCATGCTTTCCAGTGGGTTGAAAGATTCTCTCTCTCTCTCTCTCTCTCTCTCTCTCATCCTCTGGTTTCCGCGTGCGAAGAAGAAGACGAGGGAGGGGTTCTCTTGGTAGCTTTTACACAAAGAGAAGGGAGAACAGTAGGTAGCTTTTACACAAATGACATGGGCATATATAGTTTTCAGTAAGGACATGGTTATTAGGTTGGAATTGGAGTTAAATACATATGTGGGTGGGCTTTGTAGCTAATCAATTTAAACTTGATTTTATAATCAAAAGCTGATCTTATCCTCTCTACTATTAGAAGCCTAATAAAACAGCCATCCTATGTGATTACTAATATGTAGAAGCGTTTGCATTTGTTTTGAACTGGTTATGCTTGCAGTTCGGTCAGGATTAGGATAGGATTATTAAGGTATTTAACTGAAAATTTGTATTTTAAATAAATAAGAGAACTACTAATACTTATTTAAAAACCATTATGGTCATCAATGAGCTATTGTAAAGGCACATGCTTAAGTTTAACACTGGCGGGCTTTTGTTCCGGTTGGGCCTCTAATAGGTTTAATATTAAATATTAACTATTATTAGTATCTAAGATCTTGTTTAATAATTCACAGCCCGTTAAGCTACTAATAAACTAGTGTATTAATACATATACTGTATTAGAATATCTAGATTAACATATACAAGACTTGAGATATCACAAAAAACAAACAAAAGATATAATGTGCTTTGTCAGTAAAGTTCATATCCACGAAAACCAAACGTTCATGTCCACAAGCAGTGGGGATAAATCGAAGGACACAAATTTAAGAATGGGGCTAATTTGCCCCCACGCGCTTGCGAGCTTTGGGGATATTCCACATAACCCCCCTGAACTTTGTTTATTCACTCAACACCGCTAGACTATGGGGTGTCTCACATGACCCCTTGAATTTTGAACTTTTCTCTCCGGACTCTCCTACATGTAATTGACAAATAACTAAAAAGACTGTGAGAGAAAAACCTCGCAATTGGGGGAGGGGTTTTTGGCAAATGACTAAATAGGAGGGGTGGGGGTCTGACTCTAAAAGACGTTTTATTTATTTGCCAAATTACAGGTAAAGGAGTCTGTTGGAAAAAGTTTAAAGTTCAGGGGGGTTATGTGAGACACTCCAGACTTTTGAGGTGCAAATAAAATAGACAGTTTAGGGGGATTATGTGGAAAACCCCCAAAGTTGAGGGGGTTTAAGTGTAATTAATCCTTAAGAATCTCTCCTCAAATTGCAAATTTTACACTCCAAATGCACTCTTCACTCGCTGAGAAAATGTAGAAGAAATCCTAATGGGATGAAGATAAATCTCCTTCCTTGACTCTCCGCCACTGCAATACAAGACTTTTGACAAAGATCCTTTTATCCTTCACTGCAACACAAAACACTTGATAAAGGCCCTTCACTGCATGAATTAAATCTTCTCATGTTCTTTAGCATTCATCTACAGAGAGCATACTATTAATTGTTAAACAATTGACATAGTAATCTCCAAAAATTTAAAGGACTAATTTCAAAATAATAAAGATGTAATGGACTAATTTAAGAAAAATCTACCTTTTATTTGATTTTGTTCTGGGGGTCTCAAACTAAATAACCACTTCTAAGAAGCTCAAATTCTCAGTTCCTCCACAGGCAAAGTATCCGAAGAGCTCCATGCCAGAAAAAATGTTCACAGATCAAAAGCGCTGGATTCTAATGGCGATGATGAGAGCTTCAACCAAACATCACCATGATCAAATATCGGGAAAATGCAACGAAATCATAATCCTCCCTATCAATGATAGGGACCAGCGTCAATCTTGATGTGTATAACTCTCCACCACTGCAACTGCTGCCATTTTCCATAGCTTCCACAGAGGTCGGATATGGTTAGAAACTTTTCTTTATCTTCTTGATTTTGTCAGGTTTCTTAAATTTTATTGTTAAATAATTTTTTTTGGGCAAATGCAGGAGATTTCACTCGATGAGGGGTTTAAGATTATGGAGGAAGAAGAGTGTTGCGCACTCGCATTGCTATATAATGGCCTCTTCTGTTGGTGGTTAGTTAGTGCTTAAACTTTTTAGTATAAATTGTTTTGAGGTAGATTTTAAGTGCCACATTAAGTTTTTTAGTATAAATTGTTTTGAGTCAATGTTAAGTTCAAAAGCTTTTCTTTCTTTGTTATTTAGGAATTTCTTTAACTTAACAAGTTAATTTGCAAGTAAGGCTATTTGATCTATTCCTTTATTTATCTTTTTCTATTTTCAGCAGAAAGATTAATACTGAATCTTTCTTGTATTTAAATGTTTCTGAAGCGTGTTTAGTTTGTAAATTCTCTTCAGAAGATTGCTACCTCCATTGAGAAGTTCTTTTAAACTTCTGTCATCATTGTGAACTGAACATGCAGAAAGAGCTGCAAGCAGCAAAATATGTTAGTGGGTCTAAGTATGCAATCAAAGTGCTTGTCGTTTTACATGACATGTTTTCTATAGACTTTAAAGATGTAGAGGTTGGCAACCCTTTAGAGAGGGAAGAAACCAGTGGCCTCTAGTTCTCAGTTGCTGAGGATATAATTGACATCTATACAAGTTGCAACTACTGTGAATATACTAACTTGTTACTTCCCGTAAAAGATTTCAATTATGCAATTACTTGAAAGATGCAATTACTTGCAATTACTTCATATAGAAGATTTTCCCTTTCGAAAAAGATGTAATTGCAACTATTCAGGATGTAGTTACTAGTTACTTCCTTGGAGAATTTCAAAGTTAGACTTGGTCCATAGGAATGTCCAGGTTCATTTAGGAAAGGCTCAAAGCTTCGCCATGTTCATTGGACGTATCAGTGGTTACCTTCCATATGAGCTTTTTCATGAACAGAAGTTGTTGAAAAGGTCTTGTGCACCTTTTTTCACTCTAACAAGGTTACGAACTTACGATTACCAAAATCTTCATTATGTGCACCCAATAATTACTATACAGGGTGTTGCCAGCTGCAATCCATTTTGTATTACAAGAAGTGAATATTTATCTCAAGAAAAATGCAGATATAATTTGTATTCTATATAAGGGTTGGAGAAAGTCACAATGTGATTGACTATTGTATATAATTATCAATTCGAATAGGAGGAATTCCTTTTTCTTATAATTGATAGGAGGAAATCATTGATAGCCTATCATGCGTCATGACTCTATACTATGAAATTACATTAGTTCAAACAAGAACTAGTCATCCTTTCCATTGAGCAGAATACATGCTAGAGAAAGGCATTTCAGGAGCGCATCTAGTTTACCAGTTTCATTGATCTAGGCTTATGTGAAAAATAATTGAGGATGTGGATGTATTGGGCTGCAGCAGTTGGAGCATCATATAGCTAACCAAAGATCAAATGTACCTGAGAGGACTAGGCTATACATATTGATTTCAAAGTGAGAGAAGCCTGATTGACCGTTAACTGATATAACGAAACATTATATTCTTTCATGTAAGGTCATGTGTTGTTTGCACTTAATCAGTTTATGCATTTGCAGAACCAAAGTTATCAAGCCAGAGAGACCGTTTATCTTGAATCCTATTATATATATTTGGCTAAAGCCCTTTACATTCATTAGTTTCCTTAATAATTACCCTACCACCTTGTTCAGATGACTGTAATAGCCAACCATCACCACAAATTAGGGATTGGTTACTTTTAGATTATTCATGAACTTTTTCCTAATTATGATGCCATGTATGGTCAATTGTGTGTTGGTCCATGTTGAATATGGCATCTTAGAATCCCTATTTTTTTTCTGAGAGCGTATTGCACCAAGTTATTTTAGAAAAATATTCCCAGAATTTGTTGTGAAAGTATCTGTAAGGAAGTTACTTTGCTCCTTTTGCTATGTTTTGATAAGCAAGTTACAGGAGAGTAGAGTGACTTTGCTCCTTTTGCTATGTTTTGATAAGCAAGTTACAGGAGAGTAGAGTGACAATAGAGCACCAAATGAGGAATACCTGGACAAGTGAGGTTAGAGCAAAACTCGTGTATATTTAGTCATTGAAACAAAATGTAATGCTTTACAATCTTTTACCTAATACACTGAGTAATTACCTTCCAAAAATGTCTTGCAGATTTAATATTTCATAAACAAACTCCATTTCTTTTGTCCACATTCGAACAACCATTATGTCATCTCTTTCCTTTAATGGAATGTGTGAAGACAACCATAGGAGAAAAGGCACCTAGAAACCGTCATCACTGACACGTGTGCACAGGCTAGATGCATGCATATGACGTGTGTCATGAGATTCATCTTTTTATCTCCGAGAGTTTTATACACACCCCCAAAAGGGCACCCACTTAGCCCATTCAAGGTTGCTGTTGAGATCTAATCTGGAGCTGTGAGGTTTAAAGCAATAATCATCCACAGTCTACATTCGAGATAAGGTACAATCTTTGCAATCTGTTTTAATTACCTTCTATAAAATATCATACAGAATTAATCTCACACAAACTCACTCCAATCCCTTGTCCTCAGTCAACAATCCGTTTCTGTTCATAAATTGTATCACCATTTGTGTTTTTTCTTTCCTTTCCTAGAGCATATCACCAACAACCATAAACAGAAGGAAGGAGGAAAAAAAATCACCAAAAAACGTTGCTGCCGCCACACTCACCGCCCGTCTGCATTGTCGATCATGGCCTCAGACCCGAGATCTCGTGGTTACCTCAGGATGTTTGAGAACCAATGGGACAATGGTCGCCTTTCTCCTGGTAGGCGCACGTTCATCTATCCTTCCTCTTCCTCTTCCAAACCATAGACTTGGTCAGGGAAATATAAAGCTATACATTCATGAGAATGTTAATCTGCTTGATCCTTCACATGGCACTACAAATTGGATTGGGCCTTTATCAGAATCCACCATAGAATATTGTGAAGATATCAACAATCTCACTTCTTCCCTGGAGGATACGCAATCTTGGAGGGATATACAAGCAAGGATTGATGCAATCCCTACCCTCCCAACCCTCGCTGCCACATACATCAAGCAGGTTATTTTTCAGAAAATCCGTGACTTTGTGACAGGATGGTCTGCTGTATCAGCAATATTTGCCATAAAAGTAAATACTGATATGCTACCAGAAGAGTATATTGCTGCTTTGGCTGAGAGGCTACCTCAAAATCAAATCATCAGAGCCTCAGATGAAGCAATAGCACGATATCTAATGGTTTATGAGGCTGCTAGCAGTGGCGACCAATGTACAATATGCTTAAGTGACATAAGAACTGGAGAAATAGCGGGGCAGATGCCGTGCAGGCATTTTTTTCATCGGGATTGTATCACAACGTGGCTAAGGGTGAACAGCAGCTGTCCGCTTTGCCGAAATACGTTACCGAGAGACTGTAAGTGTTTTAGATTCTTTCCATGAGTAGCTCTTATTGTCTATTTTTGCTTAGCTGTTTGTTCTCTCTTTCTCTATATATAGAAATATTATGATTACTTTTTTAGGTTCAAATAGGGAAGTTTGTTATACTAATCTAACTGTACAGTTGTCTGAAAAACAATATGTGATCATGGATCATTCCTCACATCCTTTTAACTTGAGGTTCTTTTTATCAATTTTTTATTAATGTAAGTTTTGTTACTAATTATTTCATATTTCTGTTTCTAAAGTTGAATAGTTACTTGGAAACAATGAATCATGGTATAAGCTAATTTAGTTCAATGTTTTTAAAACTAGATTTGTTACTTGTTATCATTTTTGTACTAAACAAATGTGTCTTGGTTGAAATTATAACCCATAACTCTCTGTGGATATTTGGCTAACAAGGTTCAGTACCATGTGATCCGACAGAGAGTTTTAGGAATCTGAGCTGTTCAAATGAGTTTACTCATCAATTTGCTTTTCTATCCCAACTTTCGCCCTTCGCCTGTCCTTTTAAGTACTTTATAGACATGATTCAATGAATACTTTAGCCAAAGTAAGCCACAACCTTGATAATGTTTACAATTAGTAACTCCTTTCATTGTCTAGTACTTATTTTAGTGCTGGTGCAGTTTGATGTTTTGAGTTGCAGCAGTTATTTCTTTGTGTTGTCACTTTCAAGCAATAGAGGTTGTAACCTTTGATCTTTTCTTTTTCTTTTTTTTTTTTTTTCTTGTTTTTGTTTACTAGGACTATGTAGAACCCTTTTCTAATGCATTTATTTACCACCACATAATCCAATAAGCTACTAATTATTTGGTAAGTTGAAATGTTTTCTTTTGTTTCATTGTGGAATGTACCTTTTCCATTTCTAGATCTTTCTTCTCATTGCTTGATAGATGAAGTCTAGTTATATATAATTCATGCATTTAGTATGTTGTTGTTTCTGTTGATGCACGCCGCCTAGAACTGGACATCGATTGCAGCGCTCCAATCAGCGATCAATGCAGAAGCATGGCGAAAGCATCGCCGGAAACACATGACTAGATATCCTCATTCGTTGTAGACCAAACGATCACTAGACAATGTGGAAACCCCGAGAAACATGTTCAAACTAAAAGGAATAGGTTCCTACCACAGAAAAATAGAACACAAGCACGAGACACGAAGATTTACATGGTTCGCAATCAACAACATCCACGAAGATACTTGAGTCTTCTTATCGAGATTACAAGATACAATATATTCTTGTGTTCTCAAAAGAACCCACAAGAAATCCTCTCTCGTTCTCTCGGAAAAATCTCTCAAAATCATAGATTTCTTTCCTTAGTTCTCTACCTCTCTCTCACTATATGCAACTCTTCTTGGCTTTCCTATGGCTTGATTTACAATGAACCCCTCAATGAGTATTAAAGAATTTCCCCATATCTTGAATTCATAATGGGCTCATTCTTTGACTTGGATTATCAATTCTAAGCCTTTTCCAATTAGAATTCAATTCCAATTGAAATCGATTCTTTCCTATCAAATTCAATCCTCCATCTAAGTCCCATCAAATTCAATCCTCCATCTAAGTCCAATTAGGATTTCATGAAATACAAGGCTATTTCACAATAGTTTTGGTTTGTATATTTGTCATACCTAATTAGATTTATGTTTAAGTTTTTTATTTTATATGTTATTTAATCTAGAAATTTATTATTATTAAATTTGAGAATTCTTTAGGCATGAAATTAAACTTTATTTAATATGGACAATAATTGCTTTTGTATTACTCCAGTTTTAGCTTGTTCAAGATTGTTCATGTGGCCTCCTCGCCATTGCTCGAGAGCTCATTCAGCCAAGTTCTCATTATTGAGAATTTAAAGACAAATTTTGAGCCACAGATACAAGATTATCCTCTAACATCCGCCATTATGCAAATGACAAGAACGGCTAATGTTGCTATCCATCAACGAAGTTGCGGAACTTCATTAAAATGAGTTGTTTAAAGTATATGGAGAAGAAGATTGGAGGCTAAGGATGGCAACAACATCTTATTGTATTTGTACACGATTGATTATGCTGAAGGGACTAATTAGGTTTGTTAATCCTTTCGTTATATCTTATTGGATAGCCAGTGCAACAAGGGGCACTATGCTTCCTATGTTTGATGTAGCATCGACTAAGTTGCATGATGTAGAACACTAGTTATCATGAGCCAGTGTTTGATGAAGCATCGACTAAGTTGCATGATTGGAGAGAGGAAGAGTCCAATAGAGATCATTGATATTGATGAAAAGGATTCGATCATTGCCCCAACATATAGCTGAAGATCACGAGGATGGACCTTGTTTTAATATTGATGATTGTTGGTTTGAATCTTACATATCCGAAGTAGACATCAATCTCGAATTTGAAAAAGAATGTTAGATCGGTACATCACATAAAGGGAATGTCCATTTTGTTGTGTGATTAAAGGATCAAAAAACTCTTTTCTTAAAACAAAAGTGGACTATCTCAACGTTTGGTCTTTACAAGCCTCAAATGCAATTTATTCATACGTGGAATATTCCATGAATGCAATTCATAGGAAATTAGATCCTTGTACATTCCTGAGAAACTAACATTTCTACATATGGCATATTAAAATATTCCTAATGGCATGACATTTTTCAAAGAACTTTTCTAATTTACCTTATAAAGAAATGTGACACAATATGGAAGATATATAAATGGGCCTAACATTGTTACGTTGAGAATGTTGCTCATCAGTGTTTTAAAAGCAAAAGGCGAGGTCAAGGCGATGAAGTCCTATGTTGCGTGAGCCGAGGCGCCAAAAGGCAATTGCCTGAGTGAACCAAGGCGATAAATGTTTTAAAAACTCATAAACATTACAAACAATAATGAATAGCAACAATACAAATTAATCATAGCCAAGTTTTCAAAGTCATAAATCTAATAAGTCAGAATCGCCTAAGTGAGTAGTAATTACCAAATATTGAATAGGTTATTAACTAGTAACTGTAACACGAATAATTATGTAACAACTTTTAACTTTATGGTTCAAGTTGTAGCTTGTCCTCAAAATAATACAGTAGTAAAGTACATTACAACGAAAAAGCAAACAATCGACCAAAAAAAGAAAAAGAAGCAACATGCGATAATAAAATAAACTTTACTTTATAGGATACTTTTGCACCCTCAAAATTTGAAGAACGGATAAACACCTAGTGCCTTGCATCACATAACTTAGGCGAGCCCCGAGGTGTCAAGGTGAGCTCTTGAAGCCAAAAGGTGCTTGCGAGTAACACCACACATGCAAGGCTAAGTTACAAGATCACCTTGCTGAGCACATGAGGCACTAAAGCGCGCATCGCTTTTAAAACACTGATGCTAGTAGAAACAATAATATTGATGAAAATTGTTTACGAATTAATAACATCTTTGTGGGGAAATTGACAATGTTTATAGTGAATATAACAATGGTAGTT
Organism: Asparagus setaceus; assembly: GCA_012295165.1. Taxonomy (NCBI): domain Eukaryota; kingdom Viridiplantae; phylum Streptophyta; class Magnoliopsida; order Asparagales; family Asparagaceae; genus Asparagus; species Asparagus setaceus. Next base: position 75,462,997 of record CM022706.1, read on the forward strand.
GGAGGTAGGATGCTGGGAATCGGGAAATGACGGTGGTGGTAACAAAAGATAGTGGAGAATTGATAATGATCCTAGAGACACTGAGAGAGGTAGTAACAAAGGTAGTGAAGGTGGTAATGATTTCACAACAATTATATGAAGGAAAAAAGGCAGTGGGTCTGGAAGTGAATGTGCAGTATCTGTCATTGCGGTAATACCATAGTTGATTCTAATGGAGAGGTTGCAGCAACAATTGCAATGGTGGTGTTCTTAGTGATGCCTTGCAGTGATAGAGAGGACCAAGAAAGGAGGGGAATAAAAGGGTTAGAGAAAAATGATAGATGATTTTGTAACAACTTTTATTAGGATTCAAAGTAGATGACATGAAATTGCTACCCATGGCTAAGGAAAAAAATGCACATAAAATTTTGGATACAATGGTACATCAAAATTCTCAAGCATTTGTGTTCCAAATGTAAACTATGAGTGATTCCCTTAGCAAATGATTAAAAGATGTACACTCTAATTTTCCTTCATGGTTGTACTCATCAAGGGTACAAAGTTAGATTATGAGGATTTCTCTTTTATAAATAATAGAAACCATGATTAATTTATTACAATTTATATTTATCTTATGAACTCTACAATTTAATTCCTATAAGAATTTGAGACAAATAAACAATACACACAAATTGGAGGGTATATATATCCGAAACACCCAAAAATAATATTAAAAGGAAAAAGCTACATGTTATAATCCTCAAACCATGGCCACTGCTTTAATAGCCTAAAGCTTTAATCACTCGGGCTAACAAACATGCATAAATTCTTAACAACTCATTAGCTATACATGCAAATCGATTTCGAATATCACTCTCATATTCATATCGAATTATATTTGAATTCTAAGACATCAGATTGACTGAATGTGAATTCAAATATCCTAGTAGTCAATTCGATTCAATTTATTTTCACCCTTAGTCGCTAGCTCTATCTATGTGCTCTCTCTTTGCTACCTTGTAGCCTTGATAGATCCCAACCTCATCTATTTTAGATTCGTCGTCCAGCTTCTTTCAAAAGAAAAAATTTGCAACCGTACCCTTATTACCCCTCACCATCGTCATTAAATTTATATGTGCCTCATCCTCAAAGTTAATTAGTTTCCATCTATGATGCACAATATTGATGCAGTATGAGACGACAAATTTGTAAAATGAAGGGTAGGGACATGATATATATATATATATATATATATATATATATATATATATATATAGATATATATATTGTGGGTATGCTTAGTACAAGCACAAACTTGATGTTTAGTAGTGAGGTGGCTCATTGTCATCCACTTATTTAAATCGGGGACCACATTCACATGGGTGCACATGGGTTGGATAATTAAGGGGTGATTATTTTCAAGTGGGGTCATTCATCACCTTACTACCGAAAGCACCAAATTTGTGCTTGATACTAGGCATACACATCTCTCTCTCTCTCTACACATACACACATTGAAATTAATATTTTACATGAGATTGATTTTTTTCATATTCAAATGTTAAGAAAACTAAAATTCCTATAACTTTTATGTTCCTTTATTAAATAGATTATAAATTGAAACCTGCTTATTTGTTAACTAGTTATATCATAAATTTGAATTGGATATGGGCTTAAATGAACCTATCTTGTGTTTAGTGAGTTGCGTGAAGTGCATGTTAGCGTGAGATATACATCAAAGAGGTGTATGACAAATCTTTTAAACTAAAAGATATGTTAAACAATTGAGTACAAATCTGAATAAATATATGCGATATTCAAGGCACTCCAACAAGTGTTAGAGTCAGCACGGTACGAAGTGTGACAATCGATATGAGCCTAGATGAGGTGTCATGGTCGGTGTTCTAAAACACAGGATAATCGCTCAAATACTCGGCTGAGTACTCGGAATCGGACATAAACCACTCGAAAACAGGCCTACTTGGTGAAATATGCGGACAGCCGCATATATTCGGATAAACCGCATACTCACCCGCATAAAATGATTATGCGGGCGAGTTTTTATGTTGTATTTGGGTCGGTTTCGGGTCCAAATCTGAACCCGTACCAATTTTGAACCCGCTTTAAAAAAAACTCAAAATCAAAACCCGATCTTAGGGTTTTTTTCCCAGTCGATCTCTCCCATCTGGGCCATCTCTCTCTCCAAGTCACCGCCATCTCCTCTATCTGCATCCATCGGCGGCGGCGGCGGCAAGTCCAGGTGGCGACGGGAGGCGGCGGCGGCGGCAGCGGCAAGTCCATCGGCGGCGACGGGAGGCGGCGGCGACGGGAGGCAACGGCGACGGGAATAGGCGACGGGAATAGGCGGCGGCGAGAATAGTCAGTTTGTATTATTTCCTGTTGTTCACCTCTAAAATTGGGAACTTTTCTCAATTCTCTCAACATTCAAACCTGTGATTTTCTTTCTATTTTTGGCAAAAAACAATGGGAGACGCTGCTTGGGGATCTTGGGGCGATCACTGTAGACCGTCTAGATACGAGAGACCTCCGCAGTGTCACGGTTATTTTTTATTTTATTTTTAATTTAAGTGTTTAATTAGTAACTTTTATCCAGAGTAGCTAGTTAATTATGATGTATGTATGGATAATGGATGCATTGGATTGGGTGTTTAATTAGTTACTTAATTATTGATTACTCACCACATGTTTATTTACGCTTTTTAGTATATCTCCTATCTTTTATATGAATTATATACATTTCTATTCATGAAAAATAATAAATATATATTAAAAATCTAAAACGATAATTTCAAGATAATCCGATAATCGGCGCATAATCCGATTAATCGTTACTCGCTCTTGAACCGCACGGATAATAAAACCGTGTTTTTGAACATTGGTCATGGTAACTTATGTTGTCATCATTATCAATTTCCACTAGTAAAATGCAAATGTTCCAATCCGACGAGATCGTTTCCCCCTTCCATGGTCGTGGCCTAGTCCACGCACTGCGATGGAATCTCATCGCATGCAATCCTCTTTCTAGGAAATCACTAGATGACTCTTCTCACACTCAATCTTGGCCTATCCAAAACTCTTATTTTGATTGTATTGGATTGATTATAGAACGTTCACTGGCTGCCACTCTTCGTCCTCTTGTGCGTGACCCTCCACCGAGCATACCCAAACCCCACTTTGTTCAGTTGCCCTACTCTATTGGATTATAGTTGCTTGGACTCTGATCTAATCGTTTACCTCAACTTCTTCAAACACTTCACTTTAACAACATCGAGCTTCTCCTTATTGGCATCCCACAGAACACCCTCTCATCATCTGGTCTCTCCTCCTCAAGTTGTCGAGCTGTGAAAAGCCCCTTGTAGTCATATCGACTATTTTGGCTATAAATCTTGTCTAGTTCTTTGGAAAGAGTGCCTTGATTGTTGGTCACATAATCAACCATTGCATTTCTTTTCTTTACAATATCATTAAAGATGTTACCAACAATTTCTTGGAATATAGAATTTAGTTGTTGAGCACACCCTTAAATAAGAAGGAAGATTGCCTTGCATTTAAGAGTATAGACCACCATTTTTTAGTATTGATATCGTTTACAAACTTAGTTCTTGTGTCCAATTGGAAAGCAAATGAATATGACATTGTGTTGGGAATGATCAATGATTTGCATCATTATTATGCATTAAGCGAAAATTTTCGTGGATATACAGTTTGCTCCCTGGGCACAAATTGTTTCCAGTCCCATGTTGGTAGGATGCGCCGAACAGTTTTAAGAGATTCTAAACTAGCGTATAACGTTGAGATTGTTTCCCATTTTTTTTAGTAAAAGGTGGAATTAGTGAGAGCATAATGAAATCAGTAAGACGTGATCTTTCTACATCAAAGTGTCATGGAGAGAAACATTAGTACAAAGAGAGGGAGGAGATGTTCTAAGCAAAGGTCCTAACCTCTACTATCCTTGAGATTTTAATTGCATGACTTTATTTAATTTATCCAAATCCTAGAATAGATTTCTTCATAGCAAGATATATCAAAGGAACAAAACAAGTCACTCAATGTTGTTTCCTTTTATTTGCTGGAGTTTTACATGGCCGTTTCTTACGCATTAGTCATGATCATTTGAGAAATGCTTCGACTTATTTCAGAGCTAGTATCACATATGTATTTTGTTTTATGTATTCGTAACAACTACTACTCAAGGTGGTATATCCTTCATGTGTTCAATCTATCCGTGATCACAAGATTCCATATATAAATTCAAAATTTGAATTGTTGCTTTCTATTTCTCTAGAACCCTTTGTTCTTGATGTGGGTCCATTTTAAAATAAATTTATTGTATTTTCTTTCAGATCCAGACTTGATTATTTTTTTCTTAGATGACATTGTCTTTTAGGTATTCATGTAGAGTGTTTTTCATTAGGTTAATTAGTTCACATCCCTATATAATTCTTGATATTTAATATTATTTTAGTTCATGGTTAAGTGGACACATGATTTGCTCACTTTATTAGAAATTTGTGATAGCTGATCAATGAGGTTATGTCAGGTTTTGTTGTTATTAGATTAACTATTATATCTTTGGTCCGATCTTTTGGTTATGTTTATCAAGGAATAATGGCTTGTTTCATTAGATTTAAGTTAAAGATTATTTTGGTCAAGATGGCATGAGTCAAATAGATTGAAGTTTATGTCACTCCATGAAAGTTGATGGCATGAGCTGTAAATAGATGAAGTTTATGTCCAGCTTTGTATCCTCTTTATTCTTTTTCTTGTTCCTATCTAATTATAGGCTATACATATCTATGCACACCAAACCTAAGGCTTATCTATAAGTTTTTATTTTTATTTTGTTCCTGTAAGGTTTTAGAGACACTTGATGGTGTAGTGAATATATGAAAAACTATTGTTTACTATGTAATCGTTAATTATATGATTAAATATCTAGTTCAAGACTTAGAAGTAATCAACCTAATACATATACACAATTATAATATGGTCCATATGAGTTCTTTTGGTAGGTCATAACAATTATTTCTTTTGTATGAATATTGTGAATACTACTGTAGTTTATATACTATTATTTCAGATCTTACTATTCAAATAGGTTATTATATTTTCAAAAAAAAGATTTCTAGTACTTAAATTTATATGTCCAATAATTTACGTAACAATATTTTTCTTTCATAATTGAGATCTTATGCTACTTGTAATTAATTTTATAAGGCTATGACCTATTAAATATTTTTAATCTTGCACTAGTGAGAATCTTATTTTTATAGGTTATCAAAAGAATAAAGGTTTGAATTATTTTTAAATAGATCAAGAAAAATTCAATTCTTTGCATATAAACACTGTATTTGCATAAACCCAACCATTTTATAATTACTATGTATTTTCTAGAAAACTATTTGAGTTCAAGGTGTGGTTCTTTTATTAATAAATCAAACTTTGTTCGACTCTATCTAAGCTTCAAAATCCTATTTTGTAATTCAAACTCTTTACAAAGCTTGTTTTAAGTCAATCGCTCTTAGTTTGTTTTGAACCAAATAATTTTAAATTATTATGGAAATAGAGTATTTTGGGCCCAACTATTCGCTTCCAAATTTGAAGGCTACATGTGTGTTTTGTTATCTTGTTTGAGGATGTGTTACATTGGATACAATATCTTGAGGGACTAGATTGTTGGTGTTGTAGTATCTTTACACATATGGATTGTGTTTGCCATATATGCAAAATACATAACTCTTGTTTGATCAATGAGTGACATCTACTAGGTGGGTTGTGCATGAATAGGTGTCTGTTAAGATATGGATAAGAAGCACGACCTGGTGGTATTGACCATGTGATACATGAATTTCGACTTGTACTTGTTATGATATCATGTTTAGAGTGTTTATGTTTTACGAGATATTGTGCCATAGGGACTCAAGTGTCTAAATAGGCAAGACTTATATGGTATTAATAATGGAAATCACTTGAAATGTCATGATTTGATTAAAACCCGGTTTATATATATAATGACTATGAATGGCCAAAGTATAACTTGGGCATCCCTTTTCCCCCTTGTTTCTCTTTTCCCTAATGACTTATCCCTTTTTCTGCATTGACCATTTACAGGAGGTATGTTTGATTTTTATGTTACTCATGTTTGAGGAATTAACCATAATGCTCTAAGTATTTCCAGTGGGTGTGTCCTGTGTTTGACATACATGACTTTATGGAAAATTGTTGCTTGATCACCTAGATGTCATCCAATAGGAGAGACTGTGCATGAAGACGACTCCCGTTAAAAATGTGATTTATAAACATGCTTTCATAGCATGGCTATGACCTTGATATCGATAACCCGATGTGAGGTTTTTCCTTGGCTATTACTATTATAACATCGACTAGACGATGCATCTATCTTGATAAGACATGTTGTGGATCATGGTTATTTTTCATAGTTTTATGAACGTTGTTCCACTATAATTTTGTGGTTAGTGCATAACATTTCATGTACAGTCACTTAAATAAACTGATAAATATGTGGTTTAATAAAGGGGAATTGGACGGTGAATACAAAGTGTATATAAGTGGTTTTATGTGCATACCTTATATTCTGATTTATAAGGCCAATGGCTAATACCTGACTTGAAGCCGTGTTCCCGGGACGTGTTACGGGAAGCCCAACTTATATGCATGGAGATATTCACCTCTAATTCAAATAACATCAATAAAAGATATTGTTGTATTTGTTGTTAGATATGCTAATTTTGTAATATATTGTGTGTATTTTAACCTTTCCATTGGACACTTATTCTTGTGTCATTCTTGTTCAGGGTGTTTGTATGTAAAATTCATAGATGTAGCTTTCCCTTTACATATTGCATTAGGGACTGTTATTTTTAGTTTTTAGTTTTACTTCTTGTCTCACACCTTGAAGCTAGTATCTATTCTTATACATACCTCTTTGTCTTCTAAATTTCCCACTATCACATCATCCCGCCATTTCTCATGCTAGTTAGTGTATCTTGAACTATTTCTACTTTTACCGTTGGTTCATGCATATTATTCGCATACCTTTTCTTATTCTATATTTTTCTTTGGAGCACTTATTGGATTGCTCGACAACTCGAATTGTCCTCTAGCTTTTAGGTGGTGGCTTGTTATATGAATGGACCAGTTATGTAGATGAACCAATTGAGGATGCAGCTTTACATATAAAATTCAGATACTTGATATTTGGTGTAGTGAGTTTTGTATCGCTGAGTTGGTGTTGCTAGTGAGAGATCTCGACTTTAGGATTTCAGATATTTTATTGAAGAGAGTTCATTATTTAATGTATAGATATTGCATTTAGTTTTTAATAAATATAGTGGATTGGCCGACACCTAGAGAGTCATTGGTCTTGAATAATATATTGGCTTTATTAAACCGACAAGAGATTTTAGAAATTTCGGTTTCTATTATCGATAATAATTCTTAAAAATTATAGTTTTCTCACGGGTCTAGAGGCTGAATGTAGCTATGAGAGAGGGTTCACTCTCTATAGTTGCATAGCCTACGAGTCACTTGCCCTTCATTTGTGATTTTGGAACCAAGTGACATATTCCCTTTCTTACTTTAATCAACCTTACTATCATCAACTTTATGGTATATAAATGTGCTTCAATAATTTTGTACTACCAACATGCTATTGTTTCTCTACATTATTAACATTTTAACGCTGCAGTGTGATGGAGATGGGCTAAAGAAAGAGGATTGCTAGAATCACTTGGTAAATTATTTTACTCTTTCATGAGCATGAAGCATCAAAGAGAGGGGACGGTTTGTTCTCTTTCGACAGCCTTATCCTGAATTTTGAGATCATATATGTATGTCAATACATATTACTGTGAGATGTGGTTATATTAGCAAGGAGAGATATTATCTATGTTAATTTTAAATGAAACAACTTTGCTTATATAGGCTTTAGTTGTTGCGGGTGCTAACTCAGTAGAGTAGTTGAGTATTAAAATTTCTCTTTAAATGGCTCTCTTATTATGTGGAAATTGATGGTTAAGCCTACAACTACAAATAACCCATAAAGACAAATTTTTCATCATTTTCTATAATTTTCAAACAAGTAATTGTCTTTTCGGGCCGTGGTAAAACTTTATAGTTGTGTCTAGTAAGAGCCGTGGAAAGATGAATTGTTCTTTCTTTACCATTTTCTACCTCTTTGAGTATGTATTTTGCTTAATCAAAATTGCGTTTAACTGAAGGTGAACCGCCAGATGTATCAACCGAATGTATAAATAACTTGTCGTTCTTGGAAATATCTTAATTTTGAGTATTTCGATATATTGTGCATCGGAAGGCAATAAAAGTCTTGATCAAAATATACAAGACTCTTTAAGATACTGTAAGAGACAAACACATGAAAGAACACAATATATAACGTGCTTTGTCATCAAAGCCATAATGTCGTAAATCTGATCCCTAAAAATAGCCGATAGAAGAACAGCCTATATCAGACGAGGAGTCGAGCTTCAACCTAAATGGTCGACGTTAGTCATTGACTGCTTGTACTGAGTTCAAAACGGTCGACGTGTCTTGAGCCTTGTTCAGCCATTCCCAATCTATTCAGTAGATATGATCAAATCTTGTCTCGCGTGAGCTAGCGAATCTTAACTAACTCACATGAGGAACACCTGGACAATTCAATTATAGAGGAAGCTTCCTTAAAGCTCATCCACAAGGACTAGACGATGTAACATGGACTTCCCTCTTTTTGCAATAGATTATGTAATCTTAGTAAGAAAACTCTAAAGTATAATTTTACTATTCATTTTCAATTAGATTTTCATCTTCTTTAAGTCACTAACTTAAACATCAAATGACATCAAGGTGTTACACATTGATGCATTCTAAGGATTTGCTAGTAGTTTTAGGAGGAGCTAAGCTCACTTCACTACCAGCAGAAGAAACAGAGCAGCCCCTACAACAATTTGGACTCGGATTCCGACGCTCATTAATTGTTTTTAACCCGAAACAAAAAGCTAAAAGTTCTAAAGTTCTAAAAAGAAATTCTATTTGGATGAAGAAAAATTAAGGGTTAAAAGTTCTAAAGTTAGCATGTGAGTGTCGCATGAGAATTCTAGAGGGAAAATTTTCATGCCCGCATAACTTAGGTTATTAAAATGGAAATTTCAAAAACTTTAGGGTGTGTAAGTGTTGCCAAAAAATGAGTGAGGGTATATAAATGCGAAGTAGGGCAAATTATAAGATCGATTGAGCCTAAAAAGAATGGCGACGGAACAAAAGCGCTGGATTCTAATGGGATGACGAGAGCTTCGATCAAACATCGTCATGATCAAAAGGATTCTAATGGCGATGTCGAGAGCTTCGACCAAACATCATCATGATAAAAATTTGGGGAAAACACGACAAAACCCCAATCCTCCCCATCAATGGCAGAATCAACGTCGCTTCCTATCCAAATCATCTCTTCTCCATTGCCACTGTCGCTGTTTGCCCTGGCTTCGATAGAGGTCGAATGTGGTTAGAAATTTTCCTATTTTCTTGATTTTATTTAGTTTCTTCATTTTTTTTGTTAAAAGACTATATTTTTTTTTGGTGAATGCAGGAGATTTCACTAAGTGACGGGACGGTCTCTTCTTCATGCGTTGATGTTTACTTGAGGTAGTTTTAATTTTGAGTCATGAGTTCAATAAGTTTTTTTTTTTTTGCTATTTAGGAATTCATTTAATTTAAGAAGTTTCCTTATTTTATTTATTTACTTTTGTATTTTCAAGGGCAAGATTAATGTTGAAAGTTTCTTGTATTGAAGTTAAAAGGATGAGATATTCTTTGATGTGGGTTATATTAGTGAAGCATGTTAAGTTTATGGCTTATAACTGCTTGCGACATTGGGAAATTCTTTTTAACTTTGTAAATATTGTGAACTGAACATGATAGAAGAGCTCCAAGCAGCAAAGTTTGTTAATGGGCCTAAAATATGCGATTGCTGTGTATGTTTTTTAATTTTAAATAACATGTTTCCTATACACTTGAAAGATGTAGTGGTTGTTGAGTTTGCAATCCTTTAGTGAGGGGAACATTTAGGCGAGTAAGTGTATGTTTTTACATAACATGTTTTCTATAGACTTGAAAGATGTGGATGTTGTTGATTCGGCAATCTTTACTGAGGGAGGCATTTTAGTAGAGTAAGAATTGTTGTAGGCAAGAAACCAATGAACTCTCACTCTCAGTTGGTGAGGATACAATTAAAGTTGCGACTAGTTGCAATTATTGTGGATATACTAAGGTCATGTTTGAATTGCATATTATTTTGAGTTAATAACCCTTTATCCTTTATAATAAAATAGTAACATGTTTGGTTCAAATTTTAGGGATATTAGGTGGGACTATATAGTCCATTAAAATGAAATAGTCTAGAGATTTAAGACAAAATAATGGGGGAGTGGGGGTGTTATTATAGTCTAGGACCATTTTTCATTCAGATTAGATCCTAAATGACATCACTACCCCTTAACTTTCTAAAAGTTATCAAGATTTTTCATTCCCAATCATTTCCCTTCTTCACTTTAATTGCATATTATCATCCCATTCACTATCCCCACTTTGGAAAATTACAAAAATAAAAATAAAAATATGAAAATTACAAACATCCCCTTTAAAAATATAAAAATTACAACCAATGCCCTGAAAATCTGAAAATTACAAGCAAACTCCCTAAATACTTCACTGATATGTATAGGGATATTTACTGTTATGTTCTAATCTTATACCCCTTATAATGACAAGTTCCTAACATGACATAGGTATTAGAAGTGTTAATAACAAATCGAACCAAATATATTATTAAAAATTTAACTCACTATAGTCCGCTGACTATTATACTCCAATAACTAAATAACAACTTCGTCCTAACCAAATATCTGAACTAAAAAATAGAATCCTTTAGAATCCTAAATCTAATATGTCCTGCATCAATTACCATAAGACAATGTTCTAGACGCCAAAAGCATGTTCTGCTCGATTTTTCTTTCTATCTAGGATGAAAGTGCTTTATACCCTTTATTCACATGTAAACAAATACCACTTTAGATGATGGTATAGTAATCTAAATGTATCTCATTCACATTCAGACTGGGGTGTCTATTTTGGACAAGTGAGGTTTAAAGGCTTATAGCAATAATAGTTATTTAAAAAGAGATAATTCTTTACAATCTTTTACCTAATACACTCTGTAGTTACCTTCCAATTACCTTCCAAAACATCTTACCGAATTAATATCTCATACACATATTGCATTTCTTCTGTCCTAATTCCAACAACCTAGTGCCGCTTTTCCTTTAATTGACTGTATGAAGACAACCATAATTAATATCTCATATACACATTCCAACCCTTCTGTCCTAATTACAACATGTGTCGCTCTTTCCTTTAGTTGACTGTATGAATTCAACTGTAGAGAGGAGAAAAGGCACGTTGGAACCATGATCATTGCCACATGTGTACAGGTTGGATGCATGCATAGAACATGTGTCATGCGATTTCTCTTTTATCCCCTAATATAGCTGTTCAGCCCTTTTATCCACACCCAAAGGGCACCCTCTTTGTAATGATGTTTTACTAACCTAATGTACATAGCCCGTTCAAGGTTGGAGTTGATATCTAATCTGGACATGAGGTTTCAAGCTATATTCATCCACAGACTACATTCAAGATAAGGTACATAACCCACTGAACCCCTTGTCCTCACTCAATAATTCCTGTGGTTTTATTCCCATCTTAGGTTGTATCACCATTTGTGTTTTTGTCTTTGCTTTCATAGAGCATATCACCAACAACCATATAAATAAAGGAGGAAGGAGAGAACAAATACCAAAGCACCATTGCTGCTTCCACACCACCACCAAGCCTGCATCCACGATTATGGCCTCAGGCCCTAATTTTCATGGTTACCTCAAGAACTTTGAGTGCCGATGGGACAATGGTCGGGCTTTTCTCATGATAGTCGGAGTTTCGTCTCTAACTTCTCTTCCCCTTCCAAACCAAGGGCTTGATCAGGGAAACATAAAGCTCTACATTCTTCAGACTGTTAACGTGTTCAATGCTTCATGGTGGACTGCAAGTTGGAGTAAGCCTTTATCAGAAACCAACATAGAATGTTGGGAAGATATTAACAATCTCGCTTCGTCCCTAGAGGATAACCAATCTTGGAGGGACATGCATGTGAGGATTGATGCTATCCCTAGCCTTTATCAGAAACCAACAATCCTCGTTGCCACTTATATCAAGCAACTTATTTTTCTAAAATTCAGTGACGTCGTGAATGGAGGACCTGTCGCATCGGCAATGTTTGCCATAAAAGTCACTACTGATATATTACCAGAAGAGTATCTTGTTGTGGCTGAGAGGCTACCTCCAAATCTAACCATTGAGCCTTAGATGAAGCAATAACATGGTATCTTATGCCTTATGAGTTTGCTGGCATGGCAACCAATGTACAATATGCTTAAGTGAACAAGAACTAGAGAAATAGCAGGGAAGATGTCATGCAAGCATTTTTTTTGTTTTCATCAGGACTGTATCACAACGTGGCTTAGGATGAGCAGCAGTTCTCCGCTTTGCTGAAACGCTGCCGAGAGACTGTAAGTGTCTTGGATTCTTGCCATGACTAGCTCATATTGTCTATATGCTCTATCTGCTAAGCTGTTTTACTCTATCCATATGTTACATATTATGATTTCTCATCTTTAGGTGGAATTAGGAAGTTTGTTATTCTGATCTAACTGCACAATTGTCTGAAAAACAAGATGGATCATGGAGCATTCCTCACATCCCTTAACTTGAGTTGTTTTAATCATTTGTTTGATTAACTAAAAAGTTTTGTTGCTAATTATTTCATATTTCTATTGTTTTGTAAATTCCAATAGTTAGAAACAAAGGAAAAGGGTACAAATTTATTTAGTGCAATGTTTTTTTATAGTTTTTTTCCTCAATGTGTTCTAGATGAAATTATAAAATTCCATAATTCTTTTTGTGGATATTTGGCTAATAAGATTCAGGGTTATGTGATTCAACAAAGAGTTTTTAGGAGTCTGGAGCTGTCGAAATGTGTTTTCTCATCATTTTACTTCCTTTTATCTCAACTTGAGTCCTTCCACTGTCCTTTTAGTTCTTTTTATACTCGTGGACGCTTAAGCCATATTTACACTTAGTAACTCCTTTCTTTGACTGGTGCATATTTTATTGCTTTGCACAGGAGTTAATGTTTTGAAGTTATAGTAATTATTTCTTTGTGTCACACTTTCAAGCAATGTATCTTGTAATTTTGAGCTTTTCATTTTTTGGTATCTACCACTGTAACCCCTTCTTATGCATTTATTTACCACTGATAATGCAATAAGCTACTGATCATTTATTAAGTTGAAATGTTTTCTCTTGTTGTTTCATTGTTGGGATGTACTTTTTCCATTTCTATACCTTTCTTCTCATAGCTTGATATATAAAGTCTAGTTATATGTGCTTTATTCCTGTAGTTTGAGTATTCGTCATTACTAATTAGATATATAGATTTATAATTAGATGTTTCTTATTTTATATGTTATTTAATTTTCAGAAATTCATTACGTTTAAATTAAGATTTTTAGGAATGGAATTTAAAACTTAAGTTTAATATGGATAATGATTACTTGTTTATGCACCATTTTTAGCTCATTCAAGGTTATATGTTACCTCCTCAGAATTGCTTGAGAATTTGTACATCAAATCCTAGTTATTGAGAATTTAGAGCCAGACTCGGCCACAGAACATGATTATGTTCTAAGATCTGGCATTACGTAAGCTAGCATTGCCAATGTTGCTATCCGATCACGAAGTTGTGGTCTATGAAAAATAGTTGTTTAAAATATACGGAGAACAAGATTGAAGGCGAAGGATGGGGGAAAAAGCATCATGTATGTGATCAGGGAGCAGTTATGGTTGTTAATCCCTTCATAGTGTCTTATGCGTCAGGTGCAATAGTGGGCACTAAGCTTCTAGTGTTTCATGGAGCATCGACTAAGTTCCATGATGTAAAACACTGGTTACCGGGGTCTGGAGTGTGATTAGAGAGAGGAAGTGGAGTCCGACAAAAAACACTAGTTTTGAGGAAATGGACTTGACCAGTGTCCCATCTGTATTTGAAGATCACAAGGGTGGACCTTGTTGTAATATTGATGATTGATGGTGGTTTCTGATGATTTTGTTCAATATTTCTTCTTTCTATGATTGTCCCAATATAGTCTGTGAAACGAAGAAGGCAGTGTAAACTTTGCAATAGTTTGCTAGAGTGAATAGAAAAATTATACACGTTGAGTTTAGAAATTTTTGAAAGTTAACAATATCCTATATTATTTTGAATAATAAGGGATGAACATTGGTTTGAATCTCACTCGTCAATGGTAGACATCAGTTCGAATATAGATTGTTAGATTGGTACAAAATCGAAAGGGTTGTGTCATTTTGTCGTGCTATTAAAGGAACAAAGAACTCTCTTAAAAATGGAAGATCTCAATGTATGATCTTTATAAGCCAAGAATGCAAATTATTCATATATGGTACTTCGTGAATGTGATTGACAGTAATTAGATCCTTGTACATTTTGAGGAACTAAAATTTTTACACATGGTATACCAAATATATTCCTAATGATACGACATCTGAGAGCAACGTCTCTAATTTTTACCGTATAGAGAAATGTGATGCAATTTGGAAGCTCTTAAGATGGTCTCCAATTTTGTAACTATCTCAATGAGAATGATGCTCGTAGTAACATTGGAAACAATTGTTTAAGCAACATTGTCGGGGAAAGTGGCAATGTCCATACTGAAGGTAATAGTGGTAGTTGGTGACATGATGTTGTAAATCGTGCCATGCTAATGGTGGCAACAAAAGATGGATGAGGAACGACAATGGATATAATGATGCTAGAGGCACTAGGAGAGGCAGTAGTAATTGTAGTAGTGCTAGTATGGGTGGCAAAGACATTAAAGAAATTGCTAAAAAGCTTCACAGGGATGGAATTTTCAATTTTTACTAAAAACATTAAAGAAATTTTGCAGAACTATATTGTTTTACAACAAGCTATATTAAAGATATATCGGCTAACATATCGATTGATTTACTGGCTATGTCTGGGATATATCGCCCAAAACTTGCCAAAAAGCAGTCAAGAATATTTAGACCATATTGTTTTGTGGCAAGACTAGTAAAAGAGTAATTGGCCTATATATCGGGCTGTATCGGGAATATTAAAAACAATGGAGACAACTACATCCCTTTGGTGGTAATTGATCTTTCATCTTGAGATAAGGAGTTGATGTTTATAATTTTTGAGATTATTATATCAATCATTTGGCAGCACTAATAGGATGCTATTTGTAGTTAAGTACTAAAGAACATGAGAAAAATTAATTCATGCAATGAAGGGTCTTTATCGAGAGTTTCATATTGCAATGAAGGAGGAAAGGGTATTTGTCGAAAATATGTGTTGCAATGAAGGAGAGTCAAGGAAGAGATTTCTATTCATTCTTAAGGATTTCTTCTATATTTTCTTAGCAAGAGTGAAGAGTGCATTTGGTGTGTGGAATTTGTAATCTGAGGAGAGATTCTTAAGAAGGTTGTATGTCCTTCAAGCTTTACTGGGTTCATCTCCTCTGCTCATAGACATGAACTTATGTGCCAAGAACGTTATACTTCCTTTCTTTCTTGTGTTTGTTCTTTGTGGTATCTCAAGAGTCTTGTATATGTTGATATAGACTTTCACTTCATAGATGTGATATACTCAAAGATATGATATTTCCAATAATGACTAGTTTTTTTTAAAAAGAAACTCACTATATGAAAGACGATAATGTCTGATAAGGAGGAAGACGCAAAACAAGTAAACGAGATTTGAGTACTCAATCAATAATGAAGACTTGTTAGGACTCCTTGAATTTAATTATGCTCGTCTCTTTCCTATAACGGAACCTGAATATGTAGGAGAAAAGATTTAGCTTTGATGTGTGGTGCTTTCAAGATAATAGTTGATATTAAGGTCATCTTGTCATTTACTTCTGAAACATTTCATATTCCAAGCACTAGCATGAATAGTCCGTAACCATAGTGAGTAATAACTACTAAGTCTGTTCTTCAGAGGAAAATAATATTATGGTCGTGTTATATACAAGGTCATAAATTCAATGTTGTAAAAGTTGATTAAGAAGATGGAGCTCAATATAGAAATAATCAAAAATATCTAAAGCATTTGTTAACATTAAATTAATAGAGCAAAATTAAAATAATTCCCATTTGGTGACGTGTTGATCTCATTGCAATATATAGAAGTTCTCCCATGAGTACCACTAATACATTGTTCAAATTGACCTCGATTTCAACAAAATGGACTAATACATGTGTTAATTATATTTTCTTCTTTTCATAGGAGTTTTCTTTATTCAATTTCCTTTCTTATTAAGACTCTTTCTTTTGTGAAACTTTCTATAGACATTCTATAATATTTAGATATTAAAAGTATTATCCTTTTATGACTAACAAATAATAAATTATTTTTCTTAACATGCTATTAGAGCCAAAAAATCTAACCCTAAAGAACCCCTCTTCTTCCTAAACATTGGGCTATTCGGGGGATGTCATCACAAGTATTATCTATGCACTTTACATTAGTGAGTTCATAGCCTTGGTAGATCTCTTCCTCATCTTCTTCAGATTCGCTGGTCCTACATCTTTCAAAAAAAAAATCATAAGCTCAACCTTATTAGCCCTCACATAGGGAGCTCTTGAAAGCTCGACCATCATCACTATACCTAAGCGGGCCCAACCCCTAAAGTTAATTAGTTTCCATCTATATTGCATGGGTACGAGTGCGGGTACGGAACACAGAAAATTTATAAATTATAGGTATGGGGACATGACTAAATATACATATTGAAACTAATAATTTCCATGAGATCGATATTGCTTTTATCACATGCTAGGGCAACTAAAATTCATATACATTTTAATGTTGTTTTGTTAACTAAATTATAAATTAGAAAAATGCTTGATTTTTAATAAATACCTAAATGACCCCTTAAAATAATATTTTGAATTGGACATGGGTTGAGACTAACCCAACCCATGTCCAGTGTTGCAAGAAGTGGATGTTAAGTGTAAGATATACATTAAATAAGTGTATGACAAATGTCTTAAACTAAAACATAACACCTGAATAAATATGTATATATTCAAAGAGTGTCCGAGGAGTGTTGGAGTCGGGTATAAGTATGGAAGTGTCAGACCCTGCACGGAATAGGTACAGGAAGTGTCAGACAAAGTTAAAGGGGTGTCGGAGTAACTTAGATTGCTTCATTATAAACTCTAAAGTTAATTTAGGTTCAATATGGAGCTGTCTCCTTTCCACTATTAAAGTGTTAAATGTTCCTTTATGACAAGATTGTCTCCCTTTGTGGTCCCAGCCTAGTCAACATTGTGCCCAAATCCCAGTCACGCATTCCTCTCTGACAAGATTAGATCTAATCTCTTCTCGCATTTGAATCCTACTGATCGCAGAATGCTCATTGGCTCTCTTTTCATCCTTTTCAATGCAAGTCTCCACTTAACATGTTTGAACCCTGCTTCACATCAGCCACCCCTCTAGTGGGTTATAGTATTGTGGATTCTGTCCTGCATTTTGCTTGAGTTCTCAGTCCTCAATAGATGAAGTATCTAAAGAGCTCCATACCAAAAACAATACCGATGGATCAAAAGTGTTGGATGACGATAGCTTGTAGGTTATAGTCTTGTGGATTCTGACCTGCATTTTGCTTGAGTTCTCAGTTCCTCAATAGACGGAGCATCTAAAGAGCTCCATACCAAAAACAATACCAATGGATCAAAAGTGTTGGATGACGATAGCTCGTACTGAATGTCGCCATGATCAAATATTCATGAAAATGTGTGAAACCCTAATCCTTCAGATTAATAGTAGCATTAGCGCCATTCTCAATGCAACTTATCTCTCTGTCACTACAACTGTCGCCGATAACCCTAGTTTTGAAAGGCATCTAATGTAAATAGATATTTTTCCTTAAATTCCTTGATTTTGTTTGGTTGCTTTGATTAATGTTGTTAAAAAAATGTTTTTTTATCAATGCAGGAGATTTTGCTAAGTGAGGGTATTAAGATCATGAATGAAGATTGAGTGGTGCTGTATATTCTCATGGCTATGTAGTGGCCTCTTCTTTGCGATTGGTCAGTGCTTCACGATTGATATTTGATTGAGGTAAAATTTAGATGTCAAATTAGTTTTTCACAACAAATTGTTTTGAGTCAATATTGAGTTCAATAAGTATTTCTTTCTTTCTTGTTTAGGAGTTTGTTTAATTTTAGAACTTTGTTTCCTAGTAGGATTATTCGATCTATCCTTGATTTTGTGTTATTTTTACTTAAATACCCAAAAGTTTACATCATGTTTATTTTGATGCCCTAAAGGTTTTTGCCTTGCCTAAAAACTACCCAACATTTTTAATACCCAAAGATAACTCTATTGGGAATTTGGGAGTCCACATCCTTTCAGAACCACCACATGCAAACAGCCAGTTCTAACCCTTCTATAGGATAAGTAGAGGGCAAAATAGGCAAAATTGAAATTTTGCTCCCCATTCGAGAGTCGAATCGCCACGCGCATGCTGTGGTTCGATAGATGTGTAGTCCTCAATTGGGGCACCAAAGTTAAATTTTTGAACTTTGGGGCTCTTAAAGTCCTAACCATTACACAAAAAACTCCGGGTGTGATGATGTGTTATACTTTTATATTCTAACATGTCACGAAGTTGAGTGCCCCTTTATGGGCCAAAACTTAGACTCATGTAGTGGTGTTAATTTTAGAATATTCACTTTAAATTCATAGTCGATTGGATTTGAACTCGAGTTGTTCTAATACCATCTTAAAGGCATGTCAATATAAAACAATAACCTCAACCCTCGTCTCACTACAACTTTGGAGTTTTGGTGTAATAGTTTGGGACTTTAAGATGATATCGAGCAATCCAAGTTCAATCCTACTAGTCATGAATTTAAAGTGGATTTTCTAAAATTGAAACTGTTGCATTAGTCCAAGTCGCCCCATAGAAGGCTCTCAACCCCAGGGCATGTTAGAATATAAAACAATGATCCTCACTTTAGCTTCGAGTTTCGGTTCTCTCTCTCTCTCGATCTCGATCTCGACAAATCAGATGACTGCTGCCCACATCGAAATTCTTTTTAACTTTGTTTTCAATGTGAATTAAACATGCAAGAAGAGCCGCAAAAAGAAAGTATGTTACTGGGTCTAAGTAAAATATGCAATCAAAGTGCGTGTTGTTTTACATAACATTTTTTTTAATAGACTTGAAAGATTAGAGGTTGGCAATCCTTTAGCAACGGGAACATTTTGGCAGAGTAATCAATTGCTGTGGGGAAGAAACCAATGAGCACTTGTTCTCAATTGCTAAGGATACAAGAAACTTCCATACAAGTTCCAACTGGTTGCAATTATTGTGGGTATACTAAGTAGTCACTTCCCTTAGAGATTTCAGTTAATTGCAATTACTTTCCATGGAAGATTTTCCTTTTCCAAAAAGATTTAATTCCAACTATTCAGTATGTAGTAACTACTTACTTCCGCATGCAATTACAAAGTTACGTGATCTATAGGAATGTCCAGGTGCATTCAAGAAAGGCTCAAAGCTTCACAATCTTCATCAGATGTATCAGTGGTTACCTTTCATATGAGCTTTTGATAAGAGGAAAAGAAGATGTTGTATAGGTCATCTGCGCGCTTTTTTCACTATAACAAGGTTCTGAGTATCAAATTCTTCATTATGTGCACCCAATAATTAGCTTCCATACGAGTCCCAAAAAATTACTCTCCAGGATGTTGCCAGCTGCAGCTCATTTTGTCCTCGTTCCATTTTGTATCAAGAGAAGTGCATATTTATCGAAAGACAAATGCAGATATTGTTTTTATTTTGTACAAGGATAGAAAGTCACAATGTGATTTACTATTCTTTATAATTATCTATTTGAATAGGAGGAATCTGAATCCCTTTCCTTATAACTGATAGGAGGAAGTCCTTGATAGCCTATCATGTGTCATGACTCCATAATATGAAATTACATTAGTTCGAACAATAACTAGTCATGTTTACCATTGAGCAGATTACATGCTAGAGAGAGGCATCTCAGGAGAGCATCTGCTTTAACAGTTTCATTGATCTTAGCTTATGTGAAAATAATCGAGGATGTTTATGTAGTGTGGTGCAGCAGTTAGAGCATTACATAGCTAACAAAAATTCAATTATACTTGAGAGGACTAAGCTCAACATATTGATTTAAAATGAATGAGACATGCCTGATGGACAATTAACTTATATAATGAAACATTATATTCTTCCATGTAAGTTCAGCGTTGTGGTGCTTAATTGGTTTTGCATTTGCAGAACCAAAGTTGTCGAGCCTTGAGGTTGGATATTAGTGATAGAACTGATGGTTGTGTTAAGTTGATATGTCTCAAGCTAAGATTGAGTTTTTAGTGTGTGCGTGCACTCGCGTATCTTGAATCCTATAATATATCCTGGTTAAGTCCCGTTAGGTTGCGCTCGTGTATCTCGAATCCTATGATATATCTTGGTTAAGTCCCTTTAGGTTCCATAATAATTTCCTTATCTAGTTCAGATGACCTCAATTGGCATTTCCAATATGGCCCAGCCACCAAGAATCCTGTAATAGCCAACCATCACCACTAATTCAGGATTAGTTACTGTTCGGTTTTGATGAAGTTTTTCCTTATTATGATGCCATGTAGGTTCAATTTTATGCTGGTCCAGGTTGAATATGGCATCTTAAAATCCCTATTTTATTCCTGAGAAAATATTTTGCCAGGTTATTTTAGAAAAATGTTCCCAGAATCTGTGGTAAAAGTATCTATAAGGAAGTTACTTTGCTCCTTTTGCTATGTTTTGATAAGCAAGTTACAGGAGAGTAGTAGAGGACTTTGCTCCTTTTGCTATGATAAGCAAGTTACAGGAGAGTAGTGACAATAGAGCACCAAATGAGGAATATCTGGACAAGTGCGGTTTTGAGCAATACTCATCCATGTTAGTCATTTAAACAAGATGTAAACCTGTACAATCTTTTACCTAATACACTGAGTAATTACCTTCCAAAAATGTCTTGCAGATTTAATATTTCATAAACAAACTCCATTTCTTTTGTCCACATTCAACAACCATTATGTCATCTCTTTCCTTTAATGGAATGTGTGAAGACAACCATAGGAGAAAAGGCACCTAGAAACCGCTATCACATCGCAGGCATAGATGCATGCATATGACGTGTCATGAGATTCATCTTTTATCTCCGAGACCTTTTATCCACACCCAAAATGGCACCCACTTTGGACAATGTTTTACTAACCTAATGTACATAGCCCGTTCAAAGTTGGAGTTGATATCTAATCTGGACATGTGAGGTTTGAAGCAATATTCATCCACAGTCTACATTCGAGATAAGGTACAATCTTTGCAATCTGTTTTAATTACCTTCTATAAAATATCATACAGAATTAATCTCACACAAACTCACTCCAATCCCTTGTCCTCAGTCAACAATCCGCTTTCATGTTCATAAACCACCATTTGTGTTTTTCTTTCCTTTCCTAGAGCATATCACCAACAACCATAAACAGAAGGAAGGAGAAAAAAATCACCAAAACGCTTGCTGCCGCCACACTCACCGCCGCCTCCTGCATTGTCGATCATGGCCTCAGACCCGAGATCTCGCGGGTTACCTCAGGATGTTTGAGAACCAATGGGACAATGGTCGTGCCTTTCTCCTGGTAGGCGACGCTCATCTATCCTTCCTCTTCCTCTTCCAAACCATAGACTTGGTCAGGGAAATATAAAGCTATACATTCATGAGAATGTTAATCTGCTTGATCCTTCACATGGCACTACAAATTGATTGGGCCTTTATCAGAATCCACCATAGAATATTGTGAAGATATCAACAATCTCACTTCTTCCCTGGAGGATCACAATCTTGGAGGGATATACAAGCAAGGATTGATGCAATCCCTCCTCCCAACCCCGCCACATACATCAAGCAGGTTATTTTTCAGAAAACTGCGGACTTTGTGACAGGATGGTCTGCTGTATCAGCAATATTTGCCATAAAAGTAAATACTGATATGCTACCAGAAGAGTATATTGCTGCTTTGGCTGAGAGGCTACCTCAAAATCAAATCATCAGAGCCTCAGATGAAGCAATAGCACGATATCTAATGGTTTATGAGGCTGCTAGCAGTGGCGACCAATGTACAATATGCTTAAGTGACATAAGAACTGGAGAAATAGCGGGGCAGATGCCGCGGCAGGCATTTTTTCATCGGGATTGTATCACAACGTGGCTGGGTGAACAGCAGCTGTCCGCTTTCATACGCTACCAGAGACTGTAAGTGTTTTAGATTCTTTCCATGAGTAGCTCTTATTGTCTATTTTGCTTAGCTGTTTGTTCTCTCTCTTTCTATATATAGAAATATTATGATTACTTTTTTAGGTTCAAATAGGGAAGTTTGTTATACTAATCTAACTGTACAGTTGTCTGAAAAACAATATGTGATCATGGATCATTCCTCACATCCTTTAACTTGAGGTTCTTTTTATCAATTTTTATTAATGTAAGTTTTGTTACTAATTATTTCATATTTCTGTTTCTAAAGTTGAATAGTTACTTGGAAACAATGAATCATGGTATAAGCTAATTTAGTTCAATGTTTTAAAACTAGATTTGTTACTTGTTATCATTTTTGTACTAAACAAATGTGTCTTGGTTGAAATTATAACCCATAACTCTCTGTGGATATTTGGCTAACAAGGTTCAGTACCATGTGATCCGACAGAGAGTTTTAGGAATCTGAGCTGTTCAAATGAGTTTACTCATCAATTTGCTTTTTTATCCCAACTTTCGTCCTTCTTCTTCCTGTCCTTTTAGTACTTTATAGACATGATTCAATGAATACTTTAGCCAAAGTAAGCCACAACCTTGATAATGTTTACAATTAGTAACTCCTTTCATTGTCTAGTACTTATTTTAGTGCTGGTGCAGTTTGATGTTTTGAGTTGCAGTTATTTCTTTGTGTTGTCACTTTCAAGCAATAGAGGTTGTAACCTTTTGATCTTTTTCTTTTTTTTTTTGTTTTGTTTACTAGGACTATGTAGAACCCTTTTCTAATGCATTTATTTACCACCACATAATCCAATAAGCTACTAATTATTTGGTAAGTTGAAATGTTTTCTTTGTTTCATTGTGGAATGTACCTTTTCCATTTCTAGATCTTTTCTTCTCATTGCTTGATAGATGAAGTCTAGTTATATATAATTCATGCATTTAGTATGTTGTTGTTTCTGCTGATGCACCAGAACTGACATCGATTGGCCCAATCAGCCTCAATCAAAATGCAGCGAAAGCATCGCCGAAACATGACTAGATATCCTCATTCGCTGTAGACCAAACGATCACTAGACAATGTGGAAACCCCGAGAAACATGTTCAAACTAAAAGGAATAGGTTCCTACCACGAAAAATAGAACACAAGCATAGACACTAAGATTTACATGGTTCGGCAATCAACAACATCCACGAAGATACTTGAGTCTTCTATCGGAGATTACAAGATACAATATATTCTTGTGTTCTCAAAAGAACCCACAAGAAATCTCTCGCTCTCGTAAAAATCTCTCAAAATCATAGATTTCTTTCCTTAGTTCTCTACTCTGCAACTCTTCTTGGCTTCTTCCTATGGCTTGATTTACAATGAACCCTCATGAGTATTAAAGAATTTCCCCATATCTTGAATTCATAATGGGCTCATTCTTTGACTTGGATTATCAATTCTAAGCCTTTTCCAATTAGAATTCAATTCCAATTGAAATCGATTCTTTTCCTATCAAATTCAATCCTCCATCTAAGTCCCATCAAATTCAATCCTCCATCTAAGTCCAATTAGGATTTCATGAAATACAAGGCTATTTCACAATAGTTTTGGTTTGTATATTTGTCATACCTAATTAGATTTATGTTTAAGTTTTTTATTTTATATGTTATTTAATCTAGAAATTTATTATTATTAAATTTGAGAATTCTTTAGGCATGAAATTAAACTTTATTTAATATGGACCTACCAGCTTTTAGCTTGTTCAAGATTGTTCATGTGGCCTCCTCGCCATTGCTCGAGAGCTCATTCACCAAGTTCTCTTATTGAGAATTTAAAGACAAATTTTGAGCCACGATACAAGATTATCCTCTAACATCCGCCATTATGCAAATGACAAGAACGGCTAATGTTGCTATCCATCAACGGTTATGAACTTCATTAAAATGAGTTGTTTAAAGTATATGGAGAAGAAGATTGAGGCTAAGGATGGCAACAACAACATCTTATTGTATTTTACATTGATTATGCCGGGACTAATTAGGTTTGTTAACTTTCGCTATATCTTATTGATAGCCAGTGCAAACAGGGCACTATGCTTCCTATGTTTGATGTAGCATCGATTAAGTTGCATGATGTAGAACACTAGTTATCATGAGCCGTTGTTTGAAGCATCGACTAAGTTGCATGATTTGAGAGAGGAAGAGTCCAATAGAGATCATTGATATTGATGAAAAGGATTCGATCATTGCCCCAACATATAGTAAGATCACGAGGATGGACCTTGTTTTAATATTGATGATTGTTGGTTTGAATCTTACATATCCGGCGTAGACATCAATCTCAATTTGAAAAAGAATGTTAGATCTACATATAAATAAAATGTCCATTTTGTTGTGTGATTAAAGGATCAAAAACTCTTTTCTTAAAACAAAAGTGGACTATCTCAACGCTTGGTCTTTACAAGCCTCAAATGCAATTTATTCATATCGTGGAATATTCCATGAATGCAATTCATGAAATTAGATCCTTGTACATTCCTCGAAACTAACATTTCTACATATGGCATATTAAAAATATTCCTAATGGCATGACATTTTTCAAAGAACTTTTCTAATTTACCTTATAAAGAAATGTGACACAATATGGAAGATATATAAATGGGCCTAACATTGTTACGCTTGAGAATGTTGCTCATCGCTGTTTTAAAAGCAAAAGGCGAGGTCAAGGCGATGAAGTCCTATGTTGCGTGAGCCGAGGGCCAAAAGGCAATTGCCTCGAGTGAACCAAGACGATAAATGTTTTAAAACTCATAAACATTACAAACAATAATGAATAGCAACAATACAAATTAATCATAGCCAAGTTTTCAAAGTCATAAATCTAATAAGTCGAATCGCCTAAGTGAGTAGTAATTACCAAATATTGAATAGGTTATTAACTAGTAACTAACAATAATAATTATGTAACAAACTTTAACTTTATGGTTCGCTTCTTGTCCTCAAAATAATACGTAGTAAAGTACATTACAACCAAAAGCAAACAATCGACCAAAAAAGAAAAAGAAGCAACATGCATAATAAAAATAAACTTTACTTTATAGGATACTTTTGCACCCTCAAAATTTGAAGAACGGATAAACACCTAGTGCCTTGCATCACATAACTTAGGCGAGCCCCCTGTCAAGGTGAGTCTTGAAGCCAAAAGGTGCTTGCAAGAGTAACACCACACATGCAAGGCTAAGTTACAAGATCACCTTGCCCGAAAGCACATGAGGCACTAAAGCGCCAAGATCGCTTTGGGATGCTAGTAGAAACAATAATATTGATGAAAATTGTTTTAATTAATAACATCTTTGTGGGGAAATTGACAATGTTTATAGTGAATATAACAATGGTAGTTGGAGGTAGGATGCCGAATCGAAATGACTTGGTAACAAAGATAGTGGAGAATTGATAATGATCCTAGAGACACCGAGAGGTAGTAACAAAGGTAGTGAAGGTGGTAATGATTTCACAACAATTATATGAAGGAAAAAGCTGGTCCGAAGTGAATAAAGATCCGGCATCAAGCGAATACCATAGTTGATTCTAAATGGTATTGCCAACAATTGCAATGGTGGTGTCTTAGTGATGCCTTGCTGATGAGAGGACCAAGAAAGGAGGGGAATAAAAGGGTTAGAGAAAATGATAGATGATTTTGTAACAACTTTATTAGGATTCAAAGTAGATGACATGAAATTGCTACCCATGGCTAAGGAAAAATGCACATAAAATTTTGGATACAATGGTACATCAAAATTCTCAAGCATTTGTGTTCCAAATGTAAACTATGAGTGATTCCCTTAGCAAATGATTAAAAGATGTACACTTTCCTTCTGGTTGTACTCATCAAGGGTACAAAGTTAGATTATGAGGATTTCTCTTTTATAAATAATAAACCATGATTAATTTATTACAATTTATATTTATCTTATGAACTCTACAATTTAATTTATAAGAATTTGAGACAAATAAACAATACACAAATATATATATCCAAAACACCCAAAATAATACAAAGGAAAAAGCTACATGTTATAATCCTCAAACCATGGCCAACGCTTTAATAGCCTAAAGCTTTAATCACTGCTCATGCATAAATTCTTAACAACTCATTAGCCATACATGCAAATCGATTAATATCACTCATATTCATATCAATTATATTTGAATTCTAAGACATCGATTGATCAATGTGAATTCAAATATCCTAGTAGTCAATTCGATTCAATTTATTTTCACCCTTAGTCGCTAGCTCTATCTATGTTTCTTTCTTTGCTACCTTGTAGCCTTGATAGATCCCAACCTCATCTATTTTAGATTCGTCATTCTTTCTTCAAAAAAAAATTTGCAACTGCACTTTATTACCCCTCACCATCGCTATTAAATTTATATGTGCCTCATCCTCAAAGTTAATTAGTTTCCATCTATGATGCAATATTGATGATATACAAATTTGTAAAAAGGGTAGGACATGATATATATCAAGGTTTTAAAATGTCTATCTGCATGCCTACGGGCTAAAATCCATATCTGATAGCTTGAAACGGGATATATCTGGGGACATGGACTAAATACGGATTGCCATATCGTGGTTCTATATATATAATATCACGCCCTAAATGCAATCTAAGCATTCCTAAATTCAATTTAATTTTATTCTATAAATTCAGTCTAAACATATAAAAAGTAATAATATATGATATTTGTGGTCACTAACCGATTGTAAAATTTGATTCTCATTGTATCTTGAAACCATTCACCGAGAGAGAGAGAGAGAGAGATTGAGAGAGATCAGAGAGAGAGAGATAGACTTAGAGAGAAAGAGAGACCGAGAGAGATAGACTCAGATTGAAAGAGAGAGAATCGAGATTCAGAGAGAGAGAAAGATAGAAGAAGACTCACCCACCACCGGAAGCTTGAAGTCACGCCATTCGGCTGTTAGAGAGAGAGGAAGAGGCGGCGACATTCTCGCAGAAAGAGAAAGAGAGAGACGAAGCGCATGGTCCAACCCTCAAACACTAGGACAAGAGAGAGACAACATCTGGCCATTGCCCATTTTGGTACATTACTTTATATGTCAGCCTCATGGATTCAAAGACTAAACTCAAATTAGAAAACAACAGAAAAAGGCCATCTACCGATTAAAGCCCAAGTCGTCGCCGAGTCAAACCACATGTAACATGGGACATGTACATTTAAAACACATGATATATATATATATATATATATATATATATATATATATTTATAGATATATATATTGTATATGCTTAGTACAAGCACAAACTTGATGTTTAGTAGTGAGGTTTCATCATTATCCACTTATTTAAATCCGGGACCACATTCACGGGTACGGGGATAATTAAGGCATTATTTTCAAGTGGGGTCATTCATCACCTTACTACCGAAAGCACCAAATTTGTGTGCTCGATACACATCTCTCTCTCTACACATACACACATTGAAATTAATATTTTACATGATTGATTTTTTTTTCATATTCAAATGTTAAGAAAACTAAAATTCCTATAACTTTTATGTTCCTTTATTAAATAGATTATAAATTGGAAACCTTATTTGTTAACTAGTTATATCATAAATTTGAATTGATATGCCAATGAACCTATCTTGTGTTTGTGAGTTGCAGTGAAGTGCATGTTAAGCGGAGATATACATGAGGGTATGACAAATCTTTTAAACTAAAAGATATGTTAAACAATTGAGTACAAATCAATATATGATATTCAAGGCACTCCAACAAGTGTTAGAGTCGGGCACTGCACAAGTGTGACACCGAGCATGAGAGCCTAGATGAGGTGTCATGGTCGGTTCTAAAACACGTGATAATCGCCAAATACCGGCTGAGTATTCGAATCGGACATAAACCACCGAAAACAGCTCATTTGTGAAATAATATCGCGATAAATTCGATATATTCGATAAATCTGATATTCCAGATAAAATGATTATGCGAAGTTTTATGTTGTATTTGGTCTGGTTTGTCCAAATCAACCCGCACTACATTTTGACCCCTTTAAAACTCAAAATCAAAACCCGATCTTAGGGTTTTTTCCCAACATCTCTCCCATCCGGGCCATCTCCAAATCACCGCCATCTCCTCTATCCAGATCCATCTACGGGCGGGCAAGTAAGTCAGCGCGACGGAGGCGGGCGGCGGCAAGAATGCAAGTCCATCGGCGGGACGGAGGCGGCGGCGGCACGGAGGCAACGGCGACGGAATAGGCGACGGAATAGCGCAGCCGCCAGAATTGCCTATTGTTGTTCACCTCTAAAATTGGGAACTTTTCTCAATTCTCTCAACATTCAAAACTCGGATTTTCTTTCTATTTTTGGCAAAACAATGGAGACGCCGCCGGATCTTGGGGCGTACCTCCCGCCGCCTAGATATTGAGAGACCTCCGCAGTGGTCCTCCGGTTATTTTTTATTTTATTTTTAATTTAAGTGTTTAATTAGTAACTTTTATCCGAAAGTAGCTAGTTAATTATGATGTATGTATGGATAATGGATGCATTGATCGGTGTTTAATTAGTTACTTAATTATTGATTACTCAATACATGTTTATTTACGCTTTTTAGTATATCTCCTATCTTTTATATGAATTATATACATTTCTATTCATGAAAAATAATAAATATATATTAAAAATCTAAAACGATAATTCTCAAGATAATCCGATAATCCGATAATCCGGAATCGCTACGCCTTGAACATACGGATATAAAACCGTGTTTTGAACATTGGTCATGGTAACTTATGTTGTCATCATTATCAATTTCCACTAGTAAAATGCAAATGTTCCAACCGACGAGATCGCTTCTTCCATGGTCGTGGGCCTAGTCCACGACCGCGATGGAATCTCATCGCATGCAATCCTCTTCTAGGAAATCACTAGATGACTCTTCTCACACTCAATCTTCGCCTATCCAAAACTCTTATTTTGATTGTATTGATTGATTATAGAACGCTCAACGGCCGCCACTCTTCGCCCTTCAGCGACCTCCACCGAAGCATACCCAAACCCCACTTTGTTCGCTTGCCCTACTCTATTGGATTATAGTTGCTTGACTCTATCTAATCAATACTCAACTTCTTCAAACACTTCACTTTAACAACATCGCTTCTCCTTATCGCATCCCACGTAACACCTTCATCATCTCCTCTCCTCCTCAAGTTGTCGAAATGAAGCCCCCCTTGTAGTCATACTATTTTGGCTATAAATCTTGTCTAGTTCTTTGAAAGAGTGCCTTGATTGTTGGTCACATAATCAACCATTACATTTCTTTTACAATATCATTAAAGATGTTACCAACAATTTCTTGGAATATAGAATTTAGTTGTTGAGCACACCCTTAAATAAGAAGGAAGATTGCCTTGCATTTAAGAGTATAGACCACCATTTTTAGTATTTGATCAATTACAAACTTAGTTCTTGTGTCCAATTGGAAAGCAAATGAATATGACATTGTGTTGGGAATGATCAATGATTTGCATCATTATTATGCATTGCTAAAATTTTATGGATATACAGCCTGTTCACAAACAAATTCCATGTTGGTAGGATGCCAACGTTTAAGAGATTCTAAACTAGCGATAACGCTTGAGATTGTTTCCCATTTTTTAGTAAAAGGTGGAATTAGTGAGAGCATAATGAAATCAAGAAGACGTGATCTTTCTACATCAAAGTGTCATGAGAGAAACATTAGTACAAAGAGAGGGAGGGATGTTCTAAAGGTCCTAACCTCTACTATCCTTGAGATTTTAATTGCATGACTTTATTTAATTTATCCAAATCCTAGAATAGATTTCTTCATAGCAAGATATATCAAAGGAACAAAACAAGTCACCGTTTGTTTTTATTTGCCGGAGTTTTACATGGCCGCTTTACGCATTAGTCATGATCATTTGAGAAATGCTTCACTTATTTCGTGGCTTAGTATCACATATGTATTTTGTTTTATGTATTCGTGAATAACTACTATCGGGTGGTATATCCTTCATGTGTTCAATCTATCCGTGATCACAAGATTCCATATATAAATTCAAAATTTGAATTGTTGCTTTCTATTCTCTAGAACCCTTTGTTCTTGATGTGGGTCCATTTTAAAATAAATTTATTGTATTTTCTTCGTGATCCAGACTTGATTATTTTTTCTTAGATGACATTGTCTTTTAGGTATTCATGTAGAGTGTTTTTCATTAGGTTAATTAGTTCACATCCCTATATAATTTTGATATTTAATATTATTTTAGTTCATGGTTAAGTGGACACATGATTTGCTCACTTTATTAGAAATTTGTGATAGCCGATCAATGAGGTTATGTCGTTTTGTTGTTATTAGATTAACTATTATATCTTTGGTCCGATCTTTTGGTTATGTTTATCAAGGAATAATGGCTTGTTTCATTAGATTTAAGTTAAAGATTATTTTGGTCAAGATGGCATGAGTGTAAATAGATTGAAGTTTATGTCACTCCATGAAAGTTGATGGCATGAGCTGTAAATAGATGAAGTTTATGTCCAGCTTGTATCCTCTTTATTTTTTCTTGTTCCTATCTAATTATAGGCTATACATATCTATGCACACCAAACCAAGGCTTATCTATAAGTTTTTATTTTTATTTTGTTCCCTCGTAAGGTTTTAGAGACACTTGATGGTGTAGTGAATATATGAAAAACTATTGTTTTATGCAAAATCGTTAATTATATGATTAAATATCTAGTTCAAGACTTAGAAGTAATCAACCCAATACACACTTTATAATAGTCCATGATGGTAGGTCATAACAATTATTTCTTTGTATGAATATGAATACTACTACTATTATTTCGATCTTACTATTCAAATAGTTATTATATTTTCAAAAAAAAGATTTCTAGTACTTAAATTTATATGTCCAATAATTTACGTGACAATATTTTTCTTTCATAATTGAGATCTTATGCTACTTGTAATTAATTTTATAAGGCTATGACCTATTAAATATTTTTAATCTTGCAGACTAGTGAGAATCTTATTTTTATAGTTATCAAAAGAATAAAGGTTTGAATTATTTTAAATAGATCAAGAAAAATTCAATTCTTTCTGTATATAACTGTATTTGCATAAACCCAACCATTTTATAATTACTATGTATTTTCTAGAAAACTATTTGAGTTCAAGGTTCTTTTATTAATAAATCAAACTTTGTCCACTCTATCTAAGCTTCAAAATCCTATTTTGTAATTCAAACTCTTTACAAAGCTTGTTTTAAGTCAATCGCTCTTAGTTTGTTTTGAACCAAATAATTTTAAATTATTATGGAAATAGAGTATTTTGGGCCCAACTATTCGCTTCCAAATTTGAAGGCTACATGTGTGTTTTGTTATCTTGTTTGAGGATGTGTTACATTGGATACAATATCTTGAGGGACTAGATTGTTGGTGTTGTAGTATCTTTACACATATGGATTGTGTTTGCCATATATGCAAAATACATAACTCTTGTTTGATCAATGAAGTGACATCTACTAGGTGGGTTGTGCATGAATAGGTGTCCTTAAGATATGGATAAGAAGCACGACTGGTGGTATTGACCATGTGATACATGAATTTCGAATTTGTACTTGTTATGATATCATGTTTAGAGTGTTTATGTTTTACGAGATATTGTGCCATGGACTCAAGTGTCTAAATAGGCAAGACTTATAATAATAATGGAAATCACTTGAAATGTCATGATTTGATTAAAACCCGGTTTATATATATAATGACTATGAATGGCCAAAGTATAACTTGGGCATCCCTTTCCCCTTGTTTCTCTTTTCCCTAATGACTTATCCCTTTTCTTTCGCATTGACCATTTGTGGAGGTATGTTTGATTTTTATGTTACTCATGTTTGAGGAATTAACCATAATGCTCTAAGTATTTCCAGTGGGTGTGTCCCGTTTGACATACATGACTTTATGGAAAATTGTTGCTTGATCACCTAGATGTCATCCAATAGGAGAGAGACTGCATGAAGACTAATTCTAAAAATGTGATTTATAAACATGCTTTCATAGCATGGCTATGACCTTGATATCGATAACCCGATGTGAGGTTTTTCCTTGGCTATTACTATTATAACATCGACTAGACGATGCATCTATCTTGATAAGACATGTTGTGGATCATGGTTATTTTTCATAGTTTTATGAACGTTGTTCCACTATAATTTTGTGGTTAGTGCATAACATTTCATGTACAAATACTTAAATAAACCGATAAATATGTGGTTTAATAAAGGGAATTGATCGTGAATACAAAGTGTATATAAGTGGTTATGTGCATATTATTCGATTTATAAGGCCAATGGCTAATACTCGACTTGAAGTGGTTCCTGGACGTGTTACGAAGCCCAACTTATATGCATGGAGATATTCACTCTAATTCAAATAACATCAATAAAAGATATTGTTGTATTTGTTGTTAGATATGCTAATTTTGTAATATATTGTGTGTATTTTAACCTTTCCATTGGACACTTATTCTTGTGTCATTCTTGTTCGTGTTTGTATGTAAAATTCATAGATGTAGCTTTCCCTTACATATTGCATTAGGGACCTTATTTTAGTTTTAGTTTTACTTTGTCTCACACCTTGAAGCTAGTATCTATTCTTATACATACCTCTTTGTCTTCTAAATTTCTATCACATCATCCCGCATTTCTCATGCTAGTTAGTGTATCTTGAACTATTTCTACTTTTACTGGTTCATGCATATTATTCGATACCTTTTCTTATTCTATATTTTTCTTTGGAGCACTTATTGATTGCTCGACAACTCGAATTGTCCTCTAGCTTTGTGGTGGCTTGTTATATGAATGGACCAAAGTTATGTAGATGAACCAATTGAGGATGCAGCTTACATATAAAAATCAGATACTTGATATTTCGTGTAGTGAGTTTTGTATCAAGGAGTGGTGTTGCTAGTGAGAGATCCAGACTTTAGGATTTCTCAGATATTTTATTGAAGAGAGTTCATTATTTAATGTATAGATATTGCATTTAGTTTTTAATATATAGTGGATTGGCCGACACCTAGAGAGTCATTGTCGTAATAATATATTGGCTTTATTAAACCGACAAGAGATTTTAGAAATTTCGTTTCTATTATCGATAATATTCTTAAAAATTATAGTCACGGGTCTAGAGGCTGAATGTAGCTATGAGAGAGTTCTATAGTTGCATAGTTTACCAGTCACTTGCCCTTCATTTGTGATTTTGGAACCCGGCTGACATATTCCCTTTCTTACTTTAATCTGCTACCTACTATCATCAACTTGGTATATAAATGTGCTTCAATAATTTTGTACTACCAACATGCTACTCTACATTATTAACATTTTAACGCTGCGGTGTGATGGAGATGGGCTAAAGAAAGAGGATTGCTAGAATCACTTTGGTAAATTATTTTACTCTTTCATGAGCATGAAGCATCAAAGAGAGGGACCGGTTTTCGACAACTTTATCCCGAATTTTGAGATCATATATGTATGTCAATACATATTACCTGATGTGGTTATATTAGCAAGGAGAGATATTATCTATGTTAATTTTAAATGAAACAACTTTGCTTATATGCTTTTATTGAGGTGCTAACTCTAAGAGTAGTTGAGTATTAAAATTTCTCTGGCTCTCTTTATTATGTGGAAATTGAGTTGTTAAGCCTACAACTACAAATAACCCATAAAGACAAATTTTTCATCATTTTCTATAATTTTCAAACAAGTAATTTTTTTCAGCCGGTAAAACTTTATAGTTGTGTAAGAGCCGTGGAAAGATGAATTGTTCTTTCTTTACCATTTTCTACCTCTTTGAGTATGTATTTTGCTTAATCAAAATTGCGCTTAACTAAGCAGAACCAAAGCAGATGTATCAACCGAATGTATAAATAACTTGTCGCTCTTGGAAATATCTTAATTTTGAGTATTTCGTGATATATTGTGCATCTGAGCTGCGGCAATAAAAGTCTTGATCAAAATATACAAGACTCTTTAAGATACCGTAAGAGACAAACACATGAAAGAACACAATATATAACGTGCTTTGTCACCAAAGCCATAAT
Source organism: Asparagus setaceus (assembly GCA_012295165.1). Taxonomy (NCBI): domain Eukaryota; kingdom Viridiplantae; phylum Streptophyta; class Magnoliopsida; order Asparagales; family Asparagaceae; genus Asparagus; species Asparagus setaceus. The sequence goes on from CM022706.1 coordinate 75,497,633, forward strand.
GTCAAATGATCCCTAAAAATAGATAGAAGAACGTTCTATATCGACGAGGAGTCGAAGCCAACCTAAATGGTCGACGGTCATTGATCGCTTGTACCGAAGTTCAAAACGGCCGACGGTCTTGAGCCTTGTTCACCATTCCCAATCTATTCAAGATATGATCAAATCTTGTCTCGTGAGCTAGTAATCTTAACTAACTCACATGAGGAACACTGACAATTCAATTATAGAGGAAGCTTCCTTAAAGCTCATCCACAAGGACTAGACGATGTAACATGGACTTCTTTTGCAATAGATTATGTAATCTTAGTAAGAAAACTCTATAATTTTACTATTCATTTTCAATTAGATTTTCATCTTCTTTAAGTCACTAACTTAAACATCAAATGACATCAAGGTGTTACACATTGATGCATTCTAAGGATTTGCTAGTTTTGAGGAGCTAAGCTCACTTCACTACCAGCTAGAAGAAACAGCAGCCCTCTACAACAATTTGGACCCATTCTCATTAATTGTTTTAACCAAACAAAAGCTAAAAGTTCTAAAGTTCTAAAAGAAATTCTATTTGGATGAAGAAAAATTAAGGGTTAAAAGTTCTAAAGTTAGCATGTGAGTGTCGCATGAGAATTCTAGAGAAATTTTTTTCATGCCCATAACTTAGGTTATTAAAATGGAAATTTCAAAACTTTAGGGTGTGTAAGTGTTGCCAAAATGAGTGAGGGTATATAAATGCTAAGTAGGGCAAATTATAAGATCGATTGAGCCTAAAAAGAATGGCTTAATTTAACAAAAGCGCTGATTCTAATGGGACTGAGAGTTTCAAACATCGCCATGATCAAAAGGATTCTAATGGCTATGTCGAGCTTCACCAAACATCATCATGATAAAAATTTGGGGAAAACACACAAAACCCCAATCCTCCCCATCAATGGCGTAATCAACGCCTCTATCCAAATCATCTCTTCCCACACTTGCCCCGCCTAGAGGTCGAATGTGGTTAGAAATTTTCCTATTTTCTTGATTTTATTTAGTTTCTTCATTTTTTTGTTAAAAGACTATATTTTTTTGGTGAATGCAGAGATTTCACTAAGTGATCTGGACTCGGTCTCTTCTTCATGCTGATGTTTACTTGAGGTAGTTTTAATTTTGAGTCATGAGTTCAATAAGTTTTTTTTTTTTTAGGTTCATTTAATTTTAAGAAGTTTTTATTTTATTTATTTACTTTTGTATTTTCAAGGGCAAGATTAATGTTGAAAGTTTCTTGTATTGAAGTTAAAAGGATGAGATATTCTTTGATGTGGGTTATATTAGTGAAGCATGTTAAGTTTATGGCTTATAACTGCTTGCACATTGGGAAATTCTTTTTAACTTTGTAAATATTGTGAACTGAACATGATAGAAGAGCTCCAAGCAGCAAAGTTTGTTAATGGGCCTAAAATATGCATTGCTGTGTATGTTTTTAATTTTAAATAACATGTTTCCTATACACTTGAAAGATGTAGTGGTTGTTGAGTTTGCAATCCTTTAGTGAGGGGAACATTTAGGCGGAGTAAGTATGTGTTTTTACATAACATGTTTTCTATAGACTTGAAAGATGTGGATGTTGTTGATTCGCAATCTTTTACTGAGGGAGGCATTTTAGTAGAGTAAGAATTGTTGTAGGCAAGAAACCAATGAACTCTCACTCTCAGTTGGTGAGGATACAATTAAAGTTAGACTAGTTGCAATTATTGTGGATATACTAAGGTCATGTTTGAATTGCATATTATTTTGAGTTAATAACCCTTTATCCTTTATAATAAAATAGTAACATGTTTGGTTCAAATTTTTAGGGATATTAGGTGGGACTATATAGTCCATTAAAATGAAATAGTCTAGAGATTTAAGACAAAATAATGGGGAGTGGGGGTGTTATTATAGTCTAGGACCATTTTTCATTCAGATTAGATCCGAAATGACATCACTACCTTAACTTTCTAAAAGTTATCAAGATTTTTCATTCCCAATCATTTCCTTCTTCACTTTAATTGCATATTATCATCCCATTCACTATCCCCACTTTGGAAAATTACAAAAAAATAAAAATAAAAAATATGAAAATTACAAACATCCCTTTAAAATATAAAAATTACAACCAATGCCCTGAAAATCTGAAAATTACAAGCAAACTCCCTAAATACTTCACTGATATGTATAGGGATATTTACTGTTATGTTCTAATCTTATACCCCTTATAATGACAAGTTCCTAACATGACATAGGTATTAGAAGTGTTAATAACAAATCGAACCAAATATATTATTAAAAATTTAACTCACTATAGTCCGCTGACTATTATACTCCAATAACTAAATAACAACTTCGCCCTAACCAAATATCTGAACTAAAAAATAGAATCCTTTAGAATCCTAAATCTAATATGTCCTGCATCAATTACCATAAGACAATGTTCTAGACGCCAAAAGCATGTTCTGCTCGATTTTTCTTTCTATCTAGGATGAAAGTGCTTTATACCCTTTATTCACATGTAAACAAATACCACTTTAGATGATGGTATAGTAATCTAAATGTATCTCATTCACATTCAGACTGGGGGTGTCTATTTTGGACAAGTGAGGTTTAAAGGCTTATAGCAATAATAGTTATTTAAAAAGAGATAATTCTTTACAATCTTTTACCTAATACACTCTGTAGTTACCTTCCAATTACCTTCCAAAACATCTTACCAATTAATATCTCATACACATATTGCATTTCTTCTGTCCTAATTCCAACAACCTAAGCTTTTCCTTTAATTGACTGTATGAAGACAACCATAATTAATATCTCATATACACATTCCAACCCTTCTGTCCTAATTACAACATGTGTCGCTCCTTTCCTTTAGTTGACTGTATGAATTCAACTGTAGAGAGGAGAAAAGGCACGTTGGAACCATGATCATTGCCACATGTGTGGATGCATGCATAGAACATGTGTCATGCGATTTCTTTTATCCCTAATATAGCTGTTCAGCCCTTTTATCCACACCCAAAAGGGCACCCTCTTTGTAATGTTTTTACCTAATGTACATAGCCCGTTCAAGGTTGGAGTTGATATCTAATCTGGACATGAGGTTTCAAGCTATATTCATCCACAGACTACATTCAAGATAAGGTACATAACCCACTCAACCCCTTGTCCTCACTCAATAATTCCTGTGGTTTTATTCCCATCTTAGGTTGTATCACCATTTGTGTTTTGTCTTTGCTTTCATAGAGCATATCACCAACAACCATATAAATAAAGGAGGAAGGAGAGCAAATACCAAAGCACCATTGCTGCTTCCACACCACCACCAAGCCTGCATCCACGATTATGGCCTCAGGCCCTAATTTTCATGGCTCAAGAACTTTGAGTGCCGATGGGACAATGGTCGGCTTTTCTCATGATAGTCGGAGTTTCGCTCTCTAACTTTCCCCTTCCAAACCAAGGGCTTGATCAGGGAAACATAAAGCTCTACATTCTTCAGACTGTTAACGTGTTCAATGCTTCATGGTGGACTGCAAGTTGGAGTAAGTCAGAAACCAACATAGAATGTTGGGAAGATATTAACAATCGCCGTCCTAGAGGATAACCAATCTTGGAGGGACATGCATGTGAGGATTGATGCTATCCTAGCCTTTATCAGAAACCAACAACAACTCAAGCCACTTATATCAAGCAACTTATTTTTCTAAAATTCAGTGACGCCGGAATGGAGGACCTGTCGATCGGGCAATGTTTGCCATAAAAGTCACTACTGATATATTACCAGAAGAGTATCTTGTTGTGGCTGAGAGGCTCCAAATCTAACCATTGGAGCCTTAGATGAAGCAATAACATGGTATCTTATGCCTTATGAGTTTGCTGGCATGGCAACCAATGTACAATATGCTTAAGTGAACAAGAACTAGAGAAATAGCAGGGAAGATGTCATGCAAGCATTTTTTTTTGTTTTCATCAGGACTGTATCACAACGTGGCTTAGGATGAGCAGCAGTTCTCCGCTTTGCTGAAACGCTGCTGAGAGACTGTAAGTGTCTTGGATTCTTGCCATGACTAGCTCATATTGTCTATATGCTCTATCTGCTAAGCTGTTTTACTCTATCCATATGTTACATATTATGATTTCTCATCTTTAGGTGGAATTAGGAAGTTTGTTATTCTGATCTAACTGCACAATTGTCTGAAAACAAGATGGATCATGGAGCATTCCTCACATCCCTTAACTTGAGTTGTTTTAATCATTTGTTTGATTAACTAAAAAGTTTTGCTAATTATTTCATATTTCTATTGTTTTGTAAATTCCAATAGTTAGAAACAAAGGAAAAGGGTACAAATTTATTTAGTGCAATGTTTTTTTATAGTTTTTTCCTCAATGTGTTCTAGATGAAATTATAAAATTCCATAATTCTTTTTTGTGGATATTTGGCTAATAAGATTCAGGGTTATGTGATTCAACAAAGAGTTTTAGTCAGCTGTGTTTTTTCTCATCATTTTACTTCCTTTTATCTCAACTTGAGTCCTTCCACTGTCCTTTTAGTTCTTTTTATACTCGTGACGCCATATTTATTTACACTTAGTAACTCCTTTCTTTGACTGGTGCATATTTTATTGCTTTGCACAGGAGTTAATGTTTTAGTTATAGTAATTATTTCTTTGTGTCGCCACTTTCAAGCAATGTATCTTGTAATTTTGAGCTTTTCATTTTTGGTATCTACCACTGTAACCCCTTCTTATGCATTTATTTACCACTGATAATGCAATAAGCTACTGATCATTTATTAAGTTGAAATGTTTTCTCTTGTTGTTTCATTGTTGGGATGTACTTTTTCCATTTCTATACCTTTCTTCTCATAGCTTGATATATAAAGTCTAGTTATATGTGCTTTATTCCTGTAGTTTGAGTATCGTCATTACTAATTAGATATATAGATTTATAATTAGATGTTTCTTATTTTATATGTTATTTAATTTTCAGAAATTCATTACGCTTAAATTAAGATTTTAGGAATGGAATTTAAAACTTAAGTTTAATATGGATAATGATTACTTGTTTATGCACCATTTTTAGCTCATTCAAGGTTATATGTTACCCCTGAATGAGAATTTGTACATCAAATCCTAGTTATTGAGAATTTAGAGCCAGACTTCCACAGAACATGATTATGTTCTAAGATCTGGCATTACGTAGCTAGCATTGCCAATGTTGCTATCCGATCACGGTTGTGGTCTATGAAAAATAGTTGTTTAAAATATATGGAGAACAAGATTGAAGGCTAAGGATGGGGAAAAGCATCATGTATGTGATCAGGGAGCAGTTATGGTTGTTAATCCCTTCATAGTGTCTTATGCGTCAGGTGCAATAGTGGGCACTAAGTTTCTAGTGCATACATCGGTTCCATGATGTAAAACACTGGTTACCGGGTCTGAGTGTGATTAGAGAGAGGAAGTGGAGTCCGACAAAAACACTAGTTTTGAGGAAATGGACTTGACCAGTGTCCCATCTGTATTTGAAGATCACAAGGGTGGACCTTGTTGTAATATTGATGATTGATGGTGGTTTCTGATGATTTTGTTCAATATTTCTTCTTTCTATGATTGTCCCAATATAGTCTGTGAAACTAAGAAGGCAGTGTAAACTTTGCAATAGTTTGCTAGAGTGAATAGAAAATTATACACGCTGAGTTTAGAAATTTTTTTGTTAACAATATCCTATATTATTTTGAATAATAAGGGATGAACATTGGTTTGAATCTCACTCGTCAATGGTAGACATCAGTTCAATATAGATTGTTAGATTGGTACAAAATCAAAGGGTTGTGTCATTTTGTCGCTATTAAAGGAACAAAGAACTCTCTTAAAATGGAAGATCTCAATGTATGATCTTTATAAGCCAAGAATGCAAATTATTCATATATGGTATTTCGTGAATGTGATTGACAGTAATTAGATCCTTGTACATTTTGAGGAACTAAAATTTTTACACATGGTATACCAAATATATTCCTAATGATACGACATCTGAGAGCAACGCCTCTAACCGTGTATAGAGAAATGTGATGCAATTTGGAAGCTCTTAAGATGGTCTCCAATTTTGTAACTATCTCAATGAGAATGATGCTCAGAGTAACATTGGAAACAATTGTTTAAGCAACATTGTCGGGGAAAGTGGCAATGTCCATACTGAAGGTAATAGTGGTAGTTGGTGACATGATGTTGTAAATCGCCATGCTAATGGTGGCAACAAAAGATGGATGAGGAACGACAATGGATATAATGATGCTAGAGGCACTAGGAGAGGCAGTAGTAATTGTAGTAGTGCTAGTATGGGTGGCAAAGACATTAAAGAAATTGCTAAAAGCTTCACAGGGATGGAATTTTCAATTTTACTAAAAACATTAAAGAAATTTTGCAGAACTATATTGTTTTACAACAAGCTATATTAAAGATATATCGGCTAACATATCGATTGATTTACTGGCTATGTCCGATATATCGCCCAAAACTTGCCAAAAGCAGTCAAGAATATTTAGACCATATTGTTTTGTGGCAAGACTAGTAAAAGAGTTGGCCTATATATCGGGCTGTATCGAATATTAAAAACAATGGAGACAACTACATCCCTTTGGTGGTAATTGATCTTTCATCTTGAGATAAGGAGTTGATGTTTATAATTTTTGAGATTATTATATCAATCATTTGGCAGCACTAATAGGATGCTATTTGTAGTTAAGTACTAAAGAACATGAGAAAAATTAATTCATGCAATGAAGGGTCTTTATCGAGAGTTTCATATTGCAATGAAGGAGGAAAGGGTTGTCGTTTAATATGTGTTGCAATGAAGGAGAGTCAAGGAAGAGATTCATTCTAAGGATTTCTTCTATATTTTCTTAGCAAGAGTGAAGAGTGCATTTGGTGTGTGGAATTTGTAATCTGAGGAGAGATTCTTAAGAAGGTTGTATGTCCTTCAAGCTTTACTGGGTTCATCTCCTCTGCTCATAGACATGAACTTATGTGCCAAGAACGTTATACTTCCTTTCTTTCTTGTGTTTGTTCTTTGTGGTATCTCAAGAGTCTTGTATATGTTGATATAGACTTTCACTTCATAGATGTGATATACTCAAAGATATGATATTTCCAATAATGACTAGTTTTTTAAAAGAAACTCACTATATGAAAGACGATAATGTCTGATAAGGAGGAAGACGAAAACAAGTAAACTAGATTTGAGTACTCAATCAATAATGAAGACTTGTTAGGACTCCTTGAATTTAATTATGCTCGTCTCTTCCCTATAACTGAACCTGAATATGTAGGAGAAAAGATTTAGCTTTGATGTGTGGTGCTTTCAAGATAATAGTTGATATTAAGGTCATCTTGTCATTTACTTCTGAAACATTTCATATTCCAAGCACTAGCATGAATAGTCCGTAACCATAGTGAGTAATAACTACTAAGTCTGTTCTTCAGAGGAAAATAATATTATGGTCGTGTTATATACAAGGTCATAAATTCAATGTTGTAAAAGTTGATTAAGAAGATGGAGCTCAATATAGAAATAATCAAAAATATCTATGTGCATGTTAACATTAAATTAAATTAATTAAAATAAAACACCCATTTGGTGACGTTGATCTCATTGCAATATATAGAAGTTCTCCCATGAGTACCACTAATACATTGTTCAAATTGACCTCGATTTCAACAAAATGGACTAATACATGTGTTAATTATTTTCTTCTTTTCATAGGAGTTTTCTTTATTCAATTTCCTTTCTTATTAAGACTCTTTCTTTTGTGAAACTTTCTATAGACATTCTATAATATTTAGATATTAAAAGTATTATCCTTTTATGACTAACAAATAATAAATTATTTTTCTTAACATGCTATTAGAGCCAAAAAATCTAACCCTAAAGAACCCCTTCTTCCTAAACATTGGGCTATTCGGGATGTCATCACAAGTATTATCTATGCACTTTACATTAGTGAGTTCATAGCCTTGGTAGATCTCTTCCTCATCTTCTTCAGATTCGCTGGTCCTACATCTTTCAAAAAAATCATAAGCTCAACCTTATTAGCCCTCACATAGGGAGCTCTTGAAAGCTCTCCATCATCACTATACCTAAGCTGGCCCAACCCCTAAAGTTAATTAGTTTCCATCTATATTGCATGGAAGCTGGCACGGAACACAGAAAATTTATAAATTATAGGTATGGGGACATGACTAAATATACATATTGAAACTAATAATTTCCATGAGATCGATATTGCTTTTATCACATGCTAGGGCAACTAAAATTCATATACATTTTAATGTTGTTTTGTTAACTAAATTATAAATTAGAAAATGCTTGATTTTTAATAAATACCTAAATGACCCTTAAAATAATATTTTTGAATTGGACATGGGTTGAGACTAACCCAACCCATGTCCGAGTGTTGCAAGAAGTGGATGTTAAGTGTAAGATATACATTAAATAAGTGTATGACAAATGTCTTAAACTAAAACATAACACCTGAATAAATATGTATATATTCAAAGAGTGTCCGAGGAGTGTTGGAGTAAGGGTATGGGAAGTGTCAGACCCCGCACGGGAATAGGTACAGGAAGTGTCAGACAAAGTTAAAGGGGTGTCGGAGTAACTTAGATTGCTTCATTATAAACTCTAAAGTTAATTTAGGTTCAATATGCTGTCTCCTTTCCACTATTAAAGTGTTAAATGTTCCTTTATGACAAGATTGTCTCCCCTTTTGTGGTCCCAGCCTAGTCAACATTGTGCCCAAATCCCAGTCACGTGCATTCCTCTCTGACAAGATTAGATTCTCTCCTCGCATCCTACTGATCGCAGAATGCTCATTGGCTCTCTTTTCATCCTTTTCAATGCAAGTCTCCACTTAACATGTTTGAACCCTTACCACATCAGCCACCCCTCTAGTGGGTTATAGTATTGTGGATTCTGTCCTGCATTTTGCTTGAGTTCTCAGTCCTCAATAGATGAAGTATCTAAAGAGCTCCATACCAAAAACAATACCGATGGATCAAAAGTGTTGGATGACGATAGCTTGTAGGTTATAGTCTTGTGGATTCTGACCTGCATTTTGCTTGAGTTCTCAGTTCCTCAATAGACGGAGCATCTAAAGAGCTCCATACCAAAAACAATACCAATGGATCAAAAGTGTTGGATGACGGCTACGTACTGAATGCCATGATCAAATATTCATGAAAATGTGACGAAACCCTAATCTTCTTCAGATAATAGTAGCATTAGCGCCATTCTCAATGCAACTTATCTCTCTGTCACTACAACTGTCGCCGATAACCCTAGTTTTGAAAGGCATCTAATGTAAATAGATATTTTTCCTTAAATTCCTTGATTTTGTTTGGTTGCTTTGATTAATGTTGTTAAAAAATGTTTTTTATCAATGCAGGAGATTTTGCTAAGTGAGGGTATTAAGATCATGAATGAAGATTGAGTGATGCTGTATATTCTCATGGCTATGTAGTGGCCTCTTCTTTGCATGATTGGTCAGTGCTTCAACGCATTGATATTTGATTGAGGTAAAATTTAGATGTCAAATTAGTTTTTCACAACAAATTGTTTTGAGTCAATATTGAGTTCAATAAGTATTTCTTTCTTTCTTGTTTAGGAGTTTGTTTAATTTTAGAACTTTGTTTCCTAGTAGGATTATTCGATCTATCCTTGATTTTGTGTTATTTTTACTTAAATACCCAAAAAGTTTACATCATGTTTATTTTGATGCCCTAAAGGTTTTTGCCTTGCCTAAAAACTACCCAACATTTTTAATACCCAAAGATAACTCTATTGGGAATTTGGGAGTCCACATCCTTCGAGAACCACCACATGCAGCTTCTAACCCTTCTATAGGATAAGTAGAGGGCAAAATAGGCAAAATTGAAATTTTGCTCCCCATTCAGAGTCCAACCGCACGGCTGCCTTGGAGATGTGTAGTCCTCAATTGGGGCACCAAAGTTAAATTTTTTTGAACTTTGGGGCTCTTAAAGTCCCTAACCAAAACCAAAGGCCGTGATGAGGGCTAAGTGTTATACTTTTATATTCTAACATGCGCGTAAGTTGAGTGCCCCTTTATGGGCCAAAACTTAGACTCATGTAGTGGTGTTAATTTTAGAATATTCACTTTAAATTCCATTGGATTTGAACCGAAGTTGTTCTAATACCATCTTAAAGGCATGTCGAATATAAAAACAATAACCTCTGTCCCTCACTTCACACCTTTTGGTGTAATAGTTTGGGACTTTAAGATGATATCGGAGCAATCCAAGTTCGAATCCTACTAGTCATGAATTTAAAGTGGATTTTCTAAAAATTGAAACTGTTGCATTAGTCCAAGTCGTCCCATAGAAGGCTCTCAACCTGCAGGGGCATGTTAGAATATAAAACAATGATCCTCACTTTAGCTTCGGAGTTTCGGTTCTCTCTCTCTCTCTCTCTCGATCTCGATCTCGACAAATCAGATGACTGCTGCCCACATCGAGAAATTCTTTTTAACTTTGTTTTCAATGTGAATTAAACATGCAAGAAGAGCTGCAAACAGCAAAGTATGTTACTGGGTCTAAGTAAAATATGCAATCAAAGTGCGTGTTGTTTTACATAACATTTTTTTTAATAGACTTGAAAGATTAGAGGTTGGCAATCCTTTAGCAACGGGAACATTTTGGCAGAGTAATCAATTGCTGTGGGAAGAAACCAATGAGCACTTGTTCTCAATTGCTAAGGATACAAGAAACTTCCATACAAGTTCCAACTGGTTGCAATTATTGTGGGTATACTAAGTAGTCACTTCCTTAGAGATTTCAGTTAATTGCAATTACTTTCCATGGAAGATTTTCCTTTTCCAAAAGATTTAATTCCAACTATTCAGTATGTAGTAACTACTTACTTCGCATGCAATTACAAAGTTACGTGATCTATAGGAATGTCCAGGTGCATTCAAGAAAGGCTCAAAGCTTCACAATCTTCATCAGATGTATCAGTGGTTACCTTTCATATGAGCTTTTGATAAGAGGAAAAGAAGATGTTGTATAGGTCATCATTTTTCACTATAACAAGGTTCTGAGTATCAAATTCTTCATTATGTGCACCCAATAATTAGCTTCCATCGAGTCCCAAAAAATTACCTCAGGATGTTGCCAGCTGCAGCTCATTTTGTCCTCCTCGTTCCATTTTGTATCAAGAGAAGTGCATATTTATCGAAGACAAATGCAGATATTGTTTTATTTTGTACAAGGATAGAAAGTCACAATGTGATTTACTATTCTTTATAATTATCTATTTGAATAGGAGGAATCTGAATCCCTTTCCTTATAACTGATAGGAGGAAGTCCTTGATAGCCTATCATGTGTCATGACTCCATAATATGAAATTACATTAGTTCAACAATAACTAGTCATGTTTACCATTGAGCAGATTACATGCTAGAGAGAGGCATCTCAGGAGAGCATCTGCTTTAACAGTTTCATTGATCTTAGCTTATGTGAAAAATAATCGAGGATGTTTATGTAGTGTGGTGCAGCAGTTAGAGCATTACATAGCTAACAAAAATTCAATTATACTTGAGAGGACTAAGCTCAACATATTGATTTAAAATGAATGAGACATGCCTGATGGACAATTAACTTATATAATGAAACATTATATTCTTCCATGTAAGTTCACGTTGTGGTGCTTAATTGGTTTTGCATTTGCAGAACCAAAGTTGTCGAGCCTTGAGGTTGGATATTAGTGATAGAACTGATGGTTGTGTTAAGTTGATATGTCTCAAGCTAAGATTGAGTTTTTAGTGTGTGCACTCGCCAGTATCTTGAATCCTATAATATATCCTGGTTAAGTCCCCGTAGGTTGCGCTGTATCTCGAATCCTATGATATATCTTGGTTAAGTCCCTTTAGGTTCCATAATAATTTCCTTATCTAGTTCAGATGACCTCAATTGGCATTTCCAATATGGCCCAGCCACCAAGAATCCTGTAATAGCCAACCATCACCACGAATTCAGGATTAGTTACTGTTCGGTTTTGATGAAGTTTTTCCTTATTATGATGCCATGTAGGTTCAATTTTATGCTGGTCCAGGTTGAATATGGCATCTTAAAATCCCTATTTTATTCCTGAGAAAATATTTTGCCAGGTTATTTTAGAAAAATGTTCCCAGAATCTGTGGTAAAAGTATCTATAAGGAAGTCGTTTTGCTCCCTTTGCAACGTTTTGATAGGAAAGATACACTAGTAGAGTGACAATAGACCAGCAAATGAGGAATATCTGGACAAGTGGTTTTGAGCAATACTCATCCATGTTAGTCATTTAAACAAGATGTAAACCTGTACAATCTTTTACCTAATACACTGAGTAATTTCCTTCCAAAAGTGTCTTACAAACTTAATATCTCATACACAGATTCCAACCCTTTTGTCCTAATTCCAACAACGTCTGTCATTTCTTTCCTTTAGTTGACTGTATGAAGACAACCGCTAAAGAGGAGAAAAGGCACCTAGAAACAATCATCATTGCCACATGTGCACTGGTTGGATGCATGCATAGAACATGTGTCATGAGATTCCTCATTTTATCTCCGAGACCTTTTATCCACACCCAAAATGGCACCCACTTTGGACAATGTTTTACTAACCTAATGTACATAGCCCGTTCAAAGTTGGAGTTGATATCTAATCTGGACATGTGAGGTTTGAAGCAATATTCATCCACAGTCTACATTCAAGATAAGGTACAATCTTTGCAATCTGTTTTAATTACCTTCTATAAAATATCATACAGAATTAATCTCACACAAACTCACTCCAATCCCTTGTCCTCAGTCAACAATCCGTTTCTGTTCATAAATTGTATCACCATTTGTGTTTTTTCTTTCCTTTCCTAGAGCATATCACCAACAACCATAAACAGAAGGAAGGAGGAAAAAAAATCACCAAAAAACGTTGCTGCCGCCACACTCACCGCCCGTCTGCATTGTCGATCATGGCCTCAGACCCGAGATCTCGTGGTTACCTCAGGATGTTTGAGAACCAATGGGACAATGGTCGTGCCTTTCTCCTGGTAGGCGCACGTTCATCTATCCTTCCTCTTCCTCTTCCAAACCATAGACTTGGTCAGGGAAATATAAAGCTATACATTCATGAGAATGTTAATCTGCTTGATCCTTCACATGGCACTACAAATTGGATTGGGCCTTTATCAGAATCCACCATAGAATATTGTGAAGATATCAACAATCTCACTTCTTCCCTGGAGGATACGCAATCTTGGAGGGATATACAAGCAAGGATTGATGCAATCCCTACCCTCCCAACCCTCGCTGCCACATACATCAAGCAGGTTATTTTTCAGAAAATCCGTGACTTTGTGACAGGATGGTCTGCTGTATCAGCAATATTTGCCATAAAAGTAAATACTGATATGCTACCAGAAGAGTATATTGCTGCTTTGGCTGAGAGGCTACCTCAAAATCAAATCATCAGAGCCTCAGATGAAGCAATAGCACGATATCTAATGGTTTATGAGGCTGCTAGCAGTGGCGACCAATGTACAATATGCTTAAGTGACATAAGAACTGGAGAAATAGCGGGCAGATGCCGTGCAGGCATTTTTCATCGGATTGTATCACAACGTGGCTAAGGGTGAACAGCAGCTGTCCGCTTTGCGAAATCGTTACCGAGACTGTAAGTGTTTTAGATTCTTTCCATGAGTAGCTCTTATTGTCTATTTTGCTTAGCTGTTTGTTCTCTCTTTCTCTATATATAGAAATATTATGATTACTTTTTAGGTTCAAATAGGGAAGTTTGTTATACTAATCTAACTGTACAGTTGTCTGAAAAACAATATGTGATCATGGATCATTCCTCACATCCTTTTAACTTGAGGTTCTTTTTATCAATTTTTTATTAATGTAAGTTTTGTTACTAATTATTTCATATTTCTGTTTCTAAAGTTGAATAGTTACTTGGAAACAATGAATCATGGTATAAGCTAATTTAGTTCAATGTTTTTAAAACTAGATTTGTTACTTGTTATCATTTTTGTACTAAACAAATGTGTCTTGGTTGAAATTATAACCCATAACTCTCTGTGGATATTTGGCTAACAAGGTTCAGTACCATGTGATCCGACAGAGAGTTTTAGGAATCTGGAGCTGTTCAAATGAGTTTACTCATCAATTTGCTTTTCTATCCCAACTTTAGTCCTTAGTCTGTCCTTTTAAGTACTTTATAGACATGATTCAATGAATACTTTAGCCAAAGTAAGCCACAACCTTGATAATGTTTACAATTAGTAACTCCTTTCATTGTCTAGTACTTATTTTAGTGCTGGTGCAGTTTGATGTTTTGAGTTGCAGCAGTTATTTCTTTGTGTTGTCACTTTCAAGCAATAGAGGTTGTAACCTTTGATCTTTTCTTTTTCTTTTTTTTTTCTTGTTTTTGTTTACTAGGACTATGTAGAACCCTTTTCTAATGCATTTATTTACCACCACATAATCCAATAAGCTACTAATTATTTGGTAAGTTGAAATGTTTTCTTTTGTTTCATTGTGGAATGTACCTTTTCCATTTCTAGATCTTTCTTCTCATTGCTTGATAGATGAAGTCTAGTTATATATAATTCATGCATTTAGTATGTTGTTGTTTCTGTTGATGCACGCCGCCTAGAACTGGACATCGATTGCAGCGCTCCAATCAGCGATCAATGCAGAAGCGTGGCGAAAGCATCGCCGGAAACACATGACTAGATATCCTCATTCGTTGTAGACCAAACGATCACTAGACAATGTGGAAACCCTGAGAAACATGTTCAAACTAAAAGGAATAGGTTCCTACCACAGAAAAATAGAACACAAGCACGTAGACACGAAGATTTACATGGTTCGGCAATCAACAACATCCACGAAGATACTTGAGTCTTCTTATCGAGATTACAAGATACAATATATTCTTGTGTTCTCAAAAGAACCCACAAGAAATCCTCTCTCGTTCTCTCGGAAAAATCTCTCAAAATCATAGATTTCTTTCCTTAGTTCTCTACCTCTCTCTCACTATATGCAACTCTTCTTGGCTTTCCTATGGCTTGATTTACAATGAACCCCTCAATGAGTATTAAAGAATTTCCCCATATCTTGAATTCATAATGGGCTCATTCTTTGACTTGGATTATCAATTCTAAGCCTTTTCCAATTAGAATTCAATTCCAATTGAAATCGATTCTTTCCTATCAAATTCAATCCTCCATCTAAGTCCCATCAAATTCAATCCTCCATCTAAGTCCAATTAGGATTTCATGAAATACAAGGCTATTTCACAATAGTTTTGGTTTGTATATTTGTCATACCTAATTAGATTTATGTTTAAGTTTTTTATTTTATATGTTATTTAATCTAGAAATTTATTATTATTAAATTTGAGAATTCTTTAGGCATGAAATTAAACTTTATTTAATATGGACAATAATTGCTTTTGTATTACTCCAGTTTTAGCTTGTTCAAGATTGTTCATGTGGCCTCCTCGCCATTGCTCGAGAGCTCATTCAGCCAAGTTCTCATTATTGAGAATTTAAAGACAAATTTTGAGCCACAGATACAAGATTATCCTCTAACATCCGCCATTATGCAAATGACAAGAACGGCTAATGTTGCTATCCATCAACGAAGTTGCGGAACTTCATTAAAATGAGTTGTTTAAAGTATATGGAGAAGAAGATTGGAGGCTAAGGATGGCAACAACATCTTATTGTATTTGTACACGATTGATTATGCTGAAGGGACTAATTAGGTTTGTTAATCCTTTCGTTATATCTTATTGGATAGCCAGGTGCAACAAGGGGCACTATGCTTCCTATGTTTGATGTAGCATCGACTAAGTTGCATGATGTAGAACACTAGTTATCATGAGCCAGTGTTTGATGAAGCATCGACTAAGTTGCATGATTGGAGAGAGGAAGAGTCCAATAGAGATCATTGATATTGATGAAAAGGATTCGATCATTGCCCCAACATATAGCTGAAGATCACGAGGATGGACCTTGTTTTAATATTGATGATTGTTGGTTTGAATCTTACATATCCGAAGTAGACATCAATCCCGAATTTGAAAAAGAATGTTAGATCGGTACATCACATAAAGGGAATGTCCATTTTGTTGTGTGATTAAAGGATCAAAAACTCTTTTCTTAAAACAAAAGTGGACTATCTCAACGCTTGGTCTTTACAAGCCTCAAATGCAATTTATTCATACGTGGAATATTCCATGAATGCAATTCATAGGAAATTAGATCCTTGTACATTCCTGAGAAACTAACATTTCTACATATGGCATATTAAAAATATTCCTAATGGCATGACATTTTTCAGCAACTTTTCTAATTTACCTTATAAAGAAATGTGACACAATATGGAAGATATATAAATGGGCCTAACATTGTTACGTTGAGAATGTTGCTCATCAGTGTTTTAAAAGCAAAAGGCGAGGTCAAGGCGATGAAGTCCTATGTTGCGTGAGCCGAGGCGCCAAAAGGCAATTGCCTGAGTGAACCAAGGCGATAAATGTTTTAAAAAACTCATAAACATTACAAACAATAATGAATAGCAACAATACAAATTAATCATAGCCAAGTTTTCAAAGTCATAAATCTAATAAGTCGTAAATCGTCTAAGTGAGTAGTAATTACCAAATATTGAATAGGTTATTAACTAGTAACTGTAACACGAATAATTATGTAACAAACTTTTAACTTTATGGTTCAAGTTGTAGCTTGTCCTCAAAATAATACAGGTAGTAAAGTACATTACAACAGAAAAAGCAAACAATCGACCAAAAAAAAAGAAAAAAGAAGCAACATGCGATAATAAAAATAAACTTTACTTTATAGGATACTTTTTGCACCCTCAAAATTTGAAGAACGGATAAACACCTAGTGCCTTGCATCACATAACTTAGGCGAGCCCCTGAGGTGTCAAGGTGAGCTCTTGAAGCGCCAAAAGGTGCTTGCAGTAGTAACACCACACATGCAAGGCGCTAAGTTACAAGATCACCTTGCCTGAGCACATGAGGCACTAAAGCGCGCATCGCTTTTAAAACACTGATGCTAGTAGAAACAATAATATTGATGAAAATTGTTTACGAATTAATAACATCTTTGTGGGGAAATTGACAATGTTTATAGTGAATATAACAATGGTAGTTGGAGGTAGGATGCTGGGAATCGGGAAATGACGGTGGTGGTAACAAAAGATAGTGGAGAATTGATAATGATCCTAGAGACACCGAGAGGTAGTAACAAAGGTAGTGAAGGTGGTAATGATTTCACAACAATTATATGAAGGAAAAAGGCAAAGGTCCGGAAGTGAATGTGCGATATCTGTCATTGCGGTAATACCATAGTTGATTCTAATGGAGAGGTTGCGGCAACAATTGCAATGGTGGTGTTCTTAGTGATGCCTTGCGGTGATAGAGAGGACCAAGAAAGGAGGGAATAAAGGGTTAGAGAAAATGATAGATGATTTTGTAACAACTTTTATTAGGATTCAAAGTAGATGACATGAAATTGCTACCCATGGCTAAGGAAAAAATGCACATAAAATTTTGGATACAATGGTACATCAAAATTCTCAAGCATTTGTGTTCCAAATGTAAACTATGAGTGATTCCCTTAGCAAATGATTAAAAGATGTACACTCTAATTTTCCTTCATGGTTGTACTCATCAAGGGTACAAAGTTAGATTATGAGGATTTCTCTTTTATAAATAATAGAAACCATGATTAATTTATTACAATTTATATTTATCTTATGAACTCTACAATTTAATTCCTATAAGAATTTGAGACAAATAAACAATACACACAAATTGGAGGGTATATATATCCGTAAACACCCAAAAATAATATTAAAAGGAAAAAGCTACATGTTATAATCCTCAAACCATGGCCTTTGCTTTAATAGCCTAAAGCTTTAATCACTGCTAACAAACATGCATAAATTCTTAACAACTCATTAGCCATACATGCAAATCGATTTCGAATATCACTCTCATATTCATATCGAATTATATTTGAATTCTAAGACATCAGATTGACTGAATGTGAATTCAAATATCCTAGTAGTCAATTCGATTCAATTTATTTTCACCCTTAGTCGCTAGCTCTATCTATGTGCTCTCTCTTTGCTACCTTGTAGCCTTGATAGATCCCAACCTCATCTATTTTAGATTCGTCGTCCAGCTTCTTTCAAAAGAAAAAATTTGCAACCGTACCCTTATTACCCCTCACCATCGTCATTAAATTTATATGTGCCTCATCCTCAAAGTTAATTAGTTTCCATCTATGATGCACAATATTGATGCGAGTATGAGACGACAAATTTGTAAAATGAAGGGTAGGGACATGATATATATCAAGGTTTTAAATGTCGGATGTCGGGTTCATGTCGGACGGCTAAAATCCATATCGGATAGCGGAAATCGGGGATATATCGGGGGACATGGACTAAATATCGGATTGCCATATCGGGTGGTGCGCCTATGTATAATATCACGTCCTAAATGCAATCTAAGCATTCCTAAATTCAATTTAAGCGTACTTTATAAATTCTATAGTCTAAACATATAAAAAAGTAAATAATATATGATATTTAGGGTCACTAACCGATTGTAAAAATTTGATTCTCGATTGTATCTTGAAACCATTCACCAGAGAGAGAGAGATAGATTGAGAGAGAGCCAAAGAGATTGAGAGAGATAGACTTAGAGAGAGAAAGAGAGACCGAGAGAGATAGACTTAGAGAGAGAAAGAGAGACCGAGAGAGATAGACTTAGAGAGAGAAAGAGATAGAAGAAGACTCACCACCGATAGCTGAAGTCGCCGCTGGTTATCGGCGTATAGAGAGAGGAAGAGGCATGTTCAAGTCGCACCGCATGAAAGAGAGAGAGAGAGGACGACGGTGATGGTTCAATATACGACGAGGACAAGAGAGAGACTAACATCGGTCATTTTGCCCTAGTTTTTGGTATTGGTTTCATATCTCTAATATGTCAAAGTGCAACGGGTTTGGATTTTCAAGACTAAACTCAAACCCTAGAAAACGAAAAAAGGCCATATCTACCGATTTTCAAAGCCCAAGTCGTGTCGCCGAGTCTCAAACCGACATGTCCGACATGTCGACATGCTCGACATTTAAAACACGATATATATATATATATATATATATATATATATATATATATAGATATATATATTGTGGGTATGCTTAGTACAAGCACAAACTTGATGTTTAGTAGTGAGGTGGCTCATTGTCATCCACTTATTTAAATCGGGGACCACATTCACATGGGTGCACATGGGTTGGATAATTAGGGGTGATTATTTTCAAGTGGGGTCATTCATCACCTTACTACCGAGCACCAAATTTGTGCTTGATACTAGGCATACACATCTCTCTCTCTACACATACACACATTGAAATTAATATTTTACATGAGATTGATTTTTTCATATTCAAATGTTAAGAAAACTAAAATTCCTATAACTTTTATGTTCCTTTATTAAATAGATTATAAATTGAAACCTGCTTATTTGTTAACTAGTTATATCATAAATTTGAATTGGATATGGGCTTAAATGAACCTATCTTGTGTTTAGTGAGTTGCAGGAAGTGCATGTTAAGCGTGAGATATACATCAAAGAGGTGTATGACAAATCTTTTAAACTAAAAGATATGTTAAACAATTGAGTACAAATCTGAATAAATATATGCGCATATTCAAGGCACTCCAACAAGTGTTAGAGTTGGGGCACGGGTACGAGAAGTGTGACACCGATATGAGAGCCTAGATGAGGTGTCATGGTCAGTGTTCTAAAACACAGGATAATCGCTCAAATACTCGGCTGAGTACTCGGAATCGGACATAAACCACTCGAAAACAGGCCTACTTGGTGAAATATGCGGACAGCCGCATATATTCGGATAAACCGCATACTCACCCGCATAAAATGATTATGCGGGCGAGTTTTTATGTTGTATTTGGGTCGGTTTCGGGTCCAAATCTGAACCCGCACCAATTTTGAACCCGTTTTTAAAAAAAAAACTCAAAATAAAAACCCGATGTTAGGGTTTTTTCCCTGTCGATCTCTCCCATCTCTCTCTCCAAGTCACCGCCATCACCTCTATCTGCATCCATCGACTGCGGCGGCGGCGGCGGCAAGTCCAGGTGGCGACGGGAGGCGGCGGCGGCGGCAAGTCCATCGGCTGCGACCGGAGGCAGCGGCGACGGGAATAGGCGGCGGCGGCAACAGGTCAGTTTGTATTATTTCCTGTTGTTCACCTCTAAAATTGGGAACTTTTCTCAATTCTCTCAACATTCAAACCTGTGATTTTCTTTCTATTTTTGGCAAAAAACAATGGGAGACGCTGCTTGGGGATCTTGGGGCGATCACTGTAGACCGTCTAGATACGAGAGACCTCCGCAGTGTCCTGGTTATTTTTTTTTATTTTATTTTTAATTTAAGTGTTTAATTAGTAACTTTTATCCGAGTAGCTAGTTAATTATGATGTATGTATGGATAATGGATGCATTGGATTGGGTGTTTAATTAGTTACTTAATTATTGATTACTCACCACATGTTTATTTACGCTTTTTAGTATATCTCCTATCTTTTATATGAATTATATACATTTCTATTCATGAAAAATAATAAATATATATTAAAAATCTAAAACGATAATTTCAAGATAATCCGATAATCGGCGATAATCCGATTAATCGTTACTCGCTCTTGAACCGCATCGGATAATAAAACCGTGTTTTGAACATTGGTCATGGTAACTTATGTTGTCATCATTATCAATTTCCACTAGTAAAATGCAAATGTTCCAACCGACGAGATCGTTTCCCCTTCCATGGTCGTGGCCTAGTCCACGACCGCGATGGAATCTCATCGCATGCAATCCTCTTTCTAGGAAATCACTAGATGACTCTTCTCACACTCAATCTTGGCCTATCCAAAACTCTTATTTTGATTGTATTGGATTGATTATAGAACGTTCACTGGCTGCCACTCTTCGTCCTCTTGTGCGTGACCCTCCACCGAGCATACCCAAACCCCACTTTGTTCAGTTGCCCTACTCTATTGGATTATAGTTGCTTGGACTCTGATCTAATCGTTTACCTCAACTTCTTCAAACACTTCACTTTAACAACATCGAGCTTCTCCTTATTGGCATCCCACAGAACACCCTCTCATCATCTGGTCTCTCCTCCTCAAGTTGTCGAGCTGTGAAAAGCCCCTTGTAGTCATATCGACTATTTTGGCTATAAATCTTGTCTAGTTCTTTGGAAAGAGTGCCTTGATTGTTGGTCACATAATCAACCATTGCGATTTCTTTTCTTTACAATATCATTAAAGATGTTACCAACAATTTCTTGGAATATAGAATTTAGTTGTTGAGCACACCCTTAAATAAGAAGGAAGATTGCCTTGCATTTAAGAGTATAGACCACCATTTTTTAGTATTGATATCGTTTACAAACTTAGTTCTTGTGTCCAATTGGAAAGCAAATGAATATGACATTGTGTTGGGAATGATCAATGATTTGCATCATTATTATGCATTGCTTAAAATTTTCGTGGATATACAGTTTGCTCCCTGGGCACAAATTGTTTCCAGTCCCATGTTGGTAGGATGCGCCGAACAGTTTTAAGAGATTCTAAACTAGCGTATAACGTTGAGATTGTTTCCCATTTTTTTTAGTAAAAGGTGGAATTAGTGAGAGCATAATGAAATCAGTAAGACGTGATCTTTCTACATCAAAGTGTCATGGAGAGAAACATTAGTACAAAGAGAGGGAGGGAGATGTTCTAAGCAGTGTCCTAACCTCTACTATCCTTGAGATTTTAATTGCATGACTTTATTTAATTTATCCAAATCCTAGAATAGATTTCTTCATAGCAAGATATATCAAAGGAACAAAACAAGTCACTCAATGTTGTTTCCTTTTATTTGCTGGAGTTTTACATGGCCGTTTCTTACGCATTAGTCATGATCATTTGAGAAATGCTTCGACTTATTTCAGGAGCGCTAGTATCACATATGTATTTTGTTTTATGTATTCTGTAACAACTACTACTGGCAGGGTATATCCTTCATGTGTTCAATCTATCCGTGATCACAAGATTCCATATATAAATTCGAAAATTTGAATTGTTGCTTTCTATTTCTCTAGAACCCTTTGTTCTTGATGTGGGTCCATTTTAAAATAAATTTATTGTATTTTCTTCGGATCGGACTTGATTATTTTTTCTTAGATGACATTGTCTTTTAGGTATTCATGTAGAGTGTTTTTCATTAGGTTAATTAGTTCACATCCCTATATAATTCTTGATATTTAATATTATTTTAGTTCATGGTTAAGTGGACACATGATTTGCTCACTTTATTAGAAATTTGTGATAGTGATCAATGAGGTTATGTCGTTTTGTTGTTATTAGATTAACTATTATATCTTTGGTCCGATCTTTTGGTTATGTTTATCAAGGAATAATGGCTTGTTTCATTAGATTTAAGTTAAAGATTATTTTGGTCAAGATGGCATGGTCGTAAATAGATTGAAGTTTATGTCACTCCATGAAAGTTGATGGCATGAGCTGTAAATAGATGAAGTTTATGTCAGGTTTGTATCCTCTTTATTCTTTTTCTTGTTCCTATCTAATTATAGGCTATACATATCTATGCACACCAAAAGGCTTATCTATAAGTTTTTATTTTTATTTTGTTCCTGTAGGGTTTAGAGACACTTGATGGTGTAGTGAATATATGAAAAACTATTGTTTACTATATCTTTTAATTATATGATTAAATATCTAGTTCAAGACTTAGAAGTAATCAACCTAATACATATACACAATTATAATATGGTCCATATGAGTTCTTTTGGTAGGTCATAACAATTATTTCTTTTGTATGAATATTGTGAATACTACTGTAGTTTATATACTATTATTTCAGTATCTTACTATTCAAATAGGTTATTATATTTTCAAAAAAAAAGATTTCTAGTACTTAAATTTATATGTCCAATAATTTACGTAACAATATTTTTCTTTCATAATTGAGATCTTATGCTACTTGTAATTAATTTTATAAGGCTATGACCTATTAAATATTTTTAATCTTATGACTAGTGAGAATCTTATTTTTATAGGTTATCAAAAGAATAAAGGTTTGAATTATTTTTAAATAGATCAAGAAAAATTCAATTCTTTGCATATAAACAACGTATTTGCATAAACCCAACCATTTTATAATTACTATGTATTTTCTAGAAAACTATTTGAGTTCAAGGTGTGGTTCTTTTATTAATAAATCAACTTTGTTCAGACTCTATCTAAGCTTCAAAATCCTATTTTGTAATTCAAACTCTTTACAAAGCTTGTTTTAAGTCAATCGTTCTTAGTTTGTTTTGAACCAAATAATTTTAAATTATTATGGAAATAGAGTATTTTGGGCCCAACTATTCGTTTCCAAATTTGAAGTTACATGTGTGTTTTGTTATCTTGTTTGAGGATGTGTTACATTGGATACAATATCTTGAGGGACTAGATTGTTGGTGTTGTAGTATCTTTACACATATGGATTGTGTTTGCCATATATGCAAAATACATAACTCTTGTTTGATCAAGTGACATCTACTAGGTGGGTTGTGCATGAATAGGTGTCTGTTAAGATATGGATAAAAACGACACGGTGGTATTGACCATGTGATACATGAATTTCGACTTGTACTTGTTATGATATCATGTTTAGAGTGTTTATGTTTCTGAGATATTGTGCCATAGGGACTCAAGTGTCTAAATAGGCAAGACTTATGGTATTAATAATGGAAATCACTTGAAATGTCATGATTTGATTAAAACACGGTTTATATATATAATGACTATGAATGGCCAAAGTATAACTTGGGCATCCCTTTTCCCTTTTCTCTTTTATCCCTTTTTTTGCATTGACCATTTCAGGGGAGGTATGTTTGATTTTTATGTTACTCATGTTTGAGGAATTAACCATAATGCTCTAAGTATTTCGGTGGTGTCTGTTTGACATACATGACTTTATGGAAAATTGTTGCTTGATCACCTAGATGTCATCCAATAGGAGAGCTGTGCATGAAGACGACTCCCTTAAAATGTGATTTATAAACATGCTTTCATAGCATGGCTATGACCTTGATATCGATAACCCGATGTGAGGTTTTTCCTTGGCTATTACTATTATAACATCGACTAGACGATGCATCTATCTTGATAAGACATGTTGTGGATCATGGTTATTTTTCATAGTTTTATGAACGTTGTTCCACTATAATTTTGTGGTTAGTGCATAACATTTCATGCAGATCACTTAAATAAACCGATAAATATGTGGTTTAATAAAGGGAATTGGACGGTGAATACAAAGTGTATATAAGGTTTTATGTATGTGCATATATTATCGATTTATAAGGCCAATGGCTAATACGACTTGGTAGTGTTCTGGGCGTGTTACGAAGCCCAACTTATATGCATGGAGATATTCACCTCTAATTCAAATAACATCAATAAAAGATATTGTTGTATTTGTTGTTAGATATGCTAATTTTGTAATATATTGTGTGTATTTTAACCTTTCCATTGGACACTTATTCTTGTGTCATTCTTGTTCGAGGTGTTTGTATGTAAAATTCATAGATGTAGCTTTCCTTTACATATTGCATTAGGGACTGTTATTTTTAGTTTTTAGTTTTACTTCTTGTCTCACACCTTGAAGCTAGTATCTATTCTTATACATACCTCTTTGTCTTCTAAATTTCCCACTATCACATCATCCCGTCATTTCTCATGCTAGTTAGTGTATCTTGAACTATTTCTACTTTTTACTGTTGGTTCATGCATATTATTCGCATACCTTTTCTTATTCTATATTTTTCTTTGGAGCACTTATTGGATTGCTCGACAATCTGGAATTGTCCTCTAGCTTTTAGGTGGTGGCTTGTTATATGAATGGACCAGTTATGTAGATGGACCAATTGAGGGTGCAGTTACATATAAAATTCAGATACTTGATATTTGGTGTAGTGAGTTTTGTATCAGTGGAGTTGGTGTTGCTAGTGAGAGATCGTACTTTAGGATTTCTGTATATTTTATTGAAGAGAGTTCATTATTTAATGTATAGATATTGCATTTAGTTTTTAATAAATATAGTGGATTGGCTGGACACCTAGAGAGTCATTGGTGCTGAATAATATATTGGCTTTATTAAACTGACAAGAGATTTTAGAAATTTCGGTTTCTATTATCGATAATAATTCTTAAAATTATAGTTTTCTCACGGGTCTAGAGGCTGAATGTAGCTATGAGAGAGGGTTCACTCTATAGTTGCATAGCCTACCGAAGTCACTTGCCCTTCATTTGTGATTTTGGAACCGGCGTGACATATTCCCTTTCTTACTTTAATCTGTTACCTTACTATCATCAACTTTATGGTATATAAATGTGCTTCAATAATTTTGTACTACCAACATGCTATTGTTTCTCTACATTATTAACATTTTAACGTTTTAGCGTTCTGGAGGATGGAGATGGGCGAAGAAAGAGGATTGCTAGAATCACTTGGTAAATTATTTTACTCTTTCATGAGCATGAAGCATCAAAGAGAGGGACGGTTTGTTCTCTTCGACGACCTTATCCCGAATTTTGAGATCATATATGTATGTCAATACATATTCTTGTGAGATGTGGTTATATTAGCAAGGAGAGATATTATCTATGTTAATTTTAAATGAAACAACTTTGCTTATATAGGCTTTAGTTGTTATGGTGCTAACTCAAGAGAGTAGTTGAGTATTAAAATTTCTCTTTAAATGGCTCTCTTATTATGTGGAAATTGATGGTTAAGCCTACAACTACAAATAACCCATAAAGACAAATTTTTCATCATTTTCTATAATTTTCAAACAAGTAATTGTCTTTTCAGCCTGTGGTAAAACTTTATAGTTGTGTCTAGTAAGAGCCGTGGAAAGATGAATTGTTCTTTCTTTACCATTTTCTACCTCTTTGAGTATGTATTTTGCTTAATCAAAATTGCGTTTATGAGCGAGGAACCGCAGATGTATCAACCGAATGTATAAATAACTTGTCGTTCTTGGAAATATCTTAATTTTGAGTATTTGGATATATTGTGCATCGGAAGGCAATAAAAGTCTTGATCAAAATATACAAGACTCTTTAAGATACTGTAAGAGACAAACACATGAAAGAACACAATATATAACGTGCTTTGTCACCAAAGCCATAATGTCGTAAATCTGATCCCTAAAAATAGCCGATAGAAGAACAGCCTATATCAGACGAGGAGTCGAGCTTCAACCTAAATGGTCGACGTTAGTCATTGATCGCTTGTACCGAAGTTCAAAACGGCCGACGTGTCTTGAGCCTTGTTCACCATTCCCAATCTATTCAAGATATGATCAAATCTTGTCTCGCGTGAGCTAGCGAATCTTAACTAACTCACATGAGGAACACCTGGACAATTCAATTATAGAGGAAGCTTCCTTAAAGCTCATCCACAAGGACTAGACGATGTAACATGGACTTCCCTCTTTTTGCAATAGATTATGTAATCTTAGTAAGAAAACTCTAAAGTATAATTTTACTATTCATTTTCAATTAGATTTTCATCTTCTTTAAGTCACTAACTTAAACATCAAATGACATCAAGGTGTTACACATTGATGCATTCTAAGGATTTGCTAGTGGTTTTAGGAGGAGCTAAGCTCACTTCACTACCGCCAGAAGAAACAGAGCGACCCTACAACAATTTGGACTCGATTCGACGCCATTAATTGTTTTAACCAAACAAAAGCTAAAAGTTCTAAAGTTCTAAAAGAAATTCTATTTGGATGAAGAAAAATTAAGGGTTAAAAGTTCTAAAGTTAGCATGTGAGTGTCGCATGAGAATTCTAGAGGAAAATTTTCATGCCCGCATAACTTAGGTTATTAAAATGGAAATTTCAAAACTTTAGGGTGTGTAAGTGTTGCCAAAAATGAGTGAGGGTATATAAATGCAGTAGGGCAAATTATAAGATCGATTGAGCCTAAAAGAATGGCGGCGGAACAAAAGCTACGGATTCTAATGGGATGACGAGAGCTTCGATCAAACATCGTCATGATCAAAAGGATTCTAATGGCGATGTCGAGAGCTTCGACCAAACATCATCATGATAAAAATTTGGGGAAAACACGACAAAACCCCAATCCTCCCCATCAATGGCGAATCAACGCCGCTTCTATCCAAATCATCTCTTCTCCATTGCCACTGTCATTTGTTGCCACGGCCCGATAGAGGTCGAATGTGGTTAGAAATTTTCCTATTTTCTTGATTTTATTTAGTTTCTTCATTTTTTTTGTTAAAAGACTATATTTTTTTTTGGTGAATGCAGGAGATTTCACTAAGTGACGGGACGGTCTCTTCTTCATGCGTTGATGTTTACTTGAGGTAGTTTTAATTTTGAGTCATGAGTTCAATAAGTTTTTTTTTGCTATTTAGGAATTCATTTAATTTAAGAAGTTTCCTTATTTTATTTATTTACTTTTGTATTTTCAAGGGCAAGATTAATGTTGAAAGTTTCTTGTATTGAAGTTAAAAGGATGAGATATTCTTTGATGTGGGTTATATTAGTGAAGCATGTTAAGTTTATGGCTTATAACTGCTTGCGACATTGGGAAATTCTTTTTAACTTTGTAAATATTGTGAACTGAACATGATAGAAGAGCTCCAAGCAGCAAAGTTTGTTAATGGGCCTAAAATATCACGATTGCTGTGTATGTTTTTTAATTTTAAATAACATGTTTCCTATACACTTGAAAGATGTAGTGGTTGTTGAGTTTGCAATCCTTTAGTGAGGGGAACATTTAGGCGGAGTAAGTGTATGTTTTTTTACATAACATGTTTTCTATAGACTTGAAAGATGTGGATGTTGTTGATTCGGCAATCTTTTACTGAGGGAGGCATTTTAGTAGAGTAAGAATTGTTGTAGGCAAGAAACCAATGAACTCTCACTCTCAGTTGGTGAGGATACAATTAAAGTTGCGACTAGTTGCAATTATTGTGGATATACTAAGGTCATGTTTGAATTGCATATTATTTTGAGTTAATAACCCTTTATCCTTTATAATAAAATAGTAACATGTTTGGTTCAAATTTTTAGGGGATATTAGGTGGGACTATATAGTCCATTAAAATGAAATAGTCTAGAGATTTAAGACAAAATAATGGGGGGGAGTGGGGGTGTTATTATAGTCTAGGACCATTTTTCATTCAGGATTAGATCTGAAATGACATCACTACCCCTTAACTTTCTAAAAGTTATCAAGATTTTTCATTCCCAATCATTTCCCTTCTTCACTTTAATTGCATATTATCATCCCATTCACTATCCCCACTTTGGAAAATTACAAAAATAAAAAATAAAAAATATGAAAATTACAAACATCCCCTTTAAAAATATAAAAATTACAACCAATGCCCTGAAAATCTGAAAATTACAAGCAAACTCCTAAATACTTCACTGATATGTATAGGGATATTTACTGTTATGTTCTAATCTTATACCCCTTATAATGACAAGTTCCTAACATGACATAGGTATTAGAAGTGTTAATAACAAATCGAACCAAATATATTATTAAAAATTTAACTCACTATAGTCCATGACTATTATACTCCAATAACTAAATAACAACTTCGTCCTAACCAAATATCTGAACTAAAAAATAGAATCCTTTAGAATCCTAAATCTAATATGTCCTGCATCAATTACCATAAGACAATGTTCTAGACGCTCAAAAGCATGTTCTGCTCGATTTTTCTTTCTATCTAGGATGAAAGTGCTTTATACCCTTTATTCACATGTAAACAAATACCACTTTAGATGATGGTATAGTAATCTAAATGTATCTCATTCACATTCAGACTGGGGGTGTCTATTTTGGACAAGTGAGGTTTAAAGGCTTATAGCAATAATAGTTATTTAAAAAAGAGATAATTCTTTACAATCTTTTACCTAATACACTCTGTAGTTACCTTCCAATTACCTTCCAAAAACATCTTACCGAATTAATATCTCATACACATATTGCATTTCTTCTGTCCTAATTCCAACAACCTAGTGCCGTTTCTTTCCTTTAATTGACTGTATGAAGACAACCATAATTAATATCTCATATACACATTCCAACCCTTCTGTCCTAATTACAACATGTGTCGTTCCTTTCCTTTAGTTGACTGTATGAATTCAACTGTAGAGAGGAGAAAAGGCACGTTGGAACCATGATCATTGCCACATGTGTACAGGTTGGATGCATGCATAGAACATGTGTCATGCGATTTCTCTTTTTATCCCCTAATATAGCTGTTCAGCCCTTTTATCCACACCCAAAAGGGCACCCTCTTTGTACGATGTTTTACTAACCTAATGTACATAGCCCGTTCAAGGTTGGAGTTGATATCTAATCTGGACATGAGGTTTCAAGCTATATTCATCCACAGACTACATTCAAGATAAGGTACATAACCCACTCGAACCCCTTGTCCTCACTCAATAATTCCTGTGGTTTTATTCCCATCTTAGGTTGTATCACCATTTGTGTTTTTGTCTTTGCTTTCATAGAGCATATCACCAACAACCATATAAATAAAGGAGGAAGGAGAGAAACAAATACCAAAGCACCATTGCTGCTTCCACACCACCACCAAGCCTGCATCCACGATTATGGCCTCAGGCCCTAATTTTCATGGTTACCTCAAGAACTTTGAGTGCCGATGGGACAATGGTCGGCTTTTCTCATGATAGTCGGAGTTTCGTCTCTAACTTCTCTTCCCTTCCAAACCAAGGGCTTGATCAGGGAAACATAAAGCTCTACATTCTTCAGACTGTTAACGTGTTCAATGCTTCATGGTGGACTGCAAGTTGGAGTAAGCCTTTATCAGAAACCAACATAGAATGTTGGGAAGATATTAACAATCTCGCCATTCCTAGAGGATAACCAATCTTGGAGGGACATGCATGTGAGGATTGATGCTATCCCTAGCCTTTATCAGAAACCAACAATCCTCGTTGCCACTTATATCAAGCAACTTATTTTTCTAAAATTCAGTGACGTCGTGAATGGAGGACCTGTCGCATCGGCAATGTTTGCCATAAAAGTCACTACTGATATATTACCAGAAGAGTATCTTGTTGTGGCTGAGAGGCTACCTCCAAATCTAACCATTGGAGCCTTAGATGAAGCAATAACATGGTATCTTATGCCTTATGAGTTTGCTGGCATGGCAACCAATGTACAATATGCTTAAGTGAACAAGAACTAGAGAAATAGCAGGGAAGATGTCATGCAAGCATTTTTTTTTTTGTTTTCATCAGGACTGTATCACAACGTGGCTTAGGATGAGCAGCAGTTCTCCGCTTTGCTGAAACGCGCTGCCGAGAGACTGTAAGTGTCTTGGATTCTTGCCATGACTAGCTCATATTGTCTATATGCTCTATCTGCTAAGCTGTTTTACTCTATCCATATGTTACATATTATGATTTCTCATCTTTAGGTGGAATTAGGGAAGTTTGTTATTCTGATCTAACTGCACAATTGTCTGAAAAACAAGATGGATCATGGAGCATTCCTCACATCCCTTAACTTGAGTTGTTTTAATCATTTGTTTGATTAACGCAAAAAAGTTTTGTTGCTAATTATTTCATATTTCTATTGTTTTGTAAATTCCAATAGTTAGAAACAAAGGAAAAGGGTACAAATTTATTTAGTGCAATGTTTTTTTATAGTTTTTTTCCTCAATGTGTTCTAGATGAAATTATAAAATTCCATAATTCTTTTTGTGGATATTTGGCTAATAAGATTCAGGGTTATGTGATTCAACAAAGAGTTTTTAGGAGTCTGGAGCTGTCGAAATGTGTTTTCTCATCATTTTACTTCCTTTTATCTCAACTTGAGTCCTTCCACTGTCCTTTTTAGTTCTTTTTTATACTCGTGGACGCTTAAGCCATATTTACACTTAGTAACTCCTTTCTTTGACTGGTGCATATTTTATTGCTTTGCACAGGAGTTAATGTTTTGAAGTTATAGTAATTATTTCTTTGTGTCGTCACTTTCAAGCAATGTATCTTGTAATTTTGAGCTTTTCATTTTTTGGTATCTACCACTGTAACCCCTTCTTATGCATTTATTTACCACTGATAATGCAATAAGCTACTGATCATTTATTAAGTTGAAATGTTTTCTCTTGTTGTTTCATTGTTGGGATGTACTTTTTCCATTTCTATACCTTTCTTCTCATAGCTTGATATATAAAGTCTAGTTATATGTGCTTTATTCCTGTAGTTTGAGTATTCAGTCATTACTAATTAGATATATAGATTTATAATTAGATGTTTCTTATTTTATATGTTATTTAATTTTCAGAAATTCATTACGTTTAAATTAAGATTTTAGGAATGGAATTTAAAACTTAAGTTTAATATGGATAATGATTACTTGTTTATGCACCATTTTTAGCTCATTCAAGGTTATATGTTACCTCCTCAGAATTGCTTGAGAATTTGTACATCAAATCCTAGTTATTGAGAATTTAGAGCCAGACTCGCCACAGAACATGATTATGTTCTAAGATCTGGCATTACGTAAGCTAGCATTGCCAATGTTGCTATCCGATCAAGTTGTGGTCTATGAAAAATAGTTGTTTAAAATATACGGAGAACAAGATTGAAGGCTAAGGATGGGGAAAAGCATCATGTATGTGATCAGGGAGCAGTTATGGTTGTTAATCCCTTCATAGTGTCTTATGCGTCAGGTGCAATAGTGGGCACTAAGCTTCTAGTGTTTCATGGAGCATCGACTAAGTTCCATGATGTAAAACACTGGTTACCGGGTCTGGAGTGTGATTAGAGAGAGGAAGTGGAGTCCCACAAAAACACTAGTTTTGAGGAAATGGACTTGACCAGTGTCCCATCTGTATTTGAAGATCACAAGGGTGGACCTTGTTGTAATATTGATGATTGATGGTGGTTTCTGATGATTTTGTTCAATATTTCTTCTTTCTATGATTGTCCCAATATAGTCTGTGAAACTAAGAAGGCAGTGTAAACTTTGCAATAGTTTGCTAGAGTGAATAGAAAAATTATACACGTTGAGTTTAGAAATTTTGAAAGTTAACAATATCCTATATTATTTTGAATAATAAGGGATGAACATTGGTTTGAATCTCACTCGTCAATGGTAGACATCAGTTCGAATATAGATTGTTAGATTGGTACAAAATCGAAAGGGTTGTGTCATTTTGTCGCTATTAAAGGAACAAAGAACTCTCTTAAAATGGAAGATCTCAATGTATGATCTTTATAAGCCAAGAATGCAAATTATTCATATATGGTACTTCGTGAATGTGATTGACAGTAATTAGATCCTTGTACATTTTGAGGAACTAAAATTTTTACACATGGTATACCAAATATATTCCTAATGATACGACATCTGAGAGCAACGTCTCTAATTTTACCGATAGAGAAATGTGATGCAATTTGGAAGCTCTTAAGATGGTCTCCAATTTTGTAACTATCTCAATGAGAATGATGCTCAGAGTAACATTGGAAACAATTGTTTAAGCAACATTGTCGGGGAAAGTGGCAATGTCCATACTGAAGGTAATAGTGGTAGTTGGTGACATGATGTTGTAAATCGTGCCATGCTAATGGTGGCAACAAAAGATGGATGAGGAACGACAATGGATATAATGATGCTAGAGGCACTAGGAGAGGCAGTAGTAATTGTAGTAGTGCTAGTATGGGTGGCAAAGACATTAAAGAAATTGCTAAAAGCTTCACAGGGATGGAATTTTCAATTTTACTAAAAACATTAAAGAAATTTTGCGAACTATATTGTTTTACAACAAGCTATATTAAAGATATATCGCTAACATATCGATTGATTTACTGGCTATGTCCGGGATATATCGCCCAAAACTTGCCAAAAGCAGTCAAGAATATTTAGACCATATTGTTTTGTGGCAAGACTAGTAAAAGAGTAATTGGCCTATATATCGGGCTGTATCGAATATTAAAACAATGGAGACAACTACATCCCTTTGGTGGTAATTGATCTTTCATCTTGAGATAAGGAGTTGATGTTTATAATTTTTGAGATTATTATATCAATCATTTGGCAGCACTAATAGGATGCTATTTGTAGTTAAGTACTAAAGAACATGAGAAAAATTAATTCATGCAATGAAGGGTCTTTATCGAGAGTTTCATATTGCAATGAAGGAGGAAAGGGTATTTGTCGAAAATATGTGTTGCAATGAAGGAGAGTCAAGGAAGAGATTTCTATTCATTCTTAAGGATTTCTTCTATATTTTCTTAGCAAGAGTGAAGAGTGCATTTGGTGTGTGGAATTTGTAATCTGAGGAGAGATTCTTAAGAAGGTTGTATGTCCTTCAAGCTTTACTGGGTTCATCTCCTCTGCTCATAGACATGAACTTATGTGCCAAGAACGTTATACTTCCTTTCTTTCTTGTGTTTGTTCTTTGTGGTATCTCAAGAGTCTTGTATATGTTGATATAGACTTTCACTTCATAGATGTGATATACTCAAAGATATGATATTTCCAATAATGACTAGTTTTTTAAAAGAAACTCACTATATGAAAGACGATAATGTCTGATAAGGAGGAAGACGAAAACAAGTAAACGAGATTTGAGTACTCAATCAATAATGAAGACTTGTTAGGACTCCTTGAATTTAATTATGCTCGTCTCTTTCCTATAACGGAACCTGAATATGTAGGAGAAAAGATTTAGCTTTGATGTGTGGTGCTTTCAAGATAATAGTTGATATTAAGGTCATCTTGTCATTTACTTCTGAAACATTTCATATTCCAAGCACTAGCATGAATAGTCCGTAACCATAGTGAGTAATAACTACTAAGTCTGTTCTTCAGAGGAAAATAATATTATGGTCGTGTTATATACAAGGTCATAAATTCAATGTTGTAAAAGTTGATTAAGAAGATGGAGCTCAATATAGAAATAATCAAAAATATCTATGTGCATTTGTTAACATTAAATTAATAGAGCAAAATTAAAATAATTCCCATTTGGTGACGTGTTGATCTCATTGCAATATATAGAAGTTCTCCCATGAGTACCACTAATACATTGTTCAAATTGACCTCGATTTCAACAAAATGGACTAATACATGTGTTAATTATATTTTCTTCTTTTCATAGGAGTTTTCTTTATTCAATTTCCTTTCTTATTAAGACTCTTTCTTTTGTGAAACTTTCTATAGACATTCTATAATATTTAGATATTAAAAGTATTATCCTTTTATGACTAACAAATAATAAATTATTTTTCTTAACATGCTATTAGAGCCAAAAATCTAACCCTAAAGAACCCTCTTCTTCCTAAACATTGGGCTATTCGGGGGATGTCATCACAAGTATTATCTATGCACTTTACATTAGTGAGTTCATAGCCTTGGTAGATCTCTTCCTCATCTTCTTCAGATTCGCTGGTCCTACATCTTTCAAAAAAAAAATCATAAGCTCAACCTTATTAGCCCTCACATAGGGAGCTCTTGAAAGCTCGACCATCATCACTATACCTAAGCGGGCCCAACCCCTAAAGTTAATTAGTTTCCATCTATATTGCATGGGTACGAGTGCGGGTACGGAACACAGAAAATTTATAAATTATAGGTATGGGGACATGACTAAATATACATATTGAAACTAATAATTTCCATGAGATCGATATTGCTTTTATCACATGCTAGGGCAACTAAAATTCATATACATTTTAATGTTGTTTTGTTAACTAAATTATAAATTAGAAAAATGCTTGATTTTTTAATAAATACCTAAATGACCCCTTAAAATAATATTTTTGAATTGGACATGGGTTGAGACTAACCCAACCCATGTCCAGAGTGTTGCAAGAAGTGGATGTTAAGTGTAAGATATACATTAAATAAGTGTATGACAAATGTCTTAAACTAAAACATAACACCTGAATAAATATGTATATATTCAAAGAGTGTCCGAGGAGTGTTGGAGTCGGGTATAAGTATGGGAAGTGTCAGACCCCGGTACGGGAATAGGTACAGGAAGTGTCAGACAAAGTTAAAGGGGTGTCGGAGTAACTTAGATTGCTTCATTATAAACTCTAAAGTTAATTTAGGTTCAATATGGAGCTGTCTCCTTTCCACTATTAAAGTGTTAAATGTTCCTTTATGACAAGATTGTCTCCCCTTTGTGGTCCCAGCCTAGTCAACATTGTGCCCAAATCCCAGTCACGTGCATTCCTCTCTGACAAGATTAGATCTAATCTCTTCTCGCATTTGAATCCTACTGATCGCAGAATGCTCATTGGCTCTCTCTTTTCATCCTTTTCAATGCAAGTCTCCACTTAACATGTTTGAACCCTGCTTCACATCAGCCACCCCTCTAGTGGGTTATAGTATTGTGGATTCTGTCCTGCATTTTGCTTGAGTTCTCAGTCCTCAATAGATGAAGTATCTAAAGAGCTCCATACCAAAAAAACAATACCGATGGATCAAAAGTGTTGGATGACGATAGCTTGTAGGTTATAGTCTTGTGGATTCTGACCTGCATTTTGCTTGAGTTCTCAGTTCCTCAATAGACGGAGCATCTAAAGAGCTCCATACCAAAAACAATACCAATGGATCAAAAGTGTTGGATGACGATAGCTCGTACTGAATGTCGCCATGATCAAATATTCATGAAAATGTGTGAAACCCTAATCCTTCATTAATAGTAGCATTAGCGTCATTCTCAATGCAACTTATCTCTCTGTCACTACAACTGTCGCCGATAACCCTAGTTTTGAAAGGCATCTAATGTAAATAGATATTTTTCCTTAAATTCCTTGATTTTGTTTGGTTGCTTTGATTAATGTTGTTAAAAAATGTTTTTTATCAATGCAGGAGATTTTGCTAAGTGAGGGTATTAAGATCATGAATGAAGATTGAGTGATGCTGTATATTCTCATGGCTATGTAGTGGCCTCTTCTTTAGCATTGGTCAGTGCTTCAGCATTGATATTTGATTGAGGTAAAATTTAGATGTCAAATTAGTTTTTCACAACAAATTGTTTTGAGTCAATATTGAGTTCAATAAGTATTTCTTTCTTTCTTGTTTAGGAGTTTGTTTAATTTTAGAACTTTGTTTCCTAGTAGGATTATTCGATCTATCCTTGATTTTGTGTTATTTTTACTTAAATACCCAAAAGTTTACATCATGTTTATTTTGATGCCCTAAAGGTTTTGCCTTGCCTAAAACTACCCAACATTTTAATACCCAAAGATAACTCTATTGGGAATTTGGGAGTCCACATCCTTCGAGAACCACCACATGCAAACAGCCAGTTCTAACCCTTCTATAGGATAAGTAGAGGGCAAAATAGGCAAAATTGAAATTTTGCTCCCCATTCGAGAGTCGAGCTGCATGCGTGTGGTTCGATAGATGTGTAGTCCTCAATTGGGGCACCAAAGTTAAATTTTTTGAACTTTGGGGCTCTTAAAGTCCTAACCATTACACAAAACTCCGAAGCTGTGATGAGGGCTAAGTGTTATACTTTTATATTCTAACATGCCGCCGTTAGTTGAGTGCCCCTTTTATGGGCCAAAACTTAGACTCATGTAGTGGTGTTAATTTTTAGAATATTCACTTTAAATTCATAGTCGATTGGATTTGAACCTGAGTTGTTCTAATACCATCTTAAAGGCATGTCAGAATATAAAACAATAACCTCAACCCTCAGTGTCTCACTACAACTTTGGAGTTTTGGTGTAATAGTTTGGGACTTTAAGATGATATCGGAGCAATCCAAGTTCGAATCCTACTAGTCATGAATTTAAAGTGGATTTTCTAAAAATTGAAACTGTTGCATTAGTCCAAGTCGTCCCATAGAAGGCTCTCAACCTGCAGGGGCATGTTAGAATATAAAACAATGATCCTCACTTTAGCTTCGGAGTTTCGGTTCTCTCTCTCTCTCGATCTCGATCTCGATCTCGACAAATCAGATGACTGCTGCCCACATCGAGAAATTCTTTTTAACTTTGTTTTCAATGTGAATTAAACATGCAAGAAGAGCTGCAAACAGCAAAGTATGTTACTGGGTCTAAGTAAAATATGCAATCAAAGTGCGTGTTGTTTTACATAACATTTTTTTTAATAGACTTGAAAGATTAGAGGTTGGCAATCCTTTAGCAACGGGAACATTTTGGCAGAGTAATCAATTGCTGTGGGGAAGAAACCAATGAGCACTTGTTCTCAATTGCTAAGGATACAAGAAACTTCCATACAAGTTCCAACTGGTTGCAATTATTGTGGGTATACTAAGTAGTCACTTCCCTTAGAGATTTCAGTTAATTGCAATTACTTTCCATGGAAGATTTTCCTTTTCCAAAAGATTTAATTCCAACTATTCAGTATGTAGTAACTACTTACTTCGCATGCAATTACAAAGTTCGTGATCTATAGGAATGTCCAGGTGCATTCAAGAAAGGCTCAAAGCTTCACAATCTTCATCAGATGTATCAGTGGTTACCTTTCATATGAGCTTTTGATAAGAGGAAAAGAAGATGTTGTATAGGTCATCTGCGCTTTTTCACTATAACAAGGTTCTGAGTATCAAATTCTTCATTATGTGCACCCAATAATTAGCTTCCATCGAGTCCCAAAAATTACTCTCCAGGATGTTGCCAGCTGCAGCTCATTTTGTCCTCGTTCCATTTTGTATCAAGAGAAGTGCATATTTATCGAAGACAAATGCAGATATTGTTTTATTTTGTACAAGGATAGAAAGTCACAATGTGATTTACTATTCTTTATAATTATCTATTTGAATAGGAGGAATCTGAATCCCTTTCCTTATAACTGATAGGAGGAAGTCCTTGATAGCCTATCATGTGTCATGACTCCATAATATGAAATTACATTAGTTGAACAATAACTAGTCATGTTTACCATTGAGCAGATTACATGCTAGAGAGAGGCATCTCAGGAGAGCATCTGCTTTAACAGTTTCATTGATCTTAGCTTATGTGAAAAATAATCGAGGATGTTTATGTAGTGTGGTGCAGCAGT
The DNA here is from genome assembly GCA_012295165.1 of Asparagus setaceus. Classification (NCBI taxonomy): domain Eukaryota; kingdom Viridiplantae; phylum Streptophyta; class Magnoliopsida; order Asparagales; family Asparagaceae; genus Asparagus; species Asparagus setaceus. The sequence continues at coordinate 75,535,894 of CM022706.1, forward strand.
TAGAGCATTACATAGCTAACAAAAATTCAATTATACTTGAGAGGACTAAGCTCAACATATTGATTTAAAATGAATGAGACATGCCTGATGGACAATTAACTTATATAATGAAACATTATATTCTTCCATGTAAGTTCACGCGTTGTGGTGCTTAATTGGTTTTTGCATTTGCAGAACCAAAGTTGTCGAGCCTTGAGGTTGGATATTAGTGATAGAACTGATGGTTGTGTTAAGTTGATATGTCTCAAGCTAAGATTGAGTTTTTAGTGTGTGTGCGTGCACTCGCGTATCTTGAATCCTATAATATATCCTGGTTAAGTCCCGTTAGGTTGCGCTCGTGTATCTCGAATCCTATGATATATCTTGGTTAAGTCCCTTTAGGTTCCATAATAATTTCCTTATCTAGTTCAGATGACCTCAATTGGCATTTCCAATATGGCCCAGCCACCAAGAATCCTGTAATAGCCAACCATCACCACGAATTCAGGATTAGTTACTGTTCGGTTTTTGATGAAGTTTTTCCTTATTATGATGCCATGTAGGTTCAATTTTATGCTGGTCCAGGTTGAATATGGCATCTTAAAAATCCCTATTTTATTCCTGAGAAAATATTTTGCCAGGTTATTTTAGAAAAATGTTCCCAGAATCTGTGGTAAAAGTATCTATAAGGAAGTCGTTTTGCTCCCTTTGCAACGTTTTGATAGGAAAGATACACTAGTAGAGTGACAATAGACCAGCAAATGAGGAATATCTGGACAAGTGCGGTTTTGAGCAATACTCATCCATGTTAGTCATTTAAACAAGATGTAAACCTGTACAATCTTTTACCTAATACACTGAGTAATTTCCTTCCAAAAGTGTCTTACAAACTTAATATCTCATACACAGATTCCAACCCTTTTGTCCTAATTCCAACAACGTCTGTCATTTCTTTCCTTTAGTTGACTGTATGAAGACAACCGTTAAAGAGGAGAAAAGGCACCTAGAAACAATCATCATTGCCACATGTGCACTGGTTGGATGCATGCATAGAACATGTGTCATGAGATTCCTCATTTTATCTCCGAGACCTTTTATCCACACCCAAAATGGCACCCACTTTGGACAATGTTTTACTAACCTAATGTACATAGCCCGTTCAAAGTTGGAGTTGATATCTAATCTGGACATGTGAGGTTTGAAGCAATATTCATCCACAGTCTACATTCAAGATAAGGTACAATGCTTTACAATCTTTTTTAATTACATTCCATAAATTATCATACAGAATTAATCTCTCAAAACCCCTTCCAACTCCTTGTCCTCGCTCAGCAATTCCTGTGGTTTCTTTCCCGTCATAGGTAGTATCACCATTTGTGTTTTTTTCTTTCCCTTTATAGAGCATATCACCAACAATCGTGAAAAGGAGGAAGGAGAAAAAGATCACCAAAAATCATTGCTGCTGCCACACCACCACCAAGCCTGCATCCCCGATTATGGCCTCGAACCCAAGTTTTCATGATTACCTCAAGACCTTTGAGTGCCAGTGGGACAATGGTTGGGCCTTTCTCGTGATAGCAGGAAGTTCGTCTCTGACTCCTCTTCCCCTTCCTAATCACGACCTTGGTCGTGGAAACCTAAAGCTCTATATTCTTGAGACTGTCAACCTGATTGCTGCTTCACGAGGGACTGTAATTTCTAGTGGGCCTATATCAGAAACCACCATAGAATATAGCGAAGATATTAACAATCTCGCTTCATCCTTAGAGAATAACCAATCTTGGAGGGAGATACAAGGGAGGGCTGACGCTATCCCTACGCTCCCAACGCTACATCAAACAACTTATTTTTGAAAATCCAAGACTTCGTGAATGGATGGCCTGCCGCATCGGCGATGTTTGCCATAAAAGTCACTACTGATATGTTACTAGAAGAGTATCTTGCTATTGTAGCGGCGAGGCAAACTCCAAACCTAATCATCAGAACCTCAGATGAAGCAATAGCATGGTATTTAATGGCCTATGAGTTTGCAGAAAATGGTGACCGATGTACAATTTGCTTACGTGAGCTAAGATCTGGAGAAATAGAAGGACAGATGCCATGCAGGCATTTTTTCGATCGGGACTGCATCACAACGTGGCTAAGGATAAGCGACAGCTGTCCGCTTTGCCAGAATGCATTGCCGAAAGACTGTAAGTGCCTTGGATTCTTGCCATGAGTAGCTCTTATTGTCTATTTTGCTTAGCTGTTCTCTCTTTCTCTATATATAGAAATATTATGATTACTTTTTAGGTTCAAATAGGGAAGTTTGTTATACTAATCTAACTGTACAGTTGTCTGAAAAACAATATGTGATCATGGATCATTCCTCACATCCTTTTAACTTGAGGTTCTTTTTATCAATTTTTTTTTTGTGTAAGTTTTGTTACTAATTATTTCATATTTCTGTTTCTAAAGTTGAATAGTTACTTGGAAACAATGAATCATGGTATAAGCTAATTTAGTTCAATGTTTTTAAAACTAGATTTGTTACTTGTTATCATTTTTGTACTAAACAAATGTGTCTTGGTTGAAATTATAACCCATAACTCTCTGTGGATATTTGGCTAACAAGGTTCAGTACCATGTGATCCGACAGAGAGTTTTTAGGAATCTGGAGCTGTTCAAATGAGTTTACTCATCAATTTGCTTTTTTCTATCCCAACTTTCGTCCTTCGTCTGTCCTTTTAAGTACTTTATAGACATGATTCAATGAATACTTTAGCCAAAGTAAGCCACAACCTTGATAATGTTTACAATTAGTAACTCCTTTCATTGTCTAGTACTTATTTTAGTGCTGGTGCAGTTTGATGTTTTGAGTTGCAGCAGTTATTTCTTTGTGTTGTCACTTTCAAGCAATAGAGGTTGTAACCTTTGATCTTTTCTTTTCTTTTTTTCTTGTTTTTGTTTACTAGGACTATGTAGAACCCTTTTCTAATGCATTTATTTACCACCACATAATCCAATAAGCTACTAATTATTTGGTAAGTTGAAATGTTTTCTTTTGTTTCATTGTGGAATGTACCTTTTCCATTTCTAGATCTTTCTTCTCATTGCTTGATAGATGAAGTCTAGTTATATATAATTCATGCATTTAGTATGTTGTTGTTTCTGTTGATGCACGCCGCCTAGAACTGGACATCGATTGCAGCGCTCCAATCAGCGATCAATGCAGAAGCATGGCGAAAGCATCGCCGGAAACACATGACTAGATATCCTCATTCGTTGTAGACCAAACGATCACTAGACAATGTGGAAACCCTGAGAAACATGTTCAAACTAAAAGGAATAGGTTCCTACCACAGAAAAATAGAACACAAGCACAGAGACACGAAGATTTACATGGTTCGGCAATCAACAACATCCACGAGAAGATACTTGAGTCTTCTTATCAGAGATTACAAGATACAATATATTCTTGTGTTCTCAAAAGAACCCACAAGAAATCCTCTCTCGTTCTCTCAGAAAAATCTCTCAAAATCATAGATTTCTTTCCTTAGTTCTCTCTACCTCTCTCTCACTATATGCAACTCTTCTTGGCTTTCCTATGGCTTGATTTACAATGAACCCCTCAATGAGTATTAAAGAATTTCCCCATATCTTGAATTCATAATGGGCTCATTCTTTGACTTGGATTATCAATTCTAAGCCTTTTCCAATTAGAATTCAATTCCAATTGAAATCGATTCTTTCCTATCAAATTCAATCCTCCATCTAAGTCCCATCAAATTCAATCCTCCATCTAAGTCCAATTAGGATTTCATGAAATACAAGGCTATTTCACAATAGTTTTGGTTTGTATATTTGTCATACCTAATTAGATTTATGTTTAAGTTTTTTATTTTATATGTTATTTAATCTAGAAATTTATTATTATTAAATTTGAGAATTCTTTAGGCATGAAATTAAACTTTATTTAATATGGACAATAATTGCTTTTGTATTACTCAGTTTAGCTTGTTCAAGATTGTTCATGTGGCCTCCTCGCCATTGCTCGAGAGCTCATTCACCAAGTTCTCATTATTGAGAATTTAAAGACAAATTTTGAGCCACGATACAAGATTATCCTCTAACATCCGCCATTATGCAAATGACAAGAACGGCTAATGTTGCTATCCATCAACGGTTATGGAACTTCATTAAAATGAGTTGTTTAAAGTATATGGAGAAGAAGATTGGAGGCTAAGGATGGCAACAACATCTTATTGTATTTGTACGATTGATTATCTTTGAAGGGACTAATTAGGTTTGTTAATCCTTTCGTTATATCTTATTGGATAGCCAGGTGCAACAAGGGCACTATGCTTCCTATGTTTGATGTAGCATCGACTAAGTTGCATGATGTAGAACACTAGTTATCATGAGCCGTTGTTTGATGAAGCATCGACTAAGTTGCATGATTGGAGAGAGGAAGAGTCCAATAGAGATCATTGATATTGATGAAAAGGATTCGATCATTGCCCCAACATATAGTGAAGATCACGAGGATGGACCTTGTTTTAATATTGATGATTGTTGGTTTGAATCTTACATATCCAAGTAGACATCAATCTCAATTTGAAAAAGAATGTTAGATCGGTACATCACATAAAGGAATGTCCATTTTGTTGTGTGATTAAAGGATCAAAAACTCTTTTCTTAAAACAAAAGTGGACTATCTCAACGTTTGGTCTTTACAAGCCTCAAATGCAATTTATTCATAATGGAATATTCCATGAATGCAATTCATAGGAAATTAGATCCTTGTACATTCCCGAGAAACTAACATTTCTACATATGGCATATTAAAAATATTCCTAATGGCATGACATTTTTCAAAGAACTTTTCTAATTTACCTTATAAAGAAATGTGACACAATATGGAAGATATATAAATGGGCCTAACATTGTTACGTTGAGAATGTTGCTCATCGGTGTTTTAAAAGCAAAAGGCGAGGTCAAGGCGATGAAGTCCTATGTTGCGTAGCCGAAACCAAAAGGCAATTGCACGAGTGAACCAAGGCGATAAATGTTTTAAAAACTCATAAACATTACAAACAATAATGAATAGCAACAATACAAATTAATCATAGCCAAGTTTTCAAAGTCATAAATCTAATAAGTCAGAATCGCCTAAGTGAGTAGTAATTACCAAATATTGAATAGGTTATTAACTAGTAAGCTGTAACCTAATAATTATGTAACAAACTTTTAACTTTATGGTTCAAGTTGTAGCTTGTCCTCAAAATAATACTGTAGTAAAGTACATTACAACGAAAAAAGCAAACAATCGACCAAAAAAGAAAAAGAAGCAACATGCGATAATAAAATAAACTTTACTTTATAGGATACTTTTTGCACCCTCAAAATTTGAAGAACGGATAAACACCTAGTGCCTTGCATCACATAACTTAGGCGAGCCCCTGAGGTGTCAAGGTGAGCTCTTGAAGCGCCAAAAGGTGCTTGCAGTAGTAACACCACACATGCAAGGCGCTAAGTTACAAGATCACCTTGCCTGAGCACATGAGGCACTAAAGCGCGCATCGCTTTTAAAACACTGATGCTAGTAGAAACAATAATATTGATGAAAATTGTTTACGAATTAATAACATCTTTGTGGGGAAATTGACAATGTTTATAGTGAATATAACAATGGTAGTTGGAGGTAGGATGCTGGGAATCGGGAAATGACGGTGGTGGTAACAAAAGATAGTGGAGAATTGATAATGATCCTAGAGACACTGAGAGAGGTAGTAACAAAGGTAGTGAAGGTGGTAATGATTTCACAACAATTATATGAAGGAAAAAAGGAGTGCGGAAGTGAATGTGCGATATCTGTCATTAAGTAATACCATAGTTGATTCTAATGGAGAGGTTGCAGCAACAATTGCAATGGTGGTGTTCTTAGTGATGCCTTGCAGTGATAGAGAGGACCAAGAAAGGAGGGGAATAAAAGGGTTAGAGAAAAATGATAGATGATTTTGTAACAACTTTTATTAGGATTCAAAGTAGATGACATGAAATTGCTACCCATGGCTAAGGAAAAAAATGCACATAAAATTTTGGATACAATGGTACATCAAAATTCTCAAGCATTTGTGTTCCAAATGTAAACTATGAGTGATTCCCTTAGCAAATGATTAAAAGATGTACACTCTAATTTTCCTTCATGGTTGTACTCATCAAGGGTACAAAGTTAGATTATGAGGATTTCTCTTTTATAAATAATAGAAACCATGATTAATTTATTACAATTTATATTTATCTTATGAACTCTACAATTTAATTCCTATAAGAATTTGAGACAAATAAACAATACACACAAATTGGAGGGTATATATATCCGAAACACCCAAAAATAATATTAAAAGGAAAAAGCTACATGTTATAATCCTCAAACCATGGCCCTTTGCTTTAATAGCCTAAAGCTTTAATCACTCGGGCTAACAAACATGCATAAATTCTTAACAACTCATTAGCTATACATGCAAATCGATTTCGAATATCACTCTCATATTCATATCGAATTATATTTGAATTCTAAGACATCAGATTGACTGAATGTGAATTCAAATATCCTAGTAGTCAATTCGATTCAATTTATTTTCACCCTTAGTCGCTAGCTCTATCTATGTGCTCTCTCTTTGCTACCTTGTAGCCTTGATAGATCCCACCTCATCTATTTTAGATTAAATTAAGTCGGCTTCTTTCAAAAGAAAAATTTGCCGCCATTACCCTTATTACCCCTCACCATCGTCATTAAATTTATATGTGCCTCATCCTCAAAGTTAATTAGTTTCCATCTATGATGCACAATATTGATCTTGAGTATGAGGCGACAAATTTGTAAAATGAAGGGTAGGGACATGATATATATATATATATATATATATATATATATATATATATATATAGATATATATATATTATAGATATATATATTGTGGGTATGCTTAGTACAAGCACAAACTTGATGTTTAGTAGTGAGGTGGCTCATTGTCATCCACTTATTTAAATCGGGGACCACATTCACATGGGTGCATGGGTTGGATAATTAAGGGGTGATTATTTTCAAGTGGGGTCATTCATCACCTTACTACCGAGCACCAAATTTGTGCTTGATACTAGGCATACACATCTCTCTCTCTCTACACATACACACATTGAAATTAATATTTTACATGAGATTGATTTTTTCATATTCAAATGTTAAGAAAACTAAAATTCCTATAACTTTTATGTTCCTTTATTAAATAGATTATAAATTGGAAACTGTTTATTTGTTAACTAGTTATATCATAAATTTGAATTGGATATGGGCTTAAATGAACCTATCTTGTGTTTAGTGAGTTGCAGGAAGTGCATGTTAAGTGAGATATACATCAAAGAGGTGTATGACAAATCTTTTAAACTAAAAGATATGTTAAACAATTGAGTACAAATCAATAAATATATGCATATTCAAGGCACTCCAACAAGTGTTAGAGTTGGGGACGCAGTGCGAAGTGTGACACCGATATGAGAGCCTAGATGAGGTGTCATGGTCGGTGTTCTAAAACACGGATAATCGCTCAAATACTCGGTGAGTACTGAATCGGACATAAACCACTCAGCAATTTACTTGGTGAAATATGCGGACGGTAGCATATATTGGATAAACATACTCACCGCATAAAATGATTATGCGGGCGAGTTTTATGTTGTATTTGGGTGGTTTGGGTCCAAATCGAACCCGTACCAATTTTGAACCCGCTTTAAAAAAAACTCAAAATCAAAACCCGATCTTAGGGTTTTTTTCCCAGTCGATCTCTCCCATCCGGCCATCTCTCTCAAGTCACCGCCATCTCCTCTATCTCGCATCCATCGGCGGCGGCAGAAGTCCAGTGGCGGCGGAAGCGGCGGCGGCGGCGGCAGAAGTCCATCGGCGGCAGGAGGCGGCGGCGAGGAAACGGCGAAAGCGAGAATGGCGGCAGGGAATAAGCGGCAGGTGTATTTATTTGTTGTTCACCTCTAAAATTGGGAACTTTTCTCAATTCTCTCAACATTCAAACTGTGATTTTCTTTCTATTTTTGGCAAAACAATGGGAGACGCCGCTTGGGGATCTTGGGGCGATCACGTGACCGCTCTAGATACGAGAGACCTCGCAGTGTCACGGTTATTTTTTATTTTATTTTAATTTAAGTGTTTAATTAGTAACTTTTATCCGAGTAGCTAGTTAATTATGATGTATGTATGGATAATGGATGCATTGGATTGGGTGTTTAATTAGTTACTTAATTATTGATTACTCAGTCACATGTTTATTTACAGTTTTTTTAGTATATCTCCTATCTTTTATATGAATTATATACATTTCTATTCATGAAAAATAATAAATATATATTAAAAAATCTAAAAACGTATAATTCTGCATAATCCGATAATCGGCGCATAATCCGATTAATCGTTACTCGCTCTTGAACCGCACGGATAATAAAACCGTGTTTTTGAACATTGGTCATGGTAACTTATGTTGTCATCATTATCAATTTCCACTAGTAAAATGCAAATGTTCCAACCGACGAGATCGTTTCCCCTTCCATGGTCGTGGCCTAGTCCACGATGCGATGGAATCTCATCGCATGCAATCCTCTTTCTAGGAAATCACTAGATGACTCTTCTCACACTCAATCTTGGCCTATCCAAAACTCTTATTTTGATTGTATTGGATTGATTATAGAACGTTCAGGTCGCCACTCTTCGTCCTCTTGTCGTGACCCTCCACCGAGCATACCCAAACCCCACTTTGTTCAGTTGCCCTACTCTATTGGATTATAGTTGCTTGGACTCTGATCTAATCGTTTACCTCAACTTCTTCAAACACTTCACTTTAACAACATCGAGCTTCTCCTTATTGGCATCCCACAGAACACCCTCTCATCATCTGGTCTCTCCTCCTCAAGTTGTCGAGCTGTGAAAAGCCCCTTGTAGTCATATCGACTATTTTGGCTATAAATCTTGTCTAGTTCTTTGGAAAGAGTGCCTTGATTGTTGGTCACATAATCAACCATTGCGATTTCTTTTCTTTACAATATCATTAAAGATGTTACCAACAATTTCTTGGAATATAGAATTTAGTTGTTGAGCACACCCTTAAATAAGAAGGAAGATTGCCTTGCATTTAAGAGTATAGACCACCATTTTTTAGTATTGATATCGTTTACAAACTTAGTTCTTGTGTCCAATTGGAAAGCAAATGAATATGACATTGTGTTGGGAATGATCAATGATTTGCATCATTATTATGCATTAAGCGAAAATTTTCGTGGATATACAGTTTGCTCCCTAGGCACAAATTGTTTCCAGTCCCATGTTGGTAGGATCTTGAGCAGTTTAAGAGATTCTAAACTAGCATATAACGTTGAGATTGTTTCCCATTTTTTAGTAAAAGGTGGAATTAGTGAGAGCATAATGAAATCAAGAAGACGTGATCTTTCTACATCAAAGTGTCATGGAGAGAAACATTAGTACAAAGAGAGGGAGGAGATGTTCTAAGCGGTCCTAACCTCTACTATCCTTGAGATTTTAATTGCATGACTTTATTTAATTTATCCAAATCCTAGAATAGATTTCTTCATAGCAAGATATATCAAAGGAACAAAACAAGTCACTCAATGTTGTTTCCTTTTATTTCTTTGGAGTTTTACATGGCCGTTTCTTACGCATTAGTCATGATCATTTGAGAAATGCTTCGACTTATTTCGGGGCTAGTATCACATATGTATTTTGTTTTATGTATTCTGTAACAACTACTACTGGCAGGGTATATCCTTCATGTGTTCAATCTATCCGTGATCACAAGATTCCATATATAAATTCGAAAATTTGAATTGTTGCTTTCTATTTCTCTAGAACCCTTTGTTCTTGATGTGGGTCCATTTTAAAATAAATTTATTGTATTTTCTTTGGATCCGGACTTGATTATTTTTTCTTAGATGACATTGTCTTTTAGGTATTCATGTAGAGTGTTTTTCATTAGGTTAATTAGTTCACATCCCTATATAATTCTTGATATTTAATATTATTTTAGTTCATGGTTAAGTGGACACATGATTTGCTCACTTTATTAGAAATTTGTGATAGGCGATCAATGAGGTTATGTCGTTTTGTTGTTATTAGATTAACTATTATATCTTTGGTCCGATCTTTTGGTTATGTTTATCAAGGAATAATGGCTTGTTTCATTAGATTTAAGTTAAAGATTATTTTGGTCAAGATGGCATGAGTCGTAAATAGATTGAAGTTTATGTCACTCCATGAAAGTTGATGGCATGAGCTGTAAATAGATGAAGTTTATGTCGGTTGTATCCTCTTTATTCTTTTTCTTGTTCCTATCTAATTATAGGCTATACATATCTATGCACACCAAAGAAGGCTTATCTATAAGTTTTTATTTTTATTTTGTTCCTGTAAGGTTTTAGAGACACTTGATGGTGTAGTGAATATATGAAAAACTATTGTTTACTATGTACTGTTAATTATATGATTAAATATCTAGTTCAAGACTTAGAAGTAATCAACCTAATACATATACACAATTATAATATGGTCCATATGAGTTCTTTTGGTAGGTCATAACAATTATTTCTTTTGTATGAATATTGTGAATACTCATCAGTAGTTTATATACTATTATTTACGTATCTTACTATTCAAATAGGTTATTATATTTTCAAAAAAAAAGATTTCTAGTACTTAAATTTATATGTCCAATAATTTACGTAACAATATTTTTCTTTCATAATTGAGATCTTATGCTACTTGTAATTAATTTTATAAGGCTATGACCTATTAAATATTTTTAATCTTGCACTAGTGAGAATCTTATTTTTATAGGTTATCAAAAGAATAAAGGTTTGAATTATTTTTAAATAGATCAAGAAAAATTCAATTCTTTGCATATAAACACTGTATTTGCATAAACCCAACCATTTTATAATTACTATGTATTTTCTAGAAAACTATTTGAGTTCAAGGTGTGGTTCTTTTTATTAATAAATCAAACTTTGTTCCGACTCTATCTAAGCTTCAAAAATCCTATTTTGTAATTCAAACTCTTTACAAAGCTTGTTTTTAAGTCAATCGTTCTTAGTTTGTTTTGAACCAAATAATTTTAAATTATTATGGAAATAGAGTATTTTGGGCCCAACTATTCGTTTCCAAATTTGAAGGCGTTACATGTGTGTTTTGTTATCTTGTTTGAGGATGTGTTACATTGGATACAATATCTTGAGGGACTAGATTGTTGGTGTTGTAGTATCTTTACACATATGGATTGTGTTTGCCATATATGCAAAATACATAACTCTTGTTTGATCACGTAGTGACATCTACTAGGTGGGTTGTGCATGAATAGGTGTCTGTTAAGATATGGATAAGAAGCACGACCTGGTGGTATTGACCATGTGATACATGAATTTCGACTTGTACTTGTTATGATATCATGTTTAGAGTGTTTATGTTTTACGAGATATTGTGCCATAGGGACTCAAGTGTCTAAATAGGCAAGACTTATATGGTATTAATAATGGAAATCACTTGAAATGTCATGATTTGATTAAAACCTGGTTTATATATATAATGACTATGAATGGCCAAAGTATAACTTGGGCATCCCTTTTCCCCCTTGTTTCTCTTTTCCCTAATGACTTATCCCTTTTTCTCGCATTGACCATTTACGGAGGTATGTTTGATTTTTATGTTACTCATGTTTGAGGAATTAACCATAATGCTCTAAGTATTTCCATGGGTGTGTCTGTTTGACATACATGACTTTATGGAAAATTGTTGCTTGATCACCTAGATGTCATCCAATAGGAGAGACTGCATGAAGACGACTCCGTTAAAATGTGATTTATAAACATGCTTTCATAGCATGGCTATGACCTTGATATCGATAACCCGATGTGAGGTTTTTCCTTGGCTATTACTATTATAACATCGACTAGACGATGCATCTATCTTGATAAGACATGTTGTGGATCATGGTTATTTTTCATAGTTTTATGAACGTTGTTCCACTATAATTTTGTGGTTAGTGCATAACATTTCATGTACAAATCCACTTAAATAAACCGATAAATATGTGGTTTAATAAAGGGAATTGGACGGTGAATACAAAGTGTATATAAGTGGTTTTATGTGCATACCTTATATTCGATTTATAAGGCCAATGGCTAATACGACTTGAAGGTGTTCGGGGCGTGTTACGGGAAGCCCAACTTATATGCATGGAGATATTCACCTCTAATTCAAATAACATCAATAAAAGATATTGTTGTATTTGTTGTTAGATATGCTAATTTTGTAATATATTGTGTGTATTTTAACCTTTCCATTGGACACTTATTCTTGTGTCATTCTTGTTCAGGGTGTTTGTATGTAAAATTCATAGATGTAGCTTTCCCTTTACATATTGCATTAGGGACTGTTATTTTTAGTTTTTAGTTTTACTTCTTGTCTCACACCTTGAAGCTAGTATCTATTCTTATACATACCTCTTTGTCTTCTAAATTTCCCACTATCACATCATCCCGTCATTTCTCATGCTAGTTAGTGTATCTTGAACTATTTCTACTTTTTACTGTTGGTTCATGCATATTATTCGCATACCTTTTCTTATTCTATATTTTTTCTTTGGAGCACTTATTGGATTGCTCTGACAATCCTGGAATTGTCCTCTAGCTTTTAGGTGGTGGCTTGTTATATGAATGGACCAGGTTATGTAGATGAACCAATTGAGGATGCAGTTTACATATAAAATTCAGATACTTGATATTTGGTGTAGTGAGTTTTGTATCAGTGGAGTTGGTGTTGCTAGTGAGAGATCTGTACTTTAGGATTTCTGTATATTTTATTGAAGAGAGTTCATTATTTAATGTATAGATATTGCATTTAGTTTTTAATAAATATAGTGGATTGGCTGGACACCTAGAGAGTCATTGGTGCTGAATAATATATTGGCTTTATTAAACTGACAAGAGATTTTAGAAATTTCTGGTTTCTATTACTGATAATAATTCTTAAAAATTATAGTTTTCTGCTGGTCTAGAGGCGTGAATGTAGCTATGAGAGAGGGGTTCACTCTCTATAGTTGCATAGCCGGCCGAGTCACTTGCCCTTCATTTGTGATTTTGGAACCGGGGCGTGACATATTCCCTTTCTTACTTTAACTGTTACCTTACTATCATCAACTTTATGGTATATAAATGTGCTTCTGAATAATTTTGTACTACCAACATGCTATTGTTTCTCTACATTATTAACATTTTAACGTTTTCGCGTTGCAGGATGGAGATGGGCGAAAGAAAGAGGATTGCTAGAATCAGCTTGGTAAATTATTTTACTCTTTCATGAGCATGAAGCATCAAAGAGAGGGGACGGTTTGTTCTCTTCGGCAATTTTATCCCGAATTTTGAGATCATATATGTATGTCAATACATATTACTGTGAGATGTGGTTATATTAGCAAGGAGAGATATTATCTATGTTAATTTTAAATGAAACAACTTTGCTTATATAGGCTTTAGTTGTTGCGGGTGCTAACTCAGTAGAGTAGTTGAGTATTAAAATTTCTCTTTAAATGGCTCTCTTATTATGTGGAAATTGATGGTTAAGCCTACAACTACAAATAACCCATAAAGACAAATTTTTCATCATTTTCTATAATTTTCAAACAAGTAATTGTCTTTTCAGTTTCAGGGTAAAACTTTATAGTTGTGTCTAGTAAGAGCTGTGGAAAGATGAATTGTTCTTTCTTTACCATTTTCTACCTCTTTGAGTATGTATTTTGCTTAATCAAAATTGCGTTTAACGGAAGCAGGAACCAGCAGATGTATCAACCGAATGTATAAATAACTTGTCGTTCTTGGAAATATCTTAATTTTGAGTATTTCAGATATATTGTGCATCGGAGCGTGCAATAAAAGTCTTGATCAAAATATACAAGACTCTTTAAGATACTGTAAGAGACAAACACATGAAAGAACACAATATATAACGTGCTTTGTCATCAAAGCCATAATGTCAGAATCGATCCCTAAAATAGCCGATAGAAGAACGACCTATATCGGGAGTCGAGCTTCAACCTAAATGGTCGACGTTAGTCATTGACTGCTTGTACTGAGTTCAAAACGGTCGACGTGTCTTGAGCCTTGTTCAGCCATTCCCAATCTATTCAGTAGATATGATCAAATCTTGTCTCGCGTGAGCTAGCGAATCTTAACTAACTCACATGAGGAACACCTGGACAATTCAATTATAGAGGAAGCTTCCTTAAAGCTCATCCACAAGGACTAGACGATGTAACATGGACTTCCCTCTTTTTGCAATAGATTATGTAATCTTAGTAAGAAAACTCTAAAGTATAATTTTACTATTCATTTTCAATTAGATTTTCATCTTCTTTAAGTCACTAACTTAAACATCAAATGACATCAAGGTGTTACACATTGATGCATTCTAAGGATTTGCTAGTAGTTTTAGGAGGAGCTAAGCTCACTTCACTACCGTGAGGAAACAGGCGACCTACAACAATTTGGACTCGGATTCGGCGCTCATTAATTGTTTTAACCCAAACAAAAGCTAAAAGTTCTAAAGTTCTAAAAGAAATTCTATTTGGATGAAGAAAAATTAAGGGTTAAAAGTTCTAAAGTTAGCATGTGAGTGTCGCATGAGAATTCTAGAGGAAAATTTTCATGCCCGCATAACTTAGGTTATTAAAATGGAAATTTCAAAACTTTAGGGTGTGTAAGTGTTGCCAAAAAATGAGTGAGGGTATATAAATGCGAAGTAGGGCAAATTATAAGATCGATTGAGCCTAAAAAGAATGGCGACGGAACAAAAGCGCTGGATTCTAATGGGATGACGAGAGCTTCGATCAAACATCGTCATGATCAAAAGGATTCTAATGGCGATGTCGAGAGCTTCGACCAAACATCATCATGATAAAAATTTGGGGAAAACACGACAAAACCCCAATCCTCCCCATCAATGGCAGAATCAACGTCGCTTCCTATCCAAATCATCTCTTCTCCATTGCCACTGTCATTTGTTGCCACGGCCGATAGAGGTCGAATGTGGTTAGAAATTTTCCTATTTTCTTGATTTTATTTAGTTTCTTCATTTTTTTTGTTAAAAGACTATATTTTTTTTTGGTGAATGCAGGAGATTTCACTAAGTGACGGGACGGTCTCTTCTTCATGCGTTGATGTTTACTTGAGGTAGTTTTAATTTTGAGTCATGAGTTCAATAAGTTTTTTTTTGCTATTTAGGAATTCATTTAATTTAAGAAGTTTCCTTATTTTATTTATTTACTTTTGTATTTTCAAGGGCAAGATTAATGTTGAAAGTTTCTTGTATTGAAGTTAAAAGGATGAGATATTCTTTGATGTGGGTTATATTAGTGAAGCATGTTAAGTTTATGGCTTATAACTGCTTGCGACATTGGGAAATTCTTTTTAACTTTGTAAATATTGTGAACTGAACATGATAGAAGAGCTCCAAGCAGCAAAGTTTGTTAATGGGCCTAAAATATGCGATTGCTGTGTATGTTTTTTAATTTTAAATAACATGTTTCCTATACACTTGAAAGATGTAGTGGTTGTTGAGTTTGCAATCCTTTAGTGAGGGGAACATTTAGGCGGAGTAAGTGTATGTTTTTTTACATAACATGTTTTCTATAGACTTGAAAGATGTGGATGTTGTTGATTCGGCAATCTTTTACTGAGGGAGGCATTTTAGTAGAGTAAGAATTGTTGTAGGCAAGAAACCAATGAACTCTCACTCTCAGTTGGTGAGGATACAATTAAAGTTAGACTAGTTGCAATTATTGTGGATATACTAAGGTCATGTTTGAATTGCATATTATTTTGAGTTAATAACCCTTTATCCTTTATAATAAAATAGTAACATGTTTGGTTCAAATTTTTAGGGATATTAGGTGGGACTATATAGTCCATTAAAATGAAATAGTCTAGAGATTTAAGACAAAATAATGGGGGAGTGGGGTGTTATTATAGTCTAGGACCATTTTTCATTCAGATTAGATCCGAAATGACATCACTACCCTTAACTTTCTAAAAGTTATCAAGATTTTTCATTCCCAATCATTTCCCTTCTTCACTTTAATTGCATATTATCATCCCATTCACTATCCCCACTTTGGAAAATTACAAAAATAAAAAATAAAAAATATGAAAATTACAAACATCCCTTTAAAAATATAAAAATTACAACCAATGCCCTGAAAATCTGAAAATTACAAGCAAACTCCTAAATACTTCACTGATATGTATAGGGATATTTACTGTTATGTTCTAATCTTATACCCCTTATAATGACAAGTTCCTAACATGACATAGGTATTAGAAGTGTTAATAACAAATCGAACCAAATATATTATTAAAAATTTAACTCACTATAGTCCGCTGACTATTATACTCCAATAACTAAATAACAACCGTCCTAACCAAATATCTGAACTAAAAAATAGAATCCTTTAGAATCCTAAATCTAATATGTCCTGCATCAATTACCATAAGACAATGTTCTAGGCGCTCAAAAGCATGTTCTGCTCGATTTTTCTTTCTATCTAGGATGAAAGTGCTTTATACCCTTTATTCACATGTAAACAAATACCACTTTAGATGATGGTATAGTAATCTAAATGTATCTCATTCACATTCAGACTGGGGTGTCTATTTTGGACAAGTGAGGTTTAAAGGCTTATAGCAATAATAGTTATTTAAAAAGAGATAATTCTTTACAATCTTTTACCTAATACACTCTGTAGTTACCTTCCAATTACCTTCCAAAACATCTTACGAATTAATATCTCATACACATATTGCATTTCTTCTGTCCTAATTCCAACAACCTAGTGCCGTTTCTTTCCTTTAATTGACTGTATGAAGACAACCATAATTAATATCTCATATACACATTCCAACCCTTCTGTCCTAATTACAACATGTGTCGTTCCTTTCCTTTAGTTGACTGTATGAATTCAACTGTAGAGAGAGAAAAGGCCGCGTTGGAACCATGATCATTGCCACATGTGTACAGGTTGGATGCATGCATAGAACATGTGTCATGCGATTTCTTTTTATCCCCTAATATAGCTGTTCAGCCCTTTTATCCACACCCAAAAGGGCACCCTCTTTGTACGATGTTTTACTAACCTAATGTACATAGCCCGTTCAAGGTTGGAGTTGATATCTAATCTGGACATGAGGTTTCAAGCTATATTCATCCACAGACTACATTCAAGATAAGGTACATAACCCACTCGAACCCCTTGTCCTCACTCAATAATTCCTGTGGTTTTATTCCCATCTTAGGTTGTATCACCATTTGTGTTTTTGTCTTTGCTTTCATAGAGCATATCACCAACAACCATATAAATAAAGGAGGAAGGAGAGAAACAAATACCAAAGCACCATTGCTGCTTCCACACCACCACCAAGCCTGCATCCACGATTATGGCCTCAGGCCCTAATTTTCATGGTTACCTCAAGAACTTTGAGTGCCGATGGGACAATGGTCGGGCTTTTCTCATGATAGTCGGAGTTTCGTCTCTAACTTCTCTTCCCCTTCCAAACCAAGGGCTTGATCAGGGAAACATAAAGCTCTACATTCTTCAGACTGTTAACGTGTTCAATGCTTCATGGTGGACTGCAAGTTGGAGTAAGCCTTTATCAGAAACCAACATAGAATGTTGGGAAGATATTAACAATCTCGCTTCGTCCCTAGAGGATAACCAATCTTGGAGGGACATGCATGTGAGGATTGATGCTATCCCTAGCCTTTATCAGAAACCAACAATCCTCGTTGCCACTTATATCAAGCAACTTATTTTTCTAAAATTCAGTGACGTCGTGAATGGAGGACCTGTCGCATCGGCAATGTTTGCCATAAAAGTCACTACTGATATATTACCAGAAGAGTATCTTGTTGTGGCTGAGAGGCTACCTCCAAATCTAACCATTGGAGCCTTAGATGAAGCAATAACATGGTATCTTATGCCTTATGAGTTTGCTGGCATGGCAACCAATGTACAATATGCTTAAGTGAACAAGAACTAGAGAAATAGCAGGGAAGATGTCATGCAAGCATTTTTTTTTTTGTTTTCATCAGGACTGTATCACAACGTGGCTTAGGATGAGCAGCAGTTCTCCGCTTTGCTGAAACGCGCTGCCGAGAGACTGTAAGTGTCTTGGATTCTTGCCATGACTAGCTCATATTGTCTATATGCTCTATCTGCTAAGCTGTTTTACTCTATCCATATGTTACATATTATGATTTCTCATCTTTAGGTGGAATTAGGGAAGTTTGTTATTCTGATCTAACTGCACAATTGTCTGAAAAACAAGATGGATCATGGAGCATTCCTCACATCCCTTAACTTGAGTTGTTTTAATCATTTGTTTGATTAACATAAAAAGTTTTGTTGCTAATTATTTCATATTTCTATTGTTTTGTAAATTCCAATAGTTAGAAACAAAGGAAAAGGGTACAAATTTATTTAGTGCAATGTTTTTTTATAGTTTTTTTCCTCAATGTGTTCTAGATGAAATTATAAAATTCCATAATTCTTTTTGTGGATATTTGGCTAATAAGATTCAGGGTTATGTGATTCAACAAAGAGTTTTAGGAGTCTGGAGCTGTCGAAATGTGTTTTCTCATCATTTTACTTCCTTTTATCTCAACTTGAGTCCTTCCACTGTCCTTTTTAGTTCTTTTTATACTCGTGGGCCTTAAGCCATATTTACACTTAGTAACTCCTTTCTTTGACTGGTGCATATTTTATTGCTTTGCACAGGAGTTAATGTTTTGAAGTTATAGTAATTATTTCTTTGTGTCGTCACTTTCAAGCAATGTATCTTGTAATTTTGAGCTTTTCATTTTTTGGTATCTACCACTGTAACCCCTTCTTATGCATTTATTTACCACTGATAATGCAATAAGCTACTGATCATTTATTAAGTTGAAATGTTTTCTCTTGTTGTTTCATTGTTGGGATGTACTTTTTCCATTTCTATACCTTTCTTCTCATAGCTTGATATATAAAGTCTAGTTATATGTGCTTTATTCCTGTAGTTTGAGTATTCAGTCATTACTAATTAGATATATAGATTTATAATTAGATGTTTCTTATTTTATATGTTATTTAATTTTCAGAAATTCATTACGTTTAAATTAAGATTTTAGGAATGGAATTTAAAACTTAAGTTTAATATGGATAATGATTACTTGTTTATGCACCATTTTTAGCTCATTCAAGGTTATATGTTACCTCCTCGTAATTGCTTGAGAATTTGTACATCAAATCCTAGTTATTGAGAATTTAGAGCCAGACTCGGCCACAGAACATGATTATGTTCTAAGATCTGGCATTACGTAAGCTAGCATTGCCAATGTTGCTATCCGATCACGAAGTTGTGGTCTATGAAAAATAGTTGTTTAAAATATACGGAGAACAAGATTGAAGGCGAAGGATGGGGGAAAAAGCATCATGTATGTGATCAGGGAGCAGTTATGGTTGTTAATCCCTTCATAGTGTCTTATGCGTCAGGTGCAATAGTGGGCACTAAGCTTCTAGTGTTTCATGGAGCATCGACTAAGTTCCATGATGTAAAACACTGGTTACCGGGTCTGGAGTGTGATTAGAGAGAGGAAGTGGAGTCGACAAAAACACTAGTTTTGAGGAAATGGACTTGACCAGTGTCCCATCTGTATTTGAAGATCACAAGGGTGGACCTTGTTGTAATATTGATGATTGATGGTGGTTTCTGATGATTTTGTTCAATATTTCTTCTTTCTATGATTGTCCCAATATAGTCTGTGAAACGAAGAAGGCAGTGTAAACTTTGCAATAGTTTGCTAGAGTGAATAGAAAAATTATACACGTTGAGTTTAGAAATTTTGAAAGTTAACAATATCCTATATTATTTTGAATAATAAGGGATGAACATTGGTTTGAATCTCACTCGTCAATGGTAGACATCAGTTCCGAATATAGATTGTTAGATTGGTACAAAATCGAAAGGGTTGTGTCATTTTGTCGTGCTATTAAAGGAACAAAGAACTCTCTTAAAAATGGAAGATCTCAATGTATGATCTTTATAAGCCAAGAATGCAAATTATTCATATATGGTACTTCGTGAATGTGATTGACAGTAATTAGATCCTTGTACATTTTGAGGAACTAAAATTTTTACACATGGTATACCAAATATATTCCTAATGATACGACATCTGAGAGCAACGTCTCTAATTTTTACCGTATAGAGAAATGTGATGCAATTTGGAAGCTCTTAAGATGGTCTCCAATTTTGTAACTATCTCAATGAGAATGATGCTCGTAGTAACATTGGAAACAATTGTTTAAGCAACATTGTCGTGGGGAAAGTGGCAATGTCCATACTGAAGGTAATAGTGGTAGTTGGTGACATGATGTTGTAAATCGTGCCATGCTAATGGTGGCAACAAAAGATGGATGAGGAACGACAATGGATATAATGATGCTAGAGGCACTAGGAGAGGCAGTAGTAATTGTAGTAGTGCTAGTATGGGTGGCAAAGACATTAAAGAAATTGCTAAAAAGCTTCACAGGGATGGAATTTTCAATTTTTACTAAAAACATTAAAGAAATTTTGCAGAACTATATTGTTTTACAACAAGCTATATTAAAGATATATCGGCTAACATATCGATTGATTTACTGGCTATGTCTGGGATATATCGCCCAAAACTTGCCAAAAAGCAGTCAAGAATATTTAGACCATATTGTTTTGTGGCAAGACTAGTAAAAGAGTAATTGGCCTATATATCGGGCTGTATCGGGAATATTAAAAACAATGGAGACAACTACATCCCTTTGGTGGTAATTGATCTTTCATCTTGAGATAAGGAGTTGATGTTTATAATTTTTTGAGATTATTATATCAATCATTTGGCAGCACTAATAGGATGCTATTTGTAGTTAAGTACTAAAGAACATGAGAAAAATTAATTCATGCAATGAAGGGTCTTTATCGAGAGTTTCATATTGCAATGAAGGAGGAAAGGGTATTTGTCGAAAATATGTGTTGCAATGAAGGAGAGTCAAGGAAGAGATTTCTATTCATTCTTAAGGATTTCTTCTATATTTTCTTAGCAAGAGTGAAGAGTGCATTTGGTGTGTGGAATTTGTAATCTGAGGAGAGATTCTTAAGAAGGTTGTATGTCCTTCAAGCTTTACTGGGTTCATCTCCTCTGCTCATAGACATGAACTTATGTGCCAAGAACGTTATACTTCCTTTCTTTCTTGTGTTTGTTCTTTGTGGTATCTCAAGAGTCTTGTATATGTTGATATAGACTTTCACTTCATAGATGTGATATACTCAAAGATATGATATTTCCAATAATGACTAGTTTTTTAAAAGAAACTCACTATATGAAAGACGATAATGTCTGATAAGGAGGAAGACATAAAACAAGTAAACGAGATTTGAGTACTCAATCAATAATGAAGACTTGTTAGGACTCCTTGAATTTAATTATGCTCGTCTCTTTCCTATAACGGAACCTGAATATGTAGGAGAAAAGATTTAGCTTTGATGTGTGGTGCTTTCAAGATAATAGTTGATATTAAGGTCATCTTGTCATTTACTTCTGAAACATTTCATATTCCAAGCACTAGCATGAATAGTCCGGTAACCATAGTGAGTAATAACTACTAAGTCTGTTCTTCAGAGGAAAATAATATTATGGTCGTGTTATATACAAGGTCATAAATTCAATGTTGTAAAAGTTGATTAAGAAGATGGAGCTCAATATAGAAATAATCAAAAATATCTATGTGCATTTGTTAACATTAAATTAATAGAGCAAAATTAAAATAATTCCCATTTGGTGACGTGTTGATCTCATTGCAATATATAGAAGTTCTCCCATGAGTACCACTAATACATTGTTCAAATTGACCTCGATTTCAACAAAATGGACTAATACATGTGTTAATTATATTTTCTTCTTTTCATAGGAGTTTTCTTTATTCAATTTCCTTTCTTATTAAGACTCTTTCTTTTGTGAAACTTTCTATAGACATTCTATAATATTTAGATATTAAAAGTATTATCCTTTTATGACTAACAAATAATAAATTATTTTTCTTAACATGCTATTAGAGCCAAAAATCTAACCCTAAAGAACCCCTCTTCTTCCTAAACATTGGGCTATTCGGGATGTCATCACAAGTATTATCTATGCACTTTACATTAGTGAGTTCATAGCCTTGGTAGATCTCTTCCTCATCTTCTTCAGATTCGCTGGTCCTACATCTTTCAAAAAAATCATAAGCTCAACCTTATTAGCCCTCACATAGGGAGCTCTTGAAAGCTCGACCATCATCACTATACCTAAGCGGGCCCAACCCTAAAGTTAATTAGTTTCCATCTATATTGCATGGATGCAGTGTAGTGCAGAACACAGAAAATTTATAAATTATAGGTATGGGGACATGACTAAATATACATATTGAAACTAATAATTTCCATGAGATCGATATTGCTTTTATCACATGCTAGGGCAACTAAAATTCATATACATTTTAATGTTGTTTTGTTAACTAAATTATAAATTAGAAAAATGCTTGATTTTTAATAAATACCTAAATGACCCCTTAAAATAATATTTTGAATTGGACATGGGTTGAGACTAACCCAACCCATGTCCAGTGTTGCAAGAAGTGGATGTTAAGTGTAAGATATACATTAAATAAGTGTATGACAAATGTCTTAAACTAAAACATAACACCTGAATAAATATGTATATATTCAAAGAGTGTCCGAGGAGTGTTGGAGTCGGGTATAAGTATGGGAAGTGTCAGACCCCGGTACGGGAATAGGTACAGGAAGTGTCAGACAAAGTTAAAGGGGTGTCGGAGTAACTTAGATTGCTTCATTATAAACTCTAAAGTTAATTTAGGTTCAATATGGAGCTGTCTCCTTTCCACTATTAAAGTGTTAAATGTTCCTTTATGACAAGATTGTCTCCCCCTTTTGTGGTCCCAGCCTAGTCAACATTGTGCCCAAATCCCAGTCACGTGCATTCCTCTCTGACAAGATTAGATCTAATCTCTTCTCGCATTTGAATCCTACTGATCGCAGAATGCTCATTGGCTCTCTCTTTTCATCCTTTTCAATGCAAGTCTCCACTTAACATGTTTGAACCCTGCTTCGTCATCAGCCACCCCCCTCTAGTGGGTTATAGTATTGTGGATTCTGTCCTGCATTTTGCTTGAGTTCTCAGTCCTCAATAGATGAAGTATCTAAAGAGCTCCATACCAAAAAAACAATACCGATGGATCAAAAGTGTTGGATGACGATAGCTTGTAGGTTATAGTCTTGTGGATTCTGACCTGCATTTTGCTTGAGTTCTCAGTTCCTCAATAGACGGAGCATCTAAAGAGCTCCATACCAAAAAACAATACCAATGGATCAAAAGTGTTGGATGACGATAGCTCGTACTGAATGTCGCCATGATCAAATATTCATGAAAATGTGACGAAACCCTAATCCTTCGTATTAATAGTAGCATTAGCGTCATTCTCAATGCAACTTATCTCTCTGTCACTACAACTGTCGTCGATAACCCTAGTTTTGAAAGGCATCTAATGTAAATAGATATTTTTCCTTAAATTCCTTGATTTTGTTTGGTTGCTTTGATTAATGTTGTTAAAAAAATGTTTTTTTATCAATGCAGGAGATTTTGCTAAGTGAGGGTATTAAGATCATGAATGAAGATTGAGTGGTGCTGTATATTCTCATGGCTATGTAGTGGCCTCTTCTTTGCGCATTGGTCAGTGCTTCACGCATTGATATTTGATTGAGGTAAAATTTAGATGTCAAATTAGTTTTTCACAACAAATTGTTTTGAGTCAATATTGAGTTCAATAAGTATTTCTTTCTTTCTTGTTTAGGAGTTTGTTTAATTTTAGAACTTTGTTTCCTAGTAGGATTATTCGATCTATCCTTGATTTTGTGTTATTTTTACTTAAATACCCAAAAAGTTTACATCATGTTTATTTTGATGCCCTAAAGGTTTTTGCCTTGCCTAAAAACTACCCAACATTTTTAATACCCAAAGATAACTCTATTGGGAATTTGGGAGTCCACATCCTTTCAGAACCACCACATGCAAACAGCCAGTTCTAACCCTTCTATAGGATAAGTAGAGGGCAAAATAGGCAAAATTGAAATTTTGCTCCCCATTCGAGAGTCAGAACTGCTCGCTCGCATGCGTGTGGTTCTGATAGATGTGTAGTCCTCAATTGGGGCACCAAAGTTAAATTTTTTTGAACTTTGGGGCTCTTAAAGTCCCTAACCATTACACAAAACTCCGAAGCTGTGATGAGGGCTAAGTGTTATACTTTTATATTCTAACATGCCGCCGTAAGTTGAGTGCCCCTTTTATGGGCCAAAACTTAGACTCATGTAGTGGTGTTAATTTTTAGAATATTCACTTTAAATTCATAGTCGATTGGATTTGAACCTGAGTTGTTCTAATACCATCTTAAAGGCATGTCAGAATATAAAACAATAACCTCAACCCTCAGTGTCTCACTACAACTTTGGAGTTTTGGTGTAATAGTTTGGGACTTTAAGATGATATCGGAGCAATCCAAGTTCGAATCCTACTAGTCATGAATTTAAAGTGGATTTTCTAAAAATTGAAACTGTTGCATTAGTCCAAGTCGTCCCATAGAAGGCTCTCAACCTGCAGGGGCATGTTAGAATATAAAACAATGATCCTCACTTTAGCCGGAGTTTGGTTCTCTCTCTCTCTCGATCTCGATCTCGATCTCGACAAATCAGATGACTGCTGCCCACATCGAAATTCTTTTTAACTTTGTTTTCAATGTGAATTAAACATGCAAGAAGAGCCGCAAACAAAGAAAGTATGTTACTGGGTCTAAGTAAAATATGCAATCAAAGTGCGTGTTGTTTTACATAACATTTTTTAATAGACTTGAAAGATTAGAGGTTGGCAATCCTTTAGCAACGGGAACATTTTGGCAGAGTAATCAATTGCTGTGGGAAGAAACCAATGAGCACTTGTTCTCAATTGCTAAGGATACAAGAAACTTCCATACAAGTTCCAACTGGTTGCAATTATTGTGGGTATACTAAGTAGTCACTTCCCTTAGAGATTTCAGTTAATTGCAATTACTTTCCATGGAAGATTTTCCTTTTCCAAAAGATTTAATTCCAACTATTCAGTATGTAGTAACTACTTACTTCGCATGCAATTACAAAGTTACGTGATCTATAGGAATGTCCAGGTGCATTCAAGAAAGGCTCAAAGCTTCACAATCTTCATCAGATGTATCAGTGGTTACCTTTCATATGAGCTTTTGATAAGAGGAAAAGAAGATGTTGTATAGGTCATCTGCGCGCTTTTTTCACTATAACAAGGTTCTGAGTATCAAATTCTTCATTATGTGCACCCAATAATTAGCTTCCATACGAGTCCCAAAAAATTACTCTCCAGGATGTTGCCAGCTGCAGCTCATTTTGTCCTCGTTCCATTTTGTATCAAGAGAAGTGCATATTTATCGAAAGACAAATGCAGATATTGTTTTTATTTTGTACAAGGATAGAAAGTCACAATGTGATTTACTATTCTTTATAATTATCTATTTGAATAGGAGGAATCTGAATCCCTTTCCCTTATAACTGATAGGAGGAAGTCCTTGATAGCCTATCATGTGTCATGACTCCATAATATGAAATTACATTAGTTCGAACAATAACTAGTCATGTTTACCATTGAGCAGATTACATGCTAGAGAGGCATCTCAGGAGAGCATCTGCTTTAACAGTTTCATTGATCTTAGCTTATGTGAAAAATAATCGAGGATGTTTATGTAGTGTGGTGCAGCAGTTAGAGCATTACATAGCTAACAAAAATTCAATTATACTTGAGAGGACTAAGCTCAACATATTGATTTAAAATGAATGAGACATGCCTGATGGACAATTAACTTATATAATGAAACATTATATTCTTCCATGTAAGTTCACGCGTTGTGGTGCTTAATTGGTTTTTGCATTTGCAGAACCAAAGTTGTCGAGCCTTGAGGTTGGATATTAGTGATAGAACTGATGGTTGTGTTAAGTTGATATGTCTCAAGCTAAGATTGAGTTTTTAGTGTGTGTCGTGCACTCAGCGTATCTTGAATCCTATAATATATCCTGGTTAAGTCCCGTTAGGTTGCGCTCGTGTATCTCGAATCCTATGATATATCTTGGTTAAGTCCCTTTAGGTTCCATAATAATTTCCTTATCTAGTTCAGATGACCTCAATTGGCATTTCCAATATGGCCCAGCCACCAAGAATCCTGTAATAGCCAACCATCACCACGAATTCAGGATTAGTTACTGTTCGGTTTTTGATGAAGTTTTTCCTTATTATGATGCCATGTAGGTTCAATTTTATGCTGGTCCAGGTTGAATATGGCATCTTAAAAATCCCTATTTTATTCCTGAGAAAATATTTTGCCAGGTTATTTTAGAAAAATGTTCCCAGAATCTGTGGTAAAAGTATCTATAAGGAAGTCGTTTTGCTCCCTTTGCAACGTTTTGATAGGAAAGATACACTAGTAGAGTGACAATAGACCAGCAAATGAGGAATATCTGGACAAGTGCGGTTTTGAGCAATACTCATCCATGTTAGTCATTTAAACAAGATGTAAACCTGTACAATCTTTTACCTAATACACTGAGTAATTTCCTTCCAAAAGTGTCTTACAAACTTAATATCTCATACACAGATTCCAACCCTTTTGTCCTAATTCCAACAACGTCTGTCATTTCTTTCCTTTAGTTGACTGTATGAAGACAACCGTTAAAGAGGAGAAAAGGCACCTAGAAACAATCATCATTGCCACATGTGCACTGGTTGGATGCATGCATAGAACATGTGTCATGAGATTCCTCATTTTATCTCCGAGACCTTTTATCCACACCCAAAATGGCACCCACTTTGGACAATGTTTTACTAACCTAATGTACATAGCCCGTTCAAAGTTGGAGTTGATATCTAATCTGGACATGTGAGGTTTGAAGCAATATTCATCCACAGTCTACATTCAAGATAAGGTACAATGCTTTACAATCTTTTTTAATTACATTCCATAAATTATCATACAGAATTAATCTCTCAAAACCCCTTCCAACTCCTTGTCCTCGCTCAGCAATTCCTGTGGTTTCTTTCCCGTCATAGGTAGTATCACCATTTGTGTTTTTTTCTTTCCCTTTATAGAGCATATCACCAACAATCGTGAAAAGGAGGAAGGAGAAAAGATCACCAAAAATCATTGCTGCTGCCACACCACCACCAAGCCTGCATCCCGATTATGGCCTCGAACCCAAGTTTTCATGATTACCTCAAGACCTTTGAGTGCCAGTGGGACAATGGTTGGGCCTTTCGTGATAGCAGGAAGTTCGTCTCTGACTCCTCTTCCCCTTCCTAATCACGACCTTGGTCGTGGAAACCTAAAGCTCTATATTCTTGAGACTGTCAACCTGATTGCTGCTTCACGAGGGACTGTAATTTCTAGTGGGCCTATATCAGAAACCACCATAGAATATAGCGAAGATATTAACAATCTCGCTTCATCCTTAGAGAATAACCAATCTTGGAGGGAGATACAAGGGAGGGCTGACGCTATCCCTACGCTCCCAACGTTTACATCAAACAACTTATTTTTTTGAAAATCCAAGACTTCGTGAATGGATGGCCTGCCGCATCGGCGATGTTTGCCATAAAAGTCACTACTGATATGTTACTAGAAGAGTATCTTGCTATTGTAGCGGCGAGGCAAACTCCAAACCTAATCATCAGAACCTCAGATGAAGCAATAGCATGGTATTTAATGGCCTATGAGTTTGCAGAAAATGGTGACCGATGTACAATTTGCTTACGTGAGCTAAGATCTGGAGAAATAGAAGGACAGATGCCATGCAGGCATTTTTTCGATCGGGACTGCATCACAACGTGGCTAAGGATAAGCGACAGCTGTCCGCTTTGCCAGAATGCATTGCCGAAAGACTGTAAGTGCCTTGGATTCTTGCCATGAGTAGCTCTTATTGTCTATATGCTAAGCTGTTTGTTCTCTCTCTCTCTCTCTCTCTCTCTCTCTCTCTCTCTCTCTCTCTTTCTATATATATATATATATATATATATATATATATATATAGAAATATTATGATTTCTCTTCTTTAGGCTAAAATATGGAAGTTTATTATACTAATCGAACCATACAATTCTCTGAAAAACAAGATGGATCATGGATCATTCCTCCCATCCTTTAACTTGAGGTTTTTTATAATCGATTGTTTGATTAGTGCAAGTTTTGTTGCTAATTTTTTCATATTTCTATCGTTTCTAAATTCTAATAGTTGCTTGGAAACAATGGAATAGGGTATAAATTAATCTAGTGCAATATTTTTTATACTAGACCTTTTTATTAGCTTTTGTGCTAAACAAATACGTTCTAGTTGAAATTATAAATTCCCATAACTCTTTTTGGCTAATAAGATTCAGTACTATGTGATACAATAGAGTTTTAAGTTGTCTGGAGCTGTGCAAATGTGTTAATCATCAATTTGCTTTTTCTATCTCAACTTGAGTCCTGTTCTTTTAGTACTCTTTTATAACGTGAATGCTTAAGCCAAGTTAAGCCACAACTTGATAATATTTACACTTAGTAACTCCTTTCTTTGACTGGTGCATATTTTATTGCTTTGCAGGGGAGTTAAATGTTTTGAAATTGTAGTAATTATTTCTTTCTTCCGTCACTTTCAAGCAATATATGTCGTAATTTAGGTCTTTTCATTTTTTATTATCTAGAACTATGTAGAACCCTTTTCTAATTCATCTATTTACCACTGATAATGCAATAAGCTACTAATTATTTGGTAAGTTGAAATGTTTCTTACGTTCTTTCATGGTTTGGATGTACTTTTCCATTTCTAGATCTTTTCTTCTCATAGTTTGATAGCTAGAGTTTAGTTATATGTAATTCATGCATATAGCATGCTATAGCTGTTCGGTTTGAGTATTCGTCATGCCCAATTTAATTTACACTTAGATGTTTTTTTATTTTATATGTTATCTAATTTCATAAATTCATTATAATTAAGATTATTTAGGCATGGAATTTAAACTTAGGTTTACTATGGTGCTTTTGTATTACTCCATTTTCAGCTTGCTCAAGAGAATTGTACATGTGACCTCCTTGCCATTGCTTGAGAACTCGTTCATCCAAGTCCTGGTTATTGAGAATCTAGAGATAGGCTTTTAGCCAAAAGAAACGTGATTATCTTCTAAGCTCTGCCATCATGTATATGACATGCATTGCGAATGTCGCTATCCATTAACAAGTTGCCGAACTTCATGAAAAATTGTTCAAGTATGTGGAGAAGAAGATTGGATGGTAAGTATGGCAAGGACAGCTTCTTGTATGTGTTCGTGATTGATCGTGCTCAAGGGACTAGGTTGTTAATCTGTTTCGTAATATCTTATGTGATAGTTGGGTGCAACGAGCGGTACTAAGCTTCCCGTGTTTGATGGAGCATCAACTAAGTTGCGTGATGTAGAACTCTAGTTTTTTTTTTCGGATGAAATGTAGAACTCTAGTTACCAATGCCCAGAATGTGATTTGACCATTGTCGAGATGATATTTGACAGTCACAAGTGTGGACCTTGTAATTGTAATATTGATGATTGTTGGTTGTTTAA
This sequence comes from Asparagus setaceus, assembly GCA_012295165.1. Taxonomy (NCBI): domain Eukaryota; kingdom Viridiplantae; phylum Streptophyta; class Magnoliopsida; order Asparagales; family Asparagaceae; genus Asparagus; species Asparagus setaceus. Next base: position 75,565,718 of record CM022706.1, read on the forward strand.
GATTTTGTTCATTATTTCTTCTTTCAATCACTTGTCCGAAGTAGACAACAATCCCAAATTTGAATAGAATGTTGGATCGGTACAACATCATATAAGGGGTTTGCCTTTTATTGTGTGGTTGAAGGGTTTACTAACTCTCTTCTTAAAACAAAATGGAACATATCACCCTATGATTTTTACAAGCCTCAAACGCAATTTATTCATATATGGAATATTCCATGAATGTAATTGATGGGAATTAGATCCTTGTACATTCTTGAGAAACTAACGTTTCTGCATACAGCATGTCAAATATTTCTAAAAACGTGACATCTTTGAGCAACGTGATGCAATGTAAAAGATACAGATATGGTCTCCAACATTGTCAAGATATCAATGAAAATGATGCTCGTATAAACAATAACATGGTGTTGCTGTTGACAGTTTTTAGTGGTAGAGAGGGGCAAGAAAGGAATAAAAGGGATGGAGAAATTTGATGGATGTTTTCATAACTACTTTTATTAAGATTCAACCTAGATGGGCATAAAATTGCTACCCATGAGGAAGGAATAAAATACACATAAAATTTGGATACAATGCTACATCAAATTATCTTGTATTCGTGTTCCAAATGCAACTGCGAGTTATGTGATTCCTTTTGCAAACGATTAAAAGAAGTACCCTTTGATTTTTCTCCATGGTTGTACTTCACAAATGTATTGTCGTCTTACAAGGATTTCGATGTTTTTCGTAAATAAATGAAACTATTGATGTTTGAGTAATATATATTTATGAATTAGAGTTTGGAGGTTGAGGATAACTTAGGAGCTATTGCTAATTGAGTTAAAGATATCATTATTGTTAATAAAAATGATCTCTTTTACTCGAGATCATTATCACCATTATAATACACTAACCAAAAATTATGTTTCTCATCTCACGTGAACAATTAAAATAAGTCAGCCATATCCCTTTCGTGGTGATTGATCCTTCATCTTGAGATGAATAATTGGTGTTTCAAAATTTTCAAGATTAATATATAAATTGTTTGAGACCATTAATAATATGTTATTTGTAGATGAATGATAAAGAAGATGAGAAATTTTATTTCGTGCAATGAAGGGTCTTTATCAAGAGTTTCATGTTGCAATGAAGGATAAAAAGATCTTTGTCGAAAATCTTGTATAGCAATGAAGGAGAGCTATGCAGAAGATTTGTCATCATCTCGTTAGGATGTCTTCTACAGGTCCTGATAAAAGTGAAGAGTGCTTTTGGAGTGTGTAATTTGCAATTTGGGGAAAGATTCTTAAGTTAGTACGTCCTTCAAGCTTTAGTGGGTTCATCATTTTCACTCATGGACATGAGCTTTAGTCCCGAAACACGTTATATCTTGTGTTCTTTCTTATTTTTGTATTTTGTGATATCTCAAGAGTCTTGTATATGTTGATCTAGACTTTGTTGCATGTTCCTTTTCATGATAGATGTTATATACTCAAAGATAAGACATTTTCGAGATTGGCTATTTTTCAAAAGAAACTCATATGAAGGACTATAATGTCAATTAACAAAGAGGAAGAAGCAACACAACTAAACATGATTCTAATAATTAATCAATACTGAGAACTTGTTAGGAGCTCCTTGGATTTGATAATTGCTTGTCTTGTCTCCTATATTGGCACTCGACTATGTAGGAGAAAAGGTCTTGCTTTCAACTTTTGTGTCGTGTTTTCAAGATAACAGTTTATATCAAGGTCACCTTGTCATTTACTTCTGAAATACTTCATATTCCAATCACTAGCTTACCCAATCTCCAAGATGTAGAGAGGAAGCCTTTTCAGAAAAAAGTTTGACAACCATTTTAGACGAAAATAATATTATTGTTGTGGTATATATGAGATTATAAATCCAATCTTGTAAAAGTTTATCAAGAAGATGGAACTCAATGTAGAATCACCAAAAATATCATGTGCCATTTGCATAGCTGGTGTAACAATGAATTAATAAGGACATTGAGTAAAATACTTTTCATTTGGTAAATTTGAATTTCATGGCAATATATTGAAGGTCTTCCATGAGTATCACCAATGCATTATTCAAACTGATCTCATTTCTAACAAAATGGATCAATATATCTATTAAATATAGTATCTTCCTTTCATAGGAGCTTTCTTTATTCTAAATTTCCTTTTATATTAGAAATTTCCTTTCAAAAATCCTTCTATGAATATTCTTTATTATTTGTGTGTGTGTATAAAGGTACTATCCGTTCAGTTATTGACAAATAATAAATTTATGGGGTTTTGTCTTTAGACCCAAGGTTTACCAATATTTATGCTTGAACCCAAATACTTTTCTTTGTACCTTTGGATCCAATCATCTTTATGTATTTATCTTTAAACCCAAATTCTCAAATACACTACATACTTATGTGGTCCTAGCTAAAACTTTTAAAATCCAATTTTACCCTTCTCTTTATCTCATTTAATTCTCTCTCACCTCCTTTACTCTCTTATTTCCTTCTTCAACTCTCATAAACCCATTAAATATTCCTTCACTCCATTAATGTCAAAAGTTTAAATACTAAATATTAGTTGGGATTCATATCTTTTTGGTATTCTAAGGTATAAATTCTCTGATTCCTTGACTCCTAATTTTGTAGAATAAATCTACATAAGCATTTGGAATAACTATAATATTAATTTATCATTTTCTTCATCACAATTTTTCACATGTTTATTCATGATTCCTCACGATTGTTTATTATAACTAATAATACTAAAAAATAAAATGTTGATTTTCATTTCAAAATGTATTTTTATTTTAAGGAATTTGATTTTAATTTCATAATTTTGATTTTAATTTGTTGTGAGATCAAATTTCATATTTAATTTGCTTTAACTTGATTATCTTTAAAACTTGCACATATTATTTTCTTTTATGACAAATAGAGATGTATGATGAATTTTTGCATTGATGGATTTTAGAGGAAATGATCACTTCATTAAAATGAATGTCAAGGGAATTATAATGATTTAGTGGTTGTGGTGCAAAATCTGAAAGTATAGCATTTATTTAGAAAGTATAGCAAGTACTTATGAAAGTATAGTGGTAATATTTAAAGTATAGCAAGTATTGTTGAAAGTGTAGCAAGTATTTCGAAAGTATAGCATGAAAATACTAAAAGTATAGCATGAAAAGATAAGTATAGCGGTGTTTCGAAAGTATAGTAGGATAAAACTTAAGTATAGCAAATATTTCAAGTGTACCATGTATTGATAAAAGTATAGCAAATATTCGAAGTATAGCATTTATTTCGAAAGTATAGCATTTATTTCTTAAAGTATAGCAAGTATTGCTAAAAATATAGCACATATTTCGAAAGTGTAGCAAGTATTTCGAAAGTATAGCGGTATTTCGAAAATATAGTTGGTATTTCGAAAGTATAGCAGGATAAAATACAAGTGTAGCATGAATTGTTGAAAGTTTAGCAGGTATTTCTGAAAATATAGCAGGTATACTGAAAGTATCATAAATATTTCTGAAAGTATAGCAAGTATTGTTGAAAGTGTAGCAGGTATTTTTGAAAATATAATAGGTGTTTCGAAAGTGTTGTAAGATAAGACACAAGTGTAGCAAGTATTACTGAAAATATAGCAAGAAAACGTATTAATACATAATTAGACCAAACAAAATTAGATCAAGTACATCAATCGGATTACATTAATACATCAAGACATCATTATCGTTAGATACATGCACAAAACTTCTTTTGTATATGGGATTTTGTAAGTCAATCACATTGTGCTTGCACCACAAGCAATTAGACTTTGCATCATAACCACAAATCATTATGATTCCCCTTGACATTCAATTTTAATGAAGTGATTACCTTTTTTCTAAAATCTATTAATGCACGGTACAATCCATCATCCATCTCTTTTTTTGTCACAAAAGAAAACAAACTTTGCAAATTTTATGAAGATAGTCAACTTAAAGCAAATTTAAATATGAAATTCGGTATCATATTAAGCCTACTGAATCAAGTTGTGATTCAGGAGAACTCTTGGCACAATGAGGAAGCCCCTTCGTGAGAAGGAAGAGCGGATATAGAATTGTTATCCAAACCACTATAAAATCTTACGTGTCCTTAGTTTGTTGTTATTTGTGATTTATTATCGTTGTTCATTTTTATTTTATCTATTCCACTGCATATTTTGTGTTTTTACCAAAAAAAATGGTACAACCCTATTCACCCCACCCTCCCCTCTAGGCTTGCATCTCAGATCCAATAAGTGTTATCAGAGCATTGTTACCCATATTTAGGATTCACAACCTAGGGTGGAGAGTTTTTATTGTCCACTAATTATGATGTTTGGAGTAGTATAGAGAAGGCTATATTGGCTTGCTAGCAGTAAATCTTTTGATCCCGCTAAAGTCATATTTACTTGGATGGCTATGATTGCCACTACTGCTTGGGAGGTTATTGAGAAGATGGCCAAACAGAAGACTCAGCTGGTTTATCCACTTTATGTCAAGACCAGCGGATCCCCTTTTACACTAGTGATAGATATAAAAAGGGGAGAGCTGCACTTTCGGGTGAGACAGGAAGAGCATAGCTGTGAGAGAGGGTGATACTACTACTAGGCAATCATCTGGATTCCAGCCTTTTGCTTCATAGGCCCCGCTGTCCTCCAGACCTACTCAGTGGACTCTGTAGTGTCTGGGAGAAAGTATGGAGATGATGAGGAGAGATATGATGTCGATGAGGATAGATATGACATCGAGCACACTTATTATGATGCATCCTTGCAGTATATCATGAGAGCTGTTTAGCAGTCTAATCCATCTCTTGGCAGACCGCCAATATATGGTGACTTCTTCACTGGAGCAGCACATCTTACAGAAGCTCCTCATCCATTCACTTCACATGGCGCTGATGGAGGAGATGATTAGAACAAGGACATGCAGAGAGATGATGGAGAGGTTTGAGAGAGTTGATATCTTAGTCGCTAGCTATTGTATTTTTTCCTTTCTTTTTTAAGATTTTGTTTTTATTCTGGACATGTATATTCTTTTGATGATGCTTGGGATACTTGGTCTGTACTAACCTGTTATCTGCAATCTGGTTGTTAGATAGTTAGTAAGTTCCTTATTTGCATGCTCACTTTTCCTTGTATGTACATAACTTTCTTGATTTTTATTTTTCTTGATTTTCTAGTTTTTCTTTCTTTTCATTTTTCTTTTTAGGGTTGTTTCTAGATATTTTTCTTTTCATTTTTTAAAATAAAATATAAATTTCTCTATCTTTCTTTTGTTTTCTTTGAAAATTTATAATAAAAACTTTGGACATGCCTATGTATATGCTTTTACAAGATTGATTCAGATAATATTATTTTTTGGTATATAGGCTTGATTATATCACACAAGTTCACATATGGTTTATATATATATATATGTTGATGTATGACATCACAGTCACTAATCTCGGTGTGAGCTTAGCTTGAGGTTGAAGATGACAGGGATTCACTCTCTCCCCCGAATACCTAGCTCTGAGTTGGGCTGTTCTTCCCCCTGCACAGGTAGAAGTTCGTGAGAGGACGGGGCTTGGCTCCCCCGTTGTACCTCCGATGATCAAGTCAGTATTTTGAGCTTGAGTGGAGAAGAAAATGAACAGTAAGAGTTCTTAATTGAAGAGTGCAGGGGAGAAGCAGGCGTCCCTTTTTCTTGAGAATAGTTTCTCTTTGTAGGAATAAGAGAGGGGCAATTTGGTCATTTTAGCACTGGTTTTACACATGTCAGCATTTGTGTGGAGTGAGTCATCACTGATGTGATGTGGGTGAGACATGGGCAATGGATGCAGAGGCCATGCGCCATTAATTGTGATGTTGACTTGTTATTGGCGCGGGGCTCAAGGCCAACTAGTAAAGCAGCGCATCGCAAAGCAGCCGTTATCGTAGCAAAGCCCGGAAGTTACCGCAGCAGCTTCAGCATCAGAGCGGCCGCCGAAAGTAATCGAGCAGCGAAGTGGCCATCGTGAAAGCAGACGAGGTCTCCTTCGCGGTTTCCCGAGCATCGCGTCCCTCGCATCAGAAAGCCGCCGAGGTATCGTGAAAGTCGAAGCCCGCCTACCGAAAGACGCATCGAGGACGCTTTTCACGCCGCCGAAAGTATCGTGAGCACCTGGGCCATCAGAGTGCCGTGATGAGGTACTATAGCAGTTGAGGCGCCTTAATCAGAGCAGACGATCGAGACCTTTTCACGTTTAATCTCATCGAAAGCACTTTATCAGAAGCAGAGTCCGGAGCAGTAGCAATCGAGTCGGCTTCACAGAAAGCGTGAGACGACCGAGGACACCTTCGGCCGATCGAAGCATCGTAGCACCCGTTATCGTGAGCGCCGTCCGCATATCGTAACAACGCGGGTACTGAAAGGTGACGACCGAAGAGGGCCGAACACCGTGAGTCGGGCCGACGGGACGCCGCCGTTTCACAAGCATCGGGTAATGATCGATCATGAGCAACCGAGAGGTCGACACTGCGCACGCATCGCTATAGTAGCCGAGCACTTGTGGGAGCAGAGATCCCTTCGCCCCGAAGTTCTTACTTTGGCGTGAGATTGGGTTCGTGTCGATTTTCATACAGGATTAATAAAAATCTTTTGGGATACCAACAATATATGTCCGCATACCGTAACAACGCAGGGTACCGTGAAAGGTGATCACAAAGAAGAGGGCCAACACCGTAGTCGGCCGACGGGACCGCTGCCGTGTCGGCGCATCGTAACAAATGATCTACCGTGAAGCAACCGAGAGGTCTAAGATCAGAAGCGCACGATCACGAGTAGCCGAGCACTTGTGGGAGCAGAGATCCCTTCTACCGAAGTTCGCTTACTTTGGCGTGAGATTGGGTTCGTGTCGATTTTCATACAGGATTAATAAAAATCTTTTGGGATACCAACAATATATATATATATATATATATATATATATATATATATATATATATATATATATATATATATATATATATATATATATATATATATATATATATAGAGAGAGAGAGATAAGGTCCTATGAACTTAAGTTCATATAAATAGTGGTGCACCAACTTTTTTATCCACTCATCTTGCCTTGAGATTTGTGATGCACAAATCTCAAAGTGGCCTTTATATCTTTCACGGATCCCAAAGCAAGATGAGTGGTTAGAAAAGTTGGTGCACTGCATATGAACAAGATTCTTAGAGATATATATATATATATATATATATATATATATATATATATATATATATATATATATATATATATATATATATATATATCTACAATGATAAAAATATGATTACTTGACACATAGTTTCACTGAAATATTTCATGTTATAATTTCACACACCTAGTTTTATACTTATCATTTTTTGTGATGTGAAAAATGGTGAAGAGTTTTATATTTTGTTTATCGATATTTTTGTAATATGTCAAGAGTTTTGAGCTTGTTTTTACTTGAATATTGTACACATTTATTCTTTATATGTACAAATATATATATATATATATATAGAGAGAGAGAGATAAGGTCCTATGAACTTAAGTTCATATAAATAGTGGTGCACCAACTTTTTTATCCACTCATCTTGCCTTGAGATTTGTGATGCACAAATCTCAAAGTGGCCTTTATATCTTTCACGGATCCCAAAGCAAGATGAGTGGTTAGAAAGTTGGTGCACCACTATTCATTATGAACTTAAGTTCATAGGAGCCTTACTCTATATATATATATATATATATATATATATATATATATATATATATATATATATATATATATATATATATATATATATATATTGCACACAATGATAAAAATATGATTACTTGACACATAGTTTCACTGAAATATTTCATGTTATAATTTCACACACCTAGTTTTATACTTATCATTTTTTGTGATGTGAAAAATGGTGAAGAGTTTTATATTTTGTTTATCGATATTTTTGTAATATGTCAAGAGTTTTTGAGCTTGTTTTTACTTGAATATTGTACACATTTATTCTTTATATGTACAAATGTGCATTTATGCTAAATATATATCAAGTAGAAAAGTGTATTTGTTAAAAGATGATCAAAGATCCACACTCTTATGAAATCCACGAAAAATTGAGTGTATTCGTTAAAAGATGGTTAAAGACCCACATTAGGTGGATTATGTTTGTGCATATCTCAAAGGGTAACCATCTTGTATTAAATATTTTATATTTAGAGATGGTGTGAATCGTCTCTAAACATTATCGTTCTTCTTCCTAAATCCTATACGGTTGAGATAATAGGCGACACTTTGATCCTTATTTTCTAATGTTAGGATAATTTAAGTCTTATTATTACTTAATATTCTCTTTGATATATCTGAATTTGTCCAATGAACTAGTATAATTATGTATACTATTTGTTTCACATACTTTACAATGATAGTAAATCATTTTATGTGTGATTTTTGATGTGATTTCTCTCGTGTTCATTCGTTTTGTGATTAGATTTTAATCCCTTGTGCTATTTGTTTATAAATTTTGTGTGAACCTGTGTATTTCTCTTTCATACATCTTTGGATGATTTTTATTTGAATTTCTCAAGTATAAAGTGTAATCACTAGTGTGTTTTCGACTTTTGCTAATAACAAAGGGGAGAATTTGGTGTGAAATTTAAAGTTTGATGATCTGTGCATGAGTAGAGGTTTTGGCTAAGTGGTTTCATGTTCATGTTTTTTATTTTTGAAAATTTTTGACACACTCAATGCATTATTTTAGGGGGAGTTTCTCAATACCTGTGCTTGATTACATTTTTCATGAAGGCATGAATGTAGGGGGAGCATTGCATATCATTTATTTTTACATGAAAGTGTATTTGTGCTTATAGTTGCTTTTTATATATCTCAAATATGCATATATTCAAGTATTTTAAATTTCAAGTTTGTTATCATTAAAAAGGGGAGATTGTTAGGACGAGTCCATACAATATCTCTTGTTTGAGTAATAACAAACTCTTATTTGGTACTAATAATTATTTGAGGTGATATAGTATAGATGAATACAGGTGTAAGCCGTGTACAAGGTGAAACAATGCGAAAATCAGCTCAAACACTGATTTTAACCATCAAACCATCGATGGTCATCAGGGACCCATCGATGGTTGTGGTCATCGATGGCTACAGGAACCAATTGATGAAATTTTGGAGATAGATTTTCAAACCATCGATGGGATGCACGAACCCATCGATGGTCGTGAGCAACCATTGATGGTAAAGTCGGCTGATTACCAATTTTCACTTTTAAACTCAGTTCTTCGTTGTTCCTTTTGATCTCCAAACTCTACCACATTTAGAATATCTCTTTCCTGATCTATTAAAGGCTCTATATCATTGAAAGGGATAGAGAGAAGGGAGAGTTCTAGGGTTTTGACTTGAGAAGAGATTATATTGAAGGTTTTGATCCCTGTAGTCTCAACAAACTCTTTCTCGTTGCGCACGACATCTCCGGATCGTTTCAGCGAGATGAGTTGCCATTGGGTTGATCATCTACATCGTTCTTCATCATGCTACACTTAGATTCATCGAAGGACAACTTGTTTATCAAAACCGCTATAAGAACTTTCATATTTTTTGTGCCTAATTGTATTTAATTGGCTATGTTTCAAACTTGTTTTCACGGGTTACTCAAGCCAGTGTTAATTGAGGGTTGGGAGCTAAGTGTTTACTCATTGTGGAGAGTTAGCTTAGACGACTAGTTTCAAATAGATTCTAAGGTGCGGTCTTTGTAAGCCTACTAAATCGAGTTGTGATTCAGGAGAACTCTTCGTAGTGTGGAAGCCTTCGTGAGAAGGAAGAGTGAACGTAGGATTAATATCGAACCACTATGAAATCTTGTGTGTCCTTGATTAGCTGTTTTAACTTTATTTTATTTATTCCGATGCATATTCTATGTTTTAGCAAAAAGCGGTAGCAACCCTATTCACCCCCCTCTTGTCTTGCATCTTAGATCTAGTAGAGTTTTCTTTATATTAGTCCTCGAATCTTTCATATCTTTGAATTAGTCGAAATCTTCATATTTTGAAATTAGTCCCTCATATTTAAGGTCCCGTTTGGCAAATGGTTAAGGATGAGGGGTTAAGGAGAAGGATTAACATAGTTAGCCCATTCGATAATCCAAAGGACTAAATTATTAACTCGTTATATAATTTTTATTTTAGCCCTTGTGATAATTTTTAGTGTTTGGGAATAATAAGAGCTTTGACTATTTTCTTTATAATTAGAGGGGTTAACTCTTAATCCTTCTAAATAGGAGTATTAGTAAACCCCTCATTTGAGGGGTTAACTCATTTTAATCCCTCTAGAAGGGTTAGCTTAACCCTTCTGTATTTTTTGCGTTTGGCAAATTATGGAGGGTTAACTCACTTTAACCTTTGTAAGATTTTTTGTGTTTGGTGGGTTAAGAATGGGTTAAGTCTCCTTAACCCCTCACTTAACCCTTTGCCAAACGCCACCTTAGTGTTTTGAAATTAGTTGCCCAAATCTACGTATTTTGTAAATAGTATTCCAAATCTTTTAATATTTTTAAATTACTCTCTCTAATTAGCACTAGGTCGAAAGATTTAAGGGAATAATTTCAAAATATGAAAGGCTTGGGGAATCAATATTTGAAGAAAAACCAAAATCAAATTTTAAATTATCCTAATCAAAACATAATTAGTCATAATTAAAAATCAAACTAAAACTATTCATAAGTAAACTATCTTAATCCAATCCTAAGTATCCATAATCAAAGATGAAATCACAATTATCTATAATTAGAAAACAAAATCATAACTATCCATATAAAACTATTGTAATCAAATCATAAACATCTACAATTAAAAATCAAATTGGAACTATTCGTAAAATACAATATCAAACAAACTTGTTATGTTTTTATAAATAAATAATAAAGAGTTTTATATTTTGTTTATCGATATTTTTGTAATATGTCAAGAGTTTTGAGCTTGTTTTTACTTGAATATTGTACACATTTATTCTTTATATGTACAAATGTGCATTTATGCTAAATATATATCAAGTAGAAAAGTGTATTTGTTAAAAGATGATCAAAGATCCACACTCTTATGAAATCCACGAAAAATTGAGTGTATTCGTTAAAAGATGGTTAAAGACCCACATTCGTGGATTATGTTTGTGCATATCTCAAAGGGTAACCATCTTGTATTAAATATTTTTATATTTAGAGATGGTGTGAATCGTCTGCCAAACACTATCGTTCTTCTTCCTAAATCCTATACGGTTGAGGTAATAGGGCGACACTTTGATCCTTATTTTCTAATGTTAGGATAATTTAAGTCTCATTATTACTTAATATTCGCTTTGATATATCTGAATTTGTCCAATGAACTAGTATAATTATGTATACTATTTGTTTCACATACTTTACAATGATAGTAAATCATTTTATGTGTGATTTTGATGTGATTTCTCTTGTGTTCATTCGTTTTGTGATTAGATTTTAATCCCTTGTGCTATTTGTTTATAAATTTTGTGTGAACCTGTGTATTTCTCTTTCATACATCTTTGGATGATTTTTATTTGAATTTCTCAAGTATAAAGTGTAACCACTAGTGTGTTTTCGACTTTTGCTAATAACAAAAGGGGAGAATTTGGTGTGAAATTTAAAGTTTGATGATCTGTGCATGAGTCGAGGTTTTGGCTAAGTGGTTTCATGTTCATGTTTTTTATTTTTGAAAATTTTTGACACACTCGATGCATTATTTTAGGGGGAGTTTCTCAATACCTGTGCTTGACTACATTTTTCATGAAGGCATGAATGTAGGGGGAGCATTGCATATCATTTATTTTTACATGAAAGTGTATTTGTGCTTATAGTTGCTTTTTATATATCTCAAATATGCATATATTCAAGTATTTTAAATTTCAAGTTTGTTATCATTAAAAAGGGGAGATTGTTAGGACGAGTCCATACAATATCTCTTGTTTGAGTAATAACAAACTCTTATTTGGTACTAATACTTATTTGAGGTGATATAGTATAGATGAATACAGGTGTAAGACGTGTACAAGGTGAAACGATGCGAAAATCAGCTCAAACACTGATTTTAACCATCAAACCATCGATGGTCATCAGGGACCCATCGATGGTTGTGGTCATCGATGGCTACAGGAACCAATTGATGAAATTTTGGAGACATATTTTCAAACCATCGATGGGATGCACGAACCCATCGATGGTCGTGAGCAACCATCGATGGTAAAGTCGGCTGATTACCAATTTTCACTTTTAAACTCAGTTCTTCGTTGTTCCTTTTGATCTCCAAACTCTACCACATTCAGGATATCTCTTTCCTGATCTATTAAAGGCTCTATATCATTGAAAGGGATAGAGAGAAGGGGGAGTTCTAGGGTTTTGACTTGAGAAGAGATTATATTGAAGGTTTTGATCCCTGTAGTCTCAACAAACTCTTTCTCGTTGCGCACGACGTCTCCGGATCATTTCAGCGAGATGAGTTGCCATTGGGTTGATCATCTACATCGTTCTTCATCGTGCTACACTTAGATTCATCGAAGGACAGCTTGTTTATCAAAACCGCTATAAGAACTTTCATATTTTTTGTGCCTAATTGTATTTAATTGGCTATGTTTCAAACTCGTTTTCACGGGGTACTCAAGCCAGTGTTAATTGAGGGTTGGGAGCTAAGTGTTTACTCATTGTGGAGAGTTAGCTTAGACGACTAGTTTCAAATAGATTCTAAGGTGCGGTCTTTATAAGCCTACTAAATCGAGTTGTGATTCAGGAGAACTCTTCGCATAGTGTGGAAGCCCCTTCGTGAGAAGGAAGAGTGAACGTAGGATTAATATCCGAACCACTATGAAATCTTGTGTGTCCTTGATTAGCTGTTTTTCGCTTTTATTTTATTTATTCCGATGCATATTCTATGTTTTTAGCAAAAAACGGTAGCAACCCTATTCACCCCCCTCTAGTCTTGCATCTTAGATCTAGTAGAGTTTTCTTTATATTAGTCCTCGAATCTTTCATATCTTTGAATTAGTCCCGAAATCTTCATATTTTGAAATTAGTCCCTCATATTTAAGGTCCCGTTTGGCAAATGGTTAAGGATGAGGGGTTAAGGAGAAGGATTAACATAGTTAGCCCATTCGATAATCCAAAGGACTAAATTATTAACTCGTTATATAATTTTTATTTTAGCCCTTGTGATAATTTTTAGTGTTTGGGAATAATAAGAGCTTTGACTATTTTCTTTATAATTAGAGGGTTAACTCTTAATCCTTCTAAATAGGAGTATTAGTAAACCCCTCATTTGAGGGATTAACTCATTTTAATCCCTCTAGAAGGGTTAGCTTAACCCTTCAGATTTTTATGCTTGGCAAATTATGGAGGGTTAACTCACTTTAACATTTGTAAGATTTTTGTGTTTGGTGGGTTAAGAATGGGTTAAGTCTCCTTAACCCCTCACTTAACCCTTTGCCAAACGCCACCTTAGTGTTTTGAAATTAGTTGCCCAAATCTACGTATTTTGTAAATAGTATTCCAAATCTTTTAATATTTTTAAATTACTCTCTCTAATTAGCACTAGGTCGAAAGATTTAAGGAATAATTTCAAAATATGAAAGGTTTGGGGAATCAATATTTGAAGAAAAACCCAAAATCAAATTTTAAATTATCCTAATCAAAACATAATTAGTCATAATTAAAAATCAAACTAAAACTATTCATAAGTAAACTATCTTAATCCAATCCTAAGTATCCATAATCAAAGATGAAATCACAATTATCTATAATTAGAAAACAAAATCATAACTATCCATATAAAACTATTGTAATCAAATCATAAACATCTACAATTAAAAATCAAATTGGAACTATTCGTAAAATACAATATCAAACAAACTTGTTATGTTTTTATAAATAAATAATAAAAGGAGGGTTATTTTGGTCATTGTGGACCAAATTGCGATAACCCTAGGATTTGAGGACTAGTGATCGATTATTGAGAATCGAGGGACTGATATAGAACTATTAAAGATTGAGTGACTAATGCTAAATAACCCATATAAATATTTTTTAATAAAAAAAAATAATTGCCCTTGTTACCGACCACAAATCCTCGTTCGCTTCTCAGCTCGCCTCCACACTCTCCACTTCACAACCTCTAACTAACTCCACCGAAAAAACCCAAATCTCGACCGTTATTTTTTTCCTAATCGGGTAAATTCTCGATCCCTCTTCCATCAATCCCCGACCACTCAATCCCCTACTAATTAAGCTCCCCTCCATTAAAAAAATTCCCCCTTTTTTTTTGCGCAGGAGTTGGATTCCATCGGCGATGTCGCCGCCTTCGCCTAGGGTTCCGATCAACATCAAGAGGAGAGCCGTCTCCGCCGTCCGCGACTTCCCCAAGGGCTGCGGGATTAAGGTAATCTCAAACCCTAACCCTAGCGAGGCCAATGCTGATGCCGCCTCTGAAGCGAGTAGCTCGCTTAAGATCCCGGGAGAGGATTTGAATGATTCGGTTAAGGTTGTGATTGATTCGGAGGAGTTACGAGCTCAGAAGGGGGAGATTGAAGGGAAAAGGTTGGAGCTTGCTAACCCTGAGGAGAAGGAGGTGGAGATTGAAGGGAAAGATTTGGAGCTGCCTAACCAGAAGGAGACAGTGGGGAGATTGAAGGGAATGGTTTGGGGCTAACAAACTGAACAGGGGATATTGAAGGGAATGATTTGGAGCTCAAAACCTAGCCGGAGGATGATTGAAGGGAGATGCGGAGCTGCTGAATGAGGAGGTGGTGAAGGTTAATGGGCATGTGGAGGACGAGGAGGGATGAGGCATTTGCGGGATGAGGAGGATGCTAAGGAGGAAGAATTGTTTGTTTTGAAGAGGAAAGGTCTGGCGGTTCGAGACTTTCCTCTTGGAAGAGCTTCTAAGAATTGAATCGGGACCCTTTCCTCTGAAACAAGAGCAAGAGCAGGGCTGTCGATGATGATGAGGTGAGAATGAATGTAGAGGCCAAGAACTCGGTTGAGGATGCGGTGAGAGAAGATGAAGCAAGTTGGAGAAACAAATGTTGATGCCATTATTAAGAGACAGAAGACGGGGGTTTGCCTGGTGCGATGGGGTTAAAATAGTGAGGCCAAGCAAGTTATTGTTAAGGAAAAGCTTGCTGAAAAAAATGTTATGGAAGGTTGGGCAGTGTTTCTTCAGAAGCGATTGAAGCGAAAGAACTGGGAGGATCAGCAAAGGAAATCAGACGAGGATGAGTTTAGGATAGTGAGGCGCAAGTTCACAGGGACAGTGATGATTTTCAAAAGAGCAGTTCGAGTGAGAGTACATTGGAAGGTCAAAGAAATTGTTGATTCAATCTTCTAAGAAGAAGTTGGAAGCTAATGATGTGAGACCAGCTAGAAATAGGCTTCAGGTTAAAGGATTGCGAGAAGAAAAAGTAGGCAGGAGTTTGGTAAAGAAACCAGTAGATAAGGGATCCATCAAGAGAGTGAAAGAAGGTGATGAGTATTTGGAAGTTTTGGGGATAAGGAAATCGTGCAGCTTTGATGGCTGCTGATAACTGTCCATGGAGGAAGGGAAAAAGTCAGTTGCTGCCATTTCCGTTCTATCACTCAAGAGTCAAAGCAAAGAAAGCAAGCGATTGTTGGGTAGCAATTCTGCTTCTGCCTCTGGCAAAAATCTATATATGCACATGGAAATAGAGTGGATATGGAGGATGAACAAGATTCCCAGCTTCAGCCGATGAAAATGAAATGGCCCTCGCCCTT
This sequence comes from Asparagus setaceus, assembly GCA_012295165.1. Classification (NCBI taxonomy): domain Eukaryota; kingdom Viridiplantae; phylum Streptophyta; class Magnoliopsida; order Asparagales; family Asparagaceae; genus Asparagus; species Asparagus setaceus. The sequence continues at coordinate 75,581,534 of CM022706.1, forward strand.
TATGATGGACCCCAAGAATTATCTATCACTATGACTCCATCTGTCCCTCCTCGACTAACTCACAAAGGCGGAGGCAATGAAGAGGTCACCAGCCGCATGATGGTTAAGAAAACTCTTGACGTTTCAATTGATGTTTAGGAAGCTCTTAAAAGTGGAAGAAGCAAACTCAAAGGAAAATGAAAAGACTCAGAGGATTGATTTAATGGCTGCTGCTATGTTAAAGAAGAATAATGAATGGGTAAACCATGGTGGTGAGGCAATAATAGGACATGTGCCGGAGTTGAGGTTGGTGATGAATTTCACTACAGGGTGGAGCTCTCTATCATCGAATTCACCGTCCTTTTCAAAGCGGTATTGATTACAGAAAAATGGTGTGCATCTTGCAACAAGTATTGTGTCGTCTGGGGTTACCCTGATGATGTAGCTAGTTCAGATGTTTTGATATATTCGGTTCAGGAGGAAATGCAGCTGGTGGAGACAAACCAGCAGGAGATCAGAAACTTGAACGGGGAAACCTGGCTTTAAAGAACAGTATAGATGCACAAACACCCGTCCGGGTTGTTTATGGTTCTAAAGAGCTTGTTAAAAGTGATTCCCGTGGTTCAAAGCCCAAGATGGTGGCCACCTTTATCTATGATGGGCTGTACATAGTTGAGAAATTCTGGCCAGAGTTGAACAATAAGGGTTTTAGTGTTTTCAAGTTTCAGTTGAGGAGAATGGCAGGGCAACCTGAAATTGCTCTAAAAGAAATCAAGAAGTCAAAGAAGTCAAAAGTCGGGAAGGCCTCTGTGTGAAAGATATATCCGATGGAAAAGAAAGTAGACCCATTTGTGCAGTGAATACAGTTGATAGTGAACATCCAATGCCTTTTAAATATATTAGTAAGGTCATGTACCCTTCATGGTATATCAAGAAACCTCCAATGGGCTGCGATTGCAAAAGCGGTGCTCGGATACTGAGAAATGTGCTTGTGCGGTGAAGAACGGAGGAGAAATTCCGTTTAACCACATGTGGAGCTCTTGTTTATGAGTGTGGTCCTTCTTGCAAGTGCCCTCCTTCATGCCACAATAGGGTCAGTCAACATGGTATTAAACTACCACTGGAGATTTTCAAGACTAGCAAAAGGGGTTGGGGAGTGAGATCCTTGTACTCGATTCCTTCTGGCACTTTCGTGTGCGAGTATATAGGAGAAATGCTCGAGGATGCAGATGCTGAGCAGAGGACGACCAATGATGAATATCTCTTTGATATAGGGCATAACTATGAGGACCGTGCTCTGTGGGAGGGTCTGCCAAGTTATATACCGGGTCTGGAGTTAGATGCTGCCTCTGAGATTGCCTCTGAAATGAAGGATGATGGTTTCACAATCGATGCAGCCGAGTTTGGAAATATTGGCAGATTTATTAACCATAGCTGTTCGCCCAACCTTTACGCTCAAAATTTGCTATATGATCATGATGATAAGAGAATGCCTCATGTAGCATTCTTTGCTGTTGATAATATCCCTCCACTTCAGGAGCTGACGTATCATTACAATTACACTGTCGGTCAAGTCCGAGATTCAGAAGGCAACATTAAAGAGAAAGAATGTCTATGCGGTTCTTCTGAGTGCATTGGCAGACTTTATTAACTGAGGCGGTTTTGAGATGTACATTTCTCGACTTCCTATGTTGGCCTTCATGAAGGTGAAAAGGTCCCTCCATTAAAAATTCCCCTTTTTTGCGCAGGAGTTGGATTCCATCGGCGATGTCGCCGCCTTCGCCTAGGGTTCCGATCAACATCAAGAGGAGAGCCGTCTCCGCCGTCCGCGACTTCCCCAAGGGCTGCGGGATTAAGGTAATCTCAAACCCTAACCCTAGCGAGGCCAATGCTGATGCCGCCTCTGAAGCGAGTAGCTCGCTTAAGATCCCGGGAGAGGATTTGAATGATTCGGTTAAGGTTGTGATTGATTCGGAGGAGTTACGAGCTCAGAAGGGGGAGATTGAAGGGAAAAGGTTGGAGCTTGCTAACCCTAACCCTGAGGAGAAGGAGGTGGAGATTGAAGGGAAAGATTTGGAGCTGCCTAACCCTAACCCGAAGGAGACAATGGGGGAGATTGAAGGGAATGGTTTGGGGCTCCCTAACCCTAAACTGAACGGGGATATTGAAGGGAATGATTTGGAGCTCCCAAACCCTAATCCTAGCCCGGAGGAGAAGAAAGGGATGATTGAAGGGAGAGATGCGGAGCTGCTGAATGAGGAGGTGGTGAAGGTTAATGGGCATGTGGAGGACGAGGAGGGGATGAGGCATTTGAAGAAACGTGCGGATGAGGAGGATGCTAAGGAGGAGAAACTGAATGTGAAGAGATTTGTTGGTTTGAAGAGGAGGAAGGTCTCGGCGGTTCGAGACTTTCCTCTTGGATGTGGGAGAGCTTCTTCTAAGAATTCGAATGCGGGACCCACTGCTTCCTCTGAGAGCAAGAGCAAGAGCAGGGCTGTCGATGATGATGAGGTGAGAATGAATGTCGTAGAGGCCAAGAACTCGGTTGAGGATGCGGTGAGAGAGAAAGATGAAACGCAAGTTGGAGAAACAAATGTTGATGCCATTATTAAGAGACTTGAAGAAGACGGGGTTTTGCCTGGTGAAAAGCGCATGGCCGAGGTTAAAAATAGTGAGGCCAAGCAAGTTATTGTTAAGGAGAAGGAAGCCTTGCTGAAAAAAAAAGATGTTATGGAAGGTTCGGGCAGTGTTTCTTCTTTAGAAGCGATTGAGGCGAAGAGAACTGGGAGGATCAGCAAGGAAATGGAAGAATCAGACGAGGATGAGTTTAGGATAGTGAGGCGGCAAGTTCACAGGGACAGTGATGATTTTCAAAAGAGCAGTTCGAGTGAGAGTACATTGGAAGGTCAAAGAGCGAAGAAATTGTTGATTCAATCTTCTAAGAAGAAGTTGGAAGCTAATGATGTGAGACCAGCTAGAAATAGGCTTCAGGTTAAAGGATTGCGAGAAGAAAAAGTAGGCAGGAGTTTGGTAAAGAAACCAGTAGATAAGGGATCCATCAAGAGAGTGAAAGAAGGTGATGAGTATTTGGAAGTTTTGGGGGATAAGGAAATCGTGCACGCTTTGATGGCTGCTGATAACTGTCCATGGAGGAAGGGGAAAAAGTCAGTTGCTGCCATTTCCCGTTCTATCACTCCAAGAGTCAAAGCAAAGAAAGCAAAACGATTGTTGGGTAGCAATTCTGCTTCTGCCTCTGGCAAAAAATCTATATATGCACATGGAAATAGAGTGGATATGGAGGATGAACAAGATTCCCAGCTTCAGCACGATGAAAATGAAATGGCCCTCGCCCTTTATGATGGACCCCAAGAATTATCTATCACTATGACTCCATCTGTCCCTCCTCGACTAACTCACAAAGACGGAGGCAATGAAGAGGTCACCAGCCGCATGATGGTTAAGAAAACTCTTCGAACGTTTCAATTGATGTTTAGGAAGCTCTTAAAAGTGGAAGAAGCAAACTCAAAGGAAAATGAAAAGACTCAGAGGATTGATTTAATGGCTGCTGCTATGTTAAAGAAGAATAATGAATGGGTAAACCATGGTGGTGAGGCAATAATAGGACATGTGCCCGGAGTTGAGGTTGGTGATGAATTTCACTACAGGGTGGAGCTCTCTATCATCGGAATTCACCGTCCTTTTCAAGGCGGTATTGATTACACGAAGAAAAATGGTGTGCATCTTGCAACAAGTATTGTGTCGTCTGGGGGTTACCCTGATGATGTAGCTAGTTCAGATGTTTTGATATATTCCGGTTCAGGAGGAAATGCAGCTGGTGGAGACAAACCAGCAGGAGATCAGAAACTTGAACGGGGAAACCTGGCTTTAAAGAACAGTATAGATGCACAAACACCCGTCCGGGTTGTTTATGGTTCTAAAGAGCTTGTTAAAAGTGATTCCCGTGGTTCAAAGCCCAAGATGGTGGCCACCTTTATCTATGATGGGCTGTACATAGTTGAGAAATTCTGGCCAGAGTTGAACAATAAGGGTTTTAGTGTTTTCAAGTTTCAGTTGAGGAGAATGGCAGGGCAACCTGAAATTGCTCTAAAAGAAATCAAGAAGTCAAAGAAGTCAAAAGTACGGGAAGGCCTCTGTGTGAAAGATATATCCGATGGAAAAGAAAGTAGACCCATTTGTGCAGTGAATACAGTTGATAGTGAACATCCAATGCCTTTTAAATATATTAGTAAGGTCATGTACCCTTCATGGTATATCAAGAAACCTCCAATGGGCTGCGATTGCAAAAACGGGTGCTCGGATACTGAGAAATGTGCTTGTGCGGTGAAGAACGGAGGAGAAATTCCGTTTAACCACAACGGCGCTATTGTTAGCGCGAAGGCTCTTGTTTATGAGTGTGGTCCTTCTTGCAAGTGCCCTCCTTCATGCCACAATAGGGTCAGTCAACATGGTATTAAACTACCACTGGAGATTTTCAAGACTAGCAAAAGGGGTTGGGGAGTGAGATCCTTGTACTCGATTCCTTCTGGCACTTTCGTGTGCGAGTATATAGGAGAAATGCTCGAGGATGCAGATGCTGAGCAGAGGACGACCAATGATGAATATCTCTTTGATATAGGGCATAACTATGAGGACCGTGCTCTGTGGGAGGGTCTGCCAAGTTATATACCGGGTCTGGAGTTAGATGCTGCCTCTGAGATTGCCTCTGAAATGAAGGATGATGGTTTCACAATCGATGCAGCCGAGTTTGGAAATATTGGCAGATTTATTAACCATAGCTGTTCGCCCAACCTTTACGCTCAAAATTTGCTATATGATCATGATGATAAGAGAATGCCTCATGTAGCATTCTTTGCTGTTGATAATATCCCTCCACTTCAGGAGCTGACGTATCATTACAATTACACTGTCGGTCAAGTCCGAGATTCAGAAGGCAACATTAAAGAGAAAGAATGTCTATGCGGTTCTTCTGAGTGCATTGGCAGACTTTATTAACTGAGGCGGTTTTGAGATGTACATTTCTCGACTTCCTATGTTGGCCTTCATGAAGGTGAAAAGGTATGCCCTTTTTAGAAGTGTTTTTCCAGGTCTTTCTTGTTGTAAATTGATATACTTAGAATTTGATGCCATCTTTCTGCTTGAAATATGAATACACTATATCATGAGCATAGTTACATAGCACGCGGTATATAGCGGGTCGTGGTACAAATTCGGGCATGCAATTCACCACTTAGAAAATTTGGATTCGAGGGGATAGCTTGCTTCAGTACGCAAGTTCGGTACATCATACATTGTAAATATATTTTTGGGGAACTTACCATTTTTTAAAGTGTATAGTAGAAAGCTAGAAACTAAAAAGCTAATTATGCATCACAATATTTTTTTCATACAAAATACTCAAATGATTCTTTTTATGGAGTTTGTTCTCCTTTTTTAGACTGTCCTCTCATTTCCAATGAGGTTCTTTTTTCTTTTTCATGTTTTTTTGGAGTTTTTTCCCCCACATAGTTCGTGCTGGGATGATGATTTCGTTTCATGTTTTATTAACATAGGTATGTAGTTACGGTAAAGTCATTGACTGTATATTCTATAATGCGCCTCCCTTCAATTGATTGTGCACATCTCACGCCTTGCGCATGTGCACTTAAACGGACTTTGTCTCCTGCATACTTGTAAGATGTATGCCAATTTTGGGGGAACCAATTCATGTATTGAAGAGAATCAGTTGTCAAGTGTACTGGGAATCGGTTCACATGAACTATACAACTCAGTGGGGGAGGGATAGGGGGATTACACAACTTGAATCTCAGTTTTTAGTTCAGTTCGGGCCCTCAATTTGGTTGAACTTGGTAGCAGAAGCTCTTTACTGTTTTTTCCCTGGTCTCTGTAGTGGTTTTGTTAAACAGCAAAATGATATTTGGGAGTAGGATTAGCGTAAATTTAAGAATCGATTAAATTAATGAACCAATATCTGCTGAGCCTTAACCCAAGGCTAGTTGTTTCGCATCGTTACTGATCATTTCAAACAGCAACAACGAGATTGGATGGTAGATAAATCCGGCCAGTCAACTAGATTGGAGGTAAAACTCAGTTTTGCGGCTGTGCTGAGATCCTTTTACTAAAAAAATCCATACCAGCCTGGTTGAGGTTCCAACTCTGGCGAAGACCTACTTCCATGCCTCTCTAGATTTCCGGTATCGTTGGCATCTCAATAAAGTTTAATCGCCTGTGCATGTCACATTGTTTCATGACATTGCACCAAAGGATGAAAACAAATACAGACAAGCCAGATTGAATTTGATTCATTAGTCGTATTTTAGCGAATGTGGAACCAAGGCCTTAAGTTTGGATGAGGGCTCATTTCTAGTCGGAGCTCCTGCTTCAGTGCTTAATAGACTGCTGATAGTTTCTGGATCACCGGTAATCTGCAAGCCTATTTTGATTTCGTTGCATGCTTTTTTGTATTATTTTGAAAAGAAAAATCTTAACCTGATTGCGAAGGTGAGAAAGGATACATTTTGGTATTTTATTTGCTGCTTAAGGATAACTAGATATTGGAATCCTGAATTGTCCTCGGTAATTTATTCATTTTCAGTTTAGCAGTACTACTAATTGAGTCATTTGCTCATGCTATCTTAGGCTAGACTTCTTGGGCATTGAAGAATAACTGCAATAACTTCTGTTATGAATCTAGATTTTGGTTGTAAGAGATTCTTTGAGTGCCTTTTCCATTTTAGGGGCCATTTGGTAGCTTGCAATTGGGGTTGTTGCAAGTGCAGTCGCATGCAACTGGGTCATTTTCGCCAGTTGTAAGTGTTTGTTTCATTGCAATTGCTTGCAGCCAAATATGGGTGCAAGTTGAGTTGCAACTGACATGAACTACAATCAAATTAAGTTGCAACAGTTCTTCCAACAACCATTTTATCAAAAAAGTCTATTTTTCAGAAATTACTTTTGCTGAAAAATAATATTGTTATTTCTTTTTAATATGTTAAAAAATATTTCAAAAATATTAGTTTCAAAAATATTATTTTTGAAAATATTATTTGTTTCAAAATACTAATTTTTTCCAACATATCTTTCAAAAAATAAATTCTTTTCAAATATATTCATTTTTCGCCAATAAATTTATTTTTCTAAAAACATTATTTTTCACAGACAAATATTTTTCCCAAAATAATATATTTTTCGAAAAATATTATTTTTCAAATATTTTTCTTTTCCAAATATATTATCTTTTCCAAAAATATTGTTATTTCTAAAAGTATACTTTCCAAAATAGATATATTTTTTCAAAATTTATTTTTATAGAAATTATTATTTTTATAAAAATATTATTTTTGTATAAATATGTTTTTGTGATAAAATTTTATTTTTGAAAAAATTATTTTCTATGAAAAAATTCTCAAAAATTAAAAGTTTAAAATATTGAAAAGTAATATTTATTCAAAATATTATAAGAATTTTAAAATTCCATTACTTAAGAAAGTTTTGAGTTGCAACTATTGGAAAACATTAGAAAAATATTATGTTTATAAAAGTTTAGTTTGAAAAATATTATTTATTTTGAAGAATAATATGTTTTAGAAATTATTAATTTTTCCAACATTATATTTTTCCAAAACATAATTTTTCCCAAATATACTTATTTTTCCAGAAAAATATTATTTTTATGCAAAAGTTTTTCCCAAAAGTTATCATTTTCCAAAAATATTACCCATTGAAAAATATTATTTTTCCTAAAATTATTTTTAAAAGTTTTGCTCAAAATATATAATTTTCTCAAAAATATTTATTTTAACAAAATTAATATTTTTACTAAAAATATTATGTTAATTAAAATATAATTTTTTTGATAAATATGTTTTGTTGTAAAATATTATTTTTATGAAAAGTAGTGTTTTTAATATTATTTTTGAACAACATTGTTTTAATTCCCTAAATTTAAATTCTTAAAATTACTTGAAATGTATTATTTCTCCAAAACTATTAAAATTATAAGAATTCTAAAATTCCATTTTTAAGAAAGTAAAAGAAATTGTTTCTTTAAAATTTAAAAATATTAAAATTAACTAATATTTTTCCAATTAATTAAAGGTAGGAGGCAACTTGCATATGAGGGGTTATAAATAGAACCAAACTGCGGCAGATGCAAGTTGTAAATATTAAAAATTGATCTAAACAGTTGCAACTGTTGCTGCAAGCCACGAAACGCCCCCTTAATACACACCCTTAAATTGGTTATGTTATTCAATTTTGTTTAACTGAAATAATGTTAAGAGACGCATATTTAATTATTATGACCAGAACAAGACTGATATATCAACTTGAGAACAATCAACAATGTACTACTAATGTTTCTTTTCCAAGTCCTCTGCTCTTATTTGCATTGACGTTGCTGTATTGGAGGTTGTAGCTTTTGAAGTCTAGTATTTTACTCTTATTTTTATCAAAGTTCTTTAATTGTATACATTATTGTGCGTGTTTCCTTGTACATTAAATTTTATGAAACAATTTAGGAGAAAATGCAAGACCCAACATACATGGTCAAAGGAAATGTGCAAGGGAAAATGTAGTTGAAGATAAAGAAATAGAGTTGGTTAGTATTATTGTGGGTTTCATAAGATGGTAGTAGGAGCATAATATGATCGAAGGTATAGTGTGAAGGAGATATGGAGGAAACTATAAGTCAACAATTTCATGGGTGGTGCTTCGAGCATTTATCAAGATCGGAAAGTAATATGTCAAGCTAGACGATTCCACTACTTGTTATGCAGGAGATAACAAATGGAAATGGTTTGAGGAAATAATAACTTATGTTTTGAATACATAGGTATTCATCATATAAATACTTAAATCTCTTTGTTTCTATCGGCTGATTGTTTGGGTGTGCTTGGAGCTCTTGATTGACACACATTAAATGATTGTTCCTTTTGAGGACTGGTCTAGATATCGAGACAGAAAGGGCGATGTCATCACCAATGTGATAATGTCCTATCCGTGTGATCTAAATCTTCAGCTTGCCTATGTTTGACCTGGTTTAGAGGGATCCATATCAGATCCTTCCGTTCTTCGTTATGCTCTGCAAAGGCCTAACGGTGGGTCATATTTCCTTCCGTTCTTCGTTATGCTCTGCAGAGGCCTAACGGTGGGTCATACTTAGGATACCAACTTTCTTTGATACAAAGACTCATGGGAGAAGTATTCATGCCTTTCCTATTCTTCATAATTTAATAAGAGATGAAAATATGGAAGAGGATGATCTATTACATGCGGTGGAGCAGTAAACTTCAAGTAGATTTTGACTAAGTTGTTCCAAATCAATTTATTATTCAACTAAGTATGATCAGTTTGTTTTAGTGCTTATGAAGCTTATTAAAAAATTAAGATGTAGTGCCTCCCAACGTATGCAGATTTCTTTTTCCTAATATTTGGTATATAACTTATCGTATACCTACCTATTTTCAGGAATTATTGTGTTTATTGGAATTTCTTGATGGGAGACCATTGTTTAATTTGGAATTCATGTTTACTAGGCTATGTTGGATTTTATTTCTAGTAATTTGAATTTATGTTAATAATGAGACTGTGCAATGTTTAATATTATGTTTCACACCTATGCAGTGTGCCTAATATACATGTTTATTGATGAATTAGTGTTTTAACTATTGTAGGGACTCTGTCGAGGGTTATTATCCATGTTCTATTTATTTCCTTTACCTTTGACTTTCAAAATTCACACTTGATCTATTTCAATTTGTTTTACTAAATCAAATTTATTTGCTGAGTTAAGGACACATTATATAATCTTGTCAATTAGTTTGGACTTTTGAAAACTCACGTCCCTTGTGTAATACTGTAAGGATTCTCGTTCCTATCACAGAGCCTTAAGGTCTATTTGGCAAACCCCAAAAATTGGGGTAGGACTAAACCTAACATAGTTTGGGATTTGTTTTTTTTATTGGCAAAAATCAGGCCAGTATCGGTCAAAAAAAGGAGCCTATAACTGGTTTTGTTTTTTATCCACCTTCCCTTGGATAGAAAAAGAATCAGTTTACCCCAAAATTGGGTCAAGATCAGTCATAGCCCAATTTTGAGGAATTTGCCATACAGGCCCTCAAGTTGAACTGAGGACTGCAATGCTGTCAGTTGTTAACTCCAAACACCACAGATGATGTACTCCTGTGATTTGCAGCTTGTTTGAGAGCTTGTGATCATGTTGAGAGTTTTGCTCTCATTGTTTCTACAATGTGAAATTTTCTTGTAGTTTCCATCAGCTGAAAATTTTTCATTTTTTTCAGTGAGCTATTGATTATTTGTTTAACAACTTTGAATTTGGCAAATCCATCCCTTTTCATGTATTTGTGCATTTGTCTCAGTATGCTTTTGTGTATCTTATGATTTTAAGGAAAATTCAGATGCTCTGGCATATTCAAACAAAGTTAATTGTGATTTGAGATAATATTTGTGTATTAGTGGGTGTTGATAGAGCAACTGGTGAGGGTTCAAAGCGAATTGAAGTTTCGGTTGTAGCCATGGATGTGGTACTTGCATGAAGTAGAGAGCTATAGCAAGGAGCCTTCAAAATCTTCAGCTTGCCTATGTTTGACCTGGTTTAGAGGGATCCTTATCAGATCCTTCCGTTCTTCGTTATGCTCTGCAAAGGCCTAACGGTGGGTCATATTTCCTTCCGTTCTTCGTTATGCTCTGCAGAGGCCTAACGGTGGGTCATACTTAGGATACCAACTTTCTTTGATACAAAGACTCATGGGAGAAGTATTCATGCCTTTCCTATTCTTCATAATTTAATAAGAGATGAAAATATGGAAGAGGATGATCTATTACATCTTGAGCAGTAAACTTCAAGTAGATTTTGACTAAGTTGTTCCAAATCAATTTATTATTCAACTAAGTATGATCAGTTTGTTTTAGTGCTTATGAAGCTTATTAAAAATTAAGATGTAGTGCCTCCCAACGTATGCAGATTTCTTTTTCTAATATTTGGTATATAACTTATCATTATACCTACCTATTTTCAGGAATTATTGTGTTTATTGGAATTTCTTGATGGGAGACCATTGTTTAATTTGGAATTCATGTTTACTAGGCTATGTTGGATTTTATTTCTAGTAATTTGAATTTATGTTAATAATGAGACTGTGCAATGTTTAATATTATGTTTCACACCTATGCAGTGTGCCTAATATACATGTTTATTGATGAATTAGTGTTTTAACTATTGTAGGGACTCTGTCGAGGGGTTATTATCCATGTTCTATTTATTTCCTTTACCTTTGACTTTCAAAATTCACACTTGATCTATTTCAATTTGTTTTACTAAATCAAATTTATTTGCTGAGTTAAGGACACATTATATAATCTTGTCAATTAGTTTGGACTTTTGAAAACTCACGTCCCTTGTGTAATACTGTAAGGATTCTCGTTCCTATCACAGAGCCTTAAGGTCTATTTGGCAAACCCCAAAAATTGGGGTAGGACTAAACCTAACATAGTTTGGGATTTGTTTTTTTTATTGGCAAAAATCAGGCCAGTATCGGTCAAAAAAAGGAGCCTATAACTGGTTTTGTTTTTTATCCACCTTCCCTTGGATAGAAAAAGAATCAGTTTACCCCAAAATTGGGTCAAGATCAGTCATAGCCCAATTTTGAGGAATTACCATACAGGCCCTCAAGTTGAACTGAGGACTGCAATGCTGTCAGTTGTTAACTCCAAACACCACAGATGATGTACTCCTGTGATTTGCAGCTTGTTTGAGAGCTTGTGATCATGTTGAGAGTTTTGCTCTCATTGTTTCTACAATGTGAAATTTTCTTGTAGTTTCCATCAGCTGAAAATTTTTCATTTTTTTCAGTGAGCTATTGATTATTTGTTTAACAACTTTGAATTTGGCAAATCCATCCCTTTTCATGTATTTGTGCATTTGTCTCAGTATGCTTTTGTGTATCTTATGATTTTAAGGAAAATTCAGATGCTCTGGCATATTCAAACAAAGTTAATTGTGATTTGAGATAATATTTGTGTATTAGTGGGTGTTGATAGAGCAACTGGTGAGGGTTCAAAGCGAATTGAAGTTTCGGTTGTAGCCATGGATGTGGTACTTGCGCATGAAGTAGAGAGCTATAGCAAGGAGCCTTCAAAATCTTCAGCTTCCGAATCTAATATAAATAGCTTTGCTGAGACATTCAAGGAATATGTGGAGAGTAAGAAAAATTTAGAGTCACCATTACCCAGAGGCTGAGAGAGACATGCCGAGGTGACTAAAGTGTCGGGTATTCTTCGATATTAAGTTTTTAAGAGTTGTTAAGAGGCCCATGAATGATGTTGTGGATGAGTTTCAAATGCTGAAGGGTCTTCCTGATGATGACAAAGAGGTTCATGAATGATACTATAGATGAGTTTCAAATGCTGAAGGATCTTCGTGATGATGACAAGTTAGAATGGATTTCCGCTATATCTTAAAAACCCGACTTTGTAGGGAGATGATGAAATGTGTAGGGAGAGTTCAACTATGCTTATATGTTTTGATGGTGATTTTAGATGTTGAGAGGATTCAAAATATTGTGTTTAGACTTCGTTTGGGTGATTTTGTACTACACATTCTAGTTAGAGAAAAATTGGTAGCATTGGTATCAAGAATGGAAGTGATCATCGATAGTGAGATAGTCACCTCTCACCACACACTTAAAGGTACTCACTTGAAAATGATCATCATTTGATTACTCATTAGATAAGTAGATGAGAAGTAACTATCTGACTATAGACCAAATTTGGTCATTGATATCAAGGAGCCCTATATTCGTCCTCTTGTTATTACCTTTTATAATGTGTATTTGAATAATGAGGATATATATGCGAGAAAATTGGGTGTGTGAGACGACATAGTTATTCTTGGTACTAAGAGCAAAGTTGGTCATTGGTAGTGAGATGGTTACATCTCAGCCCCTCATCTACAGAGATTACCTTTAATGTAAAGTGATCTCTTGTATCTTTTAACTTTACAAACTCTAGAGAAGGGTTTGAGATGTGGTCACTTCATACCAACAGCTAACTTTGTCTTTGATACCAAGGATATTCATATACATCTATGTGTATGTGAAGCTAGAATAAATTTAAGTGGATAGGAGCCTTTGTTCACTAACTTTTTCATTCTTTGATTTTATTTTGAAATTCGTATTACGTATTAAGGTTTTTGGGATGTGTACATTGATATGTATAATATGTTAGTTGAATGTCGAAGCAAAATCAATGGATAAAAAGATTGGTGGACAAGATCCTCTGTCCATTTAAGTTTATTCTAGCTTTACAAACATGAGTGTGTACTTTGTATGAGCATGCGCGCGCCCGCGCGCACACGTGTGTGTGGAGGTTAATGGGTATGATATGTAACATGAAGGAATTCTCTCATATGCAATGATGTGGTTCAATTGGCAACCAAGTATTATTAAGAGCTTTCTCTCATTTATTTTTTAGTGGAGATTAAGCCACATCATTGTCATATGAGAATCCCCTCATATATCAAGGATATACATTTTTCTCATATATGTATGTGCATAGGTGTGTGTGTGTGTGTCTATATATAT